>MOOZ01000036.1:955911-1007365 GCA_002930495.1 Cecropterus lyciades | reverse complement strand
CAATCAAGCATGCATTTCACCTGATAGCTAGAGGCCTCTGCTAAGCATAGACATCTGTAAGTTACAGATAAGATAAGAGTCTTACCTGAGATTGCCACAGACGACATTGCTTTAAGTTCAACCACGAAGGTTTCCTTTAAAACCTTCTGAACCATATTTTTCTGATATTCTGAGATATGTAAATCTCCTTTACTGTAGCACATCCACAAAACACAGTCTAACCATAGCACAGACCCGACCTACAAGCTACAAAAATATCTCATGGTATATCGTAGCCACCGAATTTAAAAAATCTACTTCTAAACGTCTAACATTAAAAAACCTTTCTAAATATTATTAGATCTGTAGACGAAACCAAAACGATTTGTAAGGAACCTTTTATGTTGCATTTCATGAAAGCTGCGTCTTGATTCTTATTCCTAATGAATAAAGCTGATAATTGCTTAATTCCTAAGCAAAGTTGGTTGTAGTGTATTTGAATAAAGTTATCACGAATCAGTTGTTTCATAATAATTTTATCACCAATATTGGACGAATAAACTAGATCTTTGCCAAATAAATGTGACTGCAGAATATTAATACAGATAAAGTAGTGAGGTTTGAATTGAGTTTAAGGGAAGTATAATTATTCAAGTTAACCTTGATTAAAATGATCTAAGATACTTATTGCATTAAATTAATGGATTGAGAACAAGTTAAGTGAAATTATGTAATTTATTTCCAAAGTATGAGTATTCATTAAATTTTTTATTGAAAACGGTGTAATGTTATTGTTACAATATCTGTATTTACTTATCTTTGCGTACAAGTCCCGAATAACTTTCAATTTAAATTTTCTTAAATTTTATCGAATCTATTCAAATATAAAAAAAATCTTAAAATTATACACGTTCGAATTTGATTTCATGTCATAAATTTATCACACATCTTTTACGAAACGATATCTTTCTTTCTTAAAAAAATCCATATGAATTTGATATTTTCAAAACTTCCTAATACCAACCAACCGATTTTCTCGACGAATATGTTACGTTTTGAGCAGTTTCTAAGAATTACCTACAAATATGCACGCACAGACACTTTCGTTCTTACCGTATCGCTCCGGCCGGTCCATTGCAAAATCTATAATAACCTCATTTCGTTCAACACGTAATAAAGAAATGCGCCTCATCTCACATCTGACCCATACCAATCCAGACCTTACGCATCCCAAAATAAGAATACAATCACAAAATAGACACCCATTTGAAGAATTAAACTATGTATATTACAAGTGTAATATCATCGTTGGATAGCGGCGCCTTAGGCATTTTGCACGATTAATATGGCATCTCTTTCACGCATACAGTTATGAATATGACCATCTCTTTCACTCAAACTTTCGCGTTGTCATTTTTGCAAATTGACCTTTGATCCTGAAATATAGAGATTACGTTGCAAATGAATTGCAAGGCTGTATATCTGGCTGTCTGCTGCGATCACATTCTGGGCCGTTCTGTCAATGACTTTTATTTTTATGTCTAGACTAAAAAGGTACACATTATATCGGTTTTATTGACTAATGTAACTGACAAGTGATCGGATAAATTTTTACATCGAAAGCCCTAGTTGTGCTCTGCCAAATTTTTAATAATTAATCTTCAAATTCTTCAGATGATAACAGCGAATTCATAAAAAAGTGATTTTTTTCAGCAACTATTGCATAGTCTTGGTCTTTAAAAATACATATCTGACGATTTTACAGAAAACTCTGAAGTAAATGTAAGGCGTACCAATCTAAACTTGGCCATATAGATTTTTTTCTATAGTATGGAAGTAGCAAACGAGCATGCAGCCCAACTGGTGGTAAGTGACTAATGCCGCCCATGGACATCTGTAATCAACCCCAGGTAAGATCAAAGTCTCACCTAAGGTTCCATGCCCAATAACAATAGTTTATCAATGACTGATACCTATAACTTATAACTACATTTGAATACAATGTAATTTATCATTTATTTTCGTGAAATAAATTAATATTGTATATTTGGCATTGCAAAGGAATTGCGGTGACAATCTCTCTGAGCTGCTTGGTCTATTACAAATATAATCATGTATCCTATCCCATGTAACCTAAACTACCTAAATACATTTCTCTTCCGCACTACTGTTTTCCTTAATATTTCTAGCAATAATCCTTAGCACAGACTGAACTGACTAGTTAAATAGCGCGGAATTACATCATAAAGTACTGGATTATGAGTAATCGTCATATTTTGCGAGAACTGCATCTGTTCCCACGGTCGGCCACCCACGCCCACTTATAACAACTAACACTATTCTAGTTCCTGCATTCAATATTATATTCCATGTAATGTAGTGAGCATTGAGCAACTTTCGAATAATCTAGATATGTATAAGTACATGATTCGTATGTGTGAGAAAGTTGTTTTCTATAATATTCGCAGATTATTTTTCTTTATAATATAGAAACAGCGAATGATTATTCACTACCGCCCTTGAACATCCGTAAGTTACTTGAAGTAGAATAGAAATTCTATTTGAAACCATGTGAGACTGATCACATATGAGTTGCTATTCCTGAGGACTGATAAGATCAAATCACATACATGTAGGTCAGCAGTTAGTCAATCAGACATCCACAAACCAACACCAAAACGTATGAACAACCTCACGCTAGAAATAATATAGTATAAATAGTTTTATGATATAGATCAACAAAATTTGAAAATTCTGTTTGTTTCAAACATAAAAACGTTCCATTTTAATTACATCTGCAAACTATCACCATAATGTAACAACTTCACGCTAGAATTACTATAATATACAAATAGATGAGCAAAATTTGAAAATTCGGGCTCATTAAAAATAGAACGCACCATTTTACCATAATCTTTCTTACATCCAACTATCTCGTCCCAAACAGTCTAAATCCTAATCCTTGTTAATAATATTCCAAACCCACACAATATCACGCAATGTACTTTAATATTCCTTATTTTTACAAAAAATGATAATCCGATTTTAAAACGAAATGCAACATAAAATAACCATGTCTACTGGAAGTCTGTTTAATTACAGCCAGTTACGACCGTATGCCGTATCTGGTTTATTTATATCTTTATAGGTTTTTATCTTGAAATATCATCTGTCCGTGCGTCTATTACTGTTCAGATAAGCGGCGTTAAGTTTAGACTGAGATAGAAGTAAAGCCAGGGGCTAATGTGTATTAATAATACATTATTAATAGGTACGATAGATATTAATAGACACTTAATCTCGGCTATTTGTTTAGCCACCGACTGCATCAATCTACATTGGACCAGCGTAATGCAGTTCACTTCAAGACTTATTGGACATCATCTCTAGTTTGGTCTTTGTTGTTTTTAAGGTATTAAAACCCTTTGCAGTTCAACTCCGAAGACACTTCCTCCATATCTTTTTTTTTATTATAAAACGTATTTATAACAGGCGTTTTAGCTTAGTCCTCAGGGACTGCATGCTCGTTTATTTCTTCTTTGAAAATAAAAAAACGGTTGTTACCAATACAGCGCTTTGACGTTGATTAAAATATTAACGCACATACTATAGTTACCAATGTATATCTGTTAACCAAAAGAGAGGCGAAAAAAATACTTTTTTGTATTTCACATGAAATCATTTCTAAAGTATCTAAGAGTTTAGGCCATAACCCGCCATGTTGCCAATAGACTTAATATACCATTGAAATCATGTATATGGATCAATCAAGCATAAATTTCTTCATCCTGATCACCCTAAGATGAACAATGAGCTTATTACATATATGTTTCCTTAAAATAATCATTGTTTATGTCTTCACTCAATTCAAACTCATTCCAAAGTATGGCCAAATGGTAAGGTACGGCCTAAAAGTAAAAAAAATGTGGAGTGTAAATTGGCAAAACATAAACCATGTTTGTTTAGAGGAAACAAGACAAACTCATTCTAAGTTTACAAACAACATGTCTAATAAATGGGATTCGAACCTCAAACACAATACGAAATCTTGCATAAGCTACTAAACTATCATTACTTTTAGATCTAAATCAGTTCTGGTGTTAACTGCATGCTCGATTTCTCCGCGTAGCAAAAACTATATGCATGTATATAGTTGCGCTAAACTACTTTGTCGGGCTGTGAAGTTTTCCCAAGAGCTCTCTTCCCGTCATACGTCGTGTTAAAGACCACGATATTAAATACCCATATCAATAATTCAGACAACATCGTGTGGGAATCGTTCTAGCGTTCTAACTCGCATCTTTATCTTTATTTTCCGAGTAATAGATAAATGCTAATTACAGAGATAACCTAATGAACTTTTAAGCACATCGATATGTTTTCTGACACTAAGAATATATCAGTTTTATATTCATTCACCTCAATACTTTTCAAACTTAACAGTATAAAATAAGCTCTGGACTTTTATAACGCAGCTTTATATACCAAATATTGTACAATCCAAGATAGTAAAGCCTTTTGTAAATATAATAGCTTATTAAAGAAATAGAAGGAGTCAAAATGAGAGGAAATAGAACCAAAATTATCCAAAAGTTATTACATCACGGGTCGTCATAATCATTACAATAAATGAATACAAATTCATTAAAATCACTAAACAACACCGAACAAAAGAGCTCCATCTCCTTTCACATTTCCTACGGTGCTGAAACACAGTTATTTAAGTCAACAATTGCACCTAAGTACTCCCAGAAGTCTCAATCACGTTAGTTTAGATTCCCATACACCAGCATTAGACGTGTGCCCGTCGTGGCCCATTACCTCGCCACGAACCGCTCGGAGCGGCCCGGCTTTCCCACCTACAAACGCCAAAGCAGATATTTGTTTATAGTTTTCGTCTATGATAAATTGTTCGGCGGAATTGTGCGGTTCGAAGGACCAAGTTTCATATTTCAAAATTGACGAATTTCATTGCTTTTTTAAATAATCTAATTGATGTTTTTAATAATAAATAGAACGAGTCAAGTTATATTTTAATCTTAATGCAATATTAAGATAATATAATCTTAATGTAATATTTTGTGTTTACAATTTTCAAAGTGATGAAGTTAACAAGGTTCAAAGAAAAGACTTCAACGCGATGTGACACAGTGTGATAACACAATTTATTATGCACTTTACAATAATTACTACACTATTAAGGAACATACGTAAACGTACACTTTGACACAAAACGGAAGTATTTAAACACAAAATTTATTCCTTACACACGGAATAAATATATCCATCTAATTTTGTTGTTTGCTAACATCCTTACGCCAAACCTGTTCTAATCCGGGATGAAGATGATACTAACTGTAAAATAATGAAAAATATTCGTCGCATGCATAGAGCACAGTAATAAAGATCGCATCAGGTTATAAATACTCGATATTATTTGATCGCTGCCGATCCGACGCGATGATTGCCGATGTTTGCCGATCACTATCGCGATATTTTTCATTTTAAAAGCCGGTAGCGCAAGGCTGCAAATTGTTAAGCGGTTAACACGCGCTGTTTTTTCTGCTTAGTGTATTAAGTTGGCAGATTTTGACTGCTACGCACGTGTCTTTAATTTAGAATAGAAATGAACGAATTAAATTTTAAATGTATATGGTATTTAAAATTTATTTGTTTTGTGTTAATAAAACAGTAAATTACACTTATTACAAATCATTAAATGATAATAAATAAATCACAAAATATTAGCGGATCACAAATATTTATTATTGAATAAAACAAAACTTATGTAGCTCAATACGCTTTTTTTTAATTATTCGTTAATCATACGAATTACACGGCTTCGATTCACTGATACCTGATATCCAATACCTGAATAATCTCATAGTCCTATAATCTAAGCAAAGTTTGGAAAATAATGTCAACACATAACAAAGTTCTACGTCTTAATGATTAAGCCAATCAAAGGTATCTTGGTGGCAAATCTCCGCGCCCTACTCCTATAAATGGTTACGTTTTCGTCAGACGGGATAAATGTTGCATAAAGTCTGTCAAGTTTACAAATTATCATTTGCCCACCATTGTTTAAAATTATCTCACTCTAAAGAGAGAACTGGGCCCAACATTGTGATAATAATAGGTTAAGGAAGGTGACGTAAAATCTTCAATATTAAAAAATATATTTTGGCTTGCCATGGGAAAATAAAAACAATTTAATGTCCACTAACAAATCAGCGTTTATTAACATATATCAAGAACATTGTAAAGCCACAGTAATCCAAAAATAAAAGAAACTAAGAACAGATGTCCCATCAAGAAATTTATAGGAGCTCTGAGTCCTTAAATAAATAAATCCGAATAAAACATAGGGAATTACTATTAGTACACGATTTCGGAGATCGTATCGAAACTTCCAACTGGGACAAACAACGCACTGCGATTCCCTGA
The DNA here is from genome assembly GCA_002930495.1 of Cecropterus lyciades. Classification (NCBI taxonomy): domain Eukaryota; kingdom Metazoa; phylum Arthropoda; class Insecta; order Lepidoptera; family Hesperiidae; genus Cecropterus; species Cecropterus lyciades. The sequence goes on along the minus strand of MOOZ01000036.1, from coordinate 1,000,939 downwards.
AACCCTTCAATGTATAAAACTTAAACAATAACCGAAAAAGAAACTTGGCTGGACAAAATAAGATTCGATTTTGAGGTGCCGCACAGCGCCACCCGCTGCGCCCGTTAGCAGACCAATACGAAAAATAAAATATCAATTTTTAAAATAATAAAATCTTAGAGCGGTCACACGGCGTCACATTCTCCAACACGAATATCAAATGTTCTACCATTTAGAACTCTATCCACCTGTTATACAATATCACGTTCTGTAGAGTTGTAGAGTCGCAAGGTATCACATAAATTCGAATAAAAACGTCAAAAATGAATTCTCGAGATAGTAATCGCAATAAAGTTAATAATATCGCGATGAAATTCGAAATAAATAAAAATAAACAGTAATGTGTGAGGGCATTAAGAATTAGTGTAGCGAATGCGTTATGGGCCTGTTTTCTTGTGTGTTTTACGAGATCGTTTATCTCGTCTCTACCTCCACTAGTTGCTAGTTGTAAAAGTTTTGCATTTATTTACTTTGCAAATATTCTCTAGGTTATTCAAGTCATTTTAAGTATAGTGTTGAAACGATTAATAGTATCAATCGTTTAAAACATAAAAAATGGAAAAACAAACAAGTGACAAATTGTCTTTCTTTGTTTTTTTTTTTATGTTCCAACCAAATCAACTTTTTCAATAATAAGCTCATACGCACTTAGGTATAGACAAAAATTGTTACCAATGATTATAAAAATCATTAGTAACAATTGGTATCGTCCAAAGTCGTTATAAATTAACTTTTAATGTACATAGATAAGTACATACAAAGTAAATGAAAATAGTGTACGGTAGGAAGTTATAGAAAAAATATAAAATGTTAATATTTCAAGTAAATTAATAGATGCCATAACCAATAAACACCCTGTATATCTCGAGAAATTAATATTATTTACCATCGTATCCAATTGTAATTAAACAGCAATACATATACTCTATGTTACTATGTATATCTTGCAGGTGTTTCAGGATAAAGGTTGTTCTAAAATTGCAAATTTAATTGCGATATTAATTAGCACACAGGAAACATTACAAATGCTAAGTTAGCAGTTTGGTAACACTTAAAAGGCATAGTATACGTATTAAAACATTTTTTATTTTCAAAATATAATGTACAAGTATGTACACTATGTACTAAATAGTTGAAAGAAGTTACTTTATTAACATTTTTAAATATTTTTTCTTTTAAATATGGAAATAGCAAACGAATACGAAGTCTACTTAATAATAAGACCTCTGCCACCCATGGACATCTATAAGAACGAACTTCCAACATCAACTCTTTAGGTAAGAAGAGTCTTACCTAAGATTGGCCGCAGACGCGTTGATATCTCTGAGGAGTAAGTATAAAAATCTCAGATAAGCGTGTCTCCTTTAATACACCCTTCAAACGAGAACACAACAGTACTTAACTTTGTATTACTAGCCAGAAGTTATTATTAACAGTATTAGGCAGAACCACGAAGGATTCTCTCTACCCTCGTATTTGAAGTGAAGCTGTAGATCGTACCAAAATAATTTCAGTAATCAAATGAAGAATTATCTTAAATGAGCATCTTTAAACATTTTTTAAAGACGCTCTTCACGCTCGTCGCAGACACACTCTGACTAATTGTACAAGCAAAGACGTGTTACTTTTTTCGGTACTTCCCTGATTCCATTAGAGTAAGTGGAGTATAAATAAGTCACAGTCCTTATGTCTGGTGATACATTAAAAAAAAAAAACTTAATGGAATTTTCCGTAACGTGAATCCAATTTTAATTGTGTCATTTGTTTCTAGAGAAGCCGAAACCATTCGTCAGATGTTTTTATATAGTCTTTTAGCCAATTTTACTTCCAAATTTATTACTAACAAGGTTAAGCGAAACCGCTCATCATTCATCTTTCTTTAATTTCTGTATTTTAACTAATCATAATTCTAAATTAAATTACTAAAAACGTTGAGATATGCAACTTTAAAATATTTTATTTCTAACTAGCTTTTACTAGCGGCTTCGCTCGCGTTTTGAAATTTTTGACAAACAATAATGTCTGCCAATTTATATATATATATATATTTATATAAATAGCATCCTATGTATTTTCTAATACCCCTAAGAATTGTACAAACTTTCATTTTCACAATGGAGTACAAAGTTTCATGATAATCGGGTAAGTAATTTTGGCGTAAAGCGTTGCAAACACACATACATTTACATTTATAATATATGTAGGGATAAGGATGTAACTTTACACATACTTATGTATAAGTATGTGTAATATTTACACAGGCCATTAAGTATATGTTATGGTTAACTACGTTAAAAGTTACATTAATTTATGTAGTCTTTTCATAAATTCATTACTCAATTTCGAAGTTAGGCTGTTTCCCAATCTACGGTGCAGAAGCCATAAAAAAGGGGTCGTATGTCACCGGATTACCAATTTGCCCATCCATTAGCCACGAGCTGTGTTTCGACACTTTTTGCTCACTAGTCTCAATGTCACCCCGAGTTTTTACGCTCGTTTTTATTTCGTTCACGTATAACACCTCATTTTCCTGTAACGATGCTTTGCAAATTCAATTTTGGGTATCGAATTGTGTATTTAATACTTAGTTCAAATTTTGCGTATGCTATCATTCTAACCTTGAACAATTTTGTTGTTAATTTGGTATTTGGAAGGACTCTTATTACAATGGGGGTACCATGTTAGTACTCAGAAGTAGCAACGGATCTGTATTTTACGTTAAATAAACCCCCTGTGTAAACCAATGCAAAATGAAGACAGAAAATATTCTTAGAAAAAAGGACGTTAACTTTTGTTGTATGTGTCCAAATGCCCGGTTATTATTTCATATGACAAAACTTAGTTAATGTTATACAAATTATCGTCCGTAGAAGCACTGATATCCCTAAGCATATGATGGAACGCCTCAACAAGTCTTAGTCTTAGAATACCCTTCAAACTAGAACACAGTAGCGTCCTATTACAACCGGTATGGAAGAGAGACAGACTCTCTTACATCAAAATAACTTAAACACAACTTTGAACTGAACCTAAAATCACCCTCGTTATCTTTACGTCATCAATACAATCATTATTAAGTAAGTCACGTAAGCTTTTAATATTAATAGTCCGTAAAATTTTAGTGCTCCTTAACTTTACGCACAGTTTTAGTGCAGTGAACCGTTGTGGTTGAGAGTTCATATGGTATTTACATACGACATTACCAACTTAGTTTACGACGGCGATATATGGCCGTAGGTCGGGGGTAGTTATACTAAATCTCGGGGCCAATTATATTGAGAATTATCGCGTCTATGACTGTAATCGTATGCCGTATTTAACGCGGGAACAGGTGGCTTATGCACTTCGAATGTAGTTGGTTGAGTGGATTGGAATTGGATATGGATTTGTATGTGTGAAAACTAAGCAAAGGGATAGATGACATTGTATTAGGTGTATTTTTTATAATATTGAAGCAGCGAAAAATTAAGTCGTTAACTGATTGTAAGTGGTCACTCTCGCTCTTAAATATCTGTAAGGAAGTTAATATAAAACAGGGCTTCTACCTGAACTCAAGAAGCGTTATATTCCCGAGGGCTTAGAGAGCCTTAAAGCCTTTTAATTTGTCCTTATGTCTTTGGTAGAATATCAAAAAATCCTTAGTGGGTGTCTACATCATAAATTATACCTATTGTCCAAATTTCATAATTCTAGCATAATAATTTACGCTCTGCGATATATAACGGTACTAAATATAAAAATCTACGATATTTATTGATATACATATCACTAAATATCTCAACGGTAGCAGATACCTTTATCTACGTAGAATAAATCATATAATGTCAAAACAATACGTCAACAATAGCAAATGGGCGAGGTTACGGAGATGGTCGGTATTAACATACAATCCGTGCAGAGACAGCATTTCAATAAATGTACGAAGCTGTACTAAAACACGGGATGAGGAGAAATGCTCTGAATGCCAGGGCCCTTCTACAATGGTAGTGAAATTGGTCGATTATTTTTAATGAGCTTTACCGCTTGTGTTATGTGATATTAATACTAAGTAACCGTAGTAATGGGTGCTTAATATTGCAATGATTTTAATTTAAAGATGCATTGACTATATAATAAAAACCTTTTATACTAGATTTTAATGTCACATTTTTTTTATTTCTTATTGCATTTTTAAACGTTATATATATGAAACCACCTGAAGCAAATTTGGCCACGTTTACTTACCGTCTATTTAATTTAAGTCAATAAATATAATACATGTTTTCAGAAATGTTGAATTTTTATTTCATAATTATATTTTAACTATACTATAGAATGCTGTGATACTACTAATACACTATATTATAATATTATATACATAATACATTATTTTCTCTCTGAACATAAGCTAGATAACAATCAGGTATTCCTACGCAATCATTGATGAATAGACCCTTATCTGTTTGCAGGAAGCTAGAGTTTCACCTCATAACTTATTAAAATATCAACACAGTTCACAAAGTTTCATCTTACAATGAAATCGTAAACAAATTCGCCATTGTGGAACAAACCACGCGTGAAAGGTTGGACTCATCCCGTGACCCGCGGAAAGTGCACCTCAAACCATTTAGACCCTACGATTTTCTAAAACACACTCAATCCGTTGGATTTAAAGTCGATTCCCCATAAACGGGCAGGGAAATTTATGAGCCACCCGACCGAAAATATCCATTCAATTTTACTCTTACCACAACACTGTAGAGTTGGTATTTGAACGTGTTTGAGCTAGAAAGTTTGAACCGTAACCCCTAGACTCCACTTGAATAAGTAATAGCAATTTTTGATTCCGCAGCCAGATGAAGATGGCGGTTCCGTAGCTGTTTACAAGTGTCGTGGAGACAAGCTAAATGTCAAAGTCTTGCAATGTTTTTATATAACAAGCGCGTTCTCTGGTTTATGTGGCATAATTAATACAAAAGTAAGCAACGTCGGACGCAGTCGGCAGTTGGAGGGGTAACCGCAAATGGCTCAATTTTAATCCTTCTGTGACATTAGTTGATATCAGTAGGTAGCAATCATCAATCCTGATCCGAGATATGCATAGAATTGGTGGTGCTAATTAAAGGTACCAACCAATTTTCCTCTACCAAACAGTGATGAAGGTACAGAAGGTATTGGCACAGTTAGACGTCCTCGGTGGCCACCGTCACCGTCAACGGTGTCCGCTTGCCACACTTCCGTGGCCACCACCGTGACCGTCACAAACGCCTTTGACGACCTACTACAATAGCATACAGGGTGATCGGTATTGTTGGTATAAGATTAATTAACAAATTACCTTACAATCGTAGCTTTGAATTTTTTATTTTTATATAATTATACATAAAGCATAGCAATAATTTACATACGAGTATTTCAAATAATATATCCGTATTCTTACAGTTTTTAATTTAATAATAACATAAAGTACCATTAAAAAGTACTAAAAAGCGAACAAGACGAAAACAATAATAAATTGAAATGTAATTGTGAAATTGTTTTATTCATGCTTATTGTAATTTCCGTTAATATTTTATTACATTTTATATTCTTTAAAAATTGTATTGGTATGTTAAAAAAATAATATGTAATACTTTTGACCATAGAAACATAATTGTTCAGAAAAAAAAAACTAGAACACACTGTATAGTCGCTAATAAGGGTAATCTAACATTTGCATCATCTCCGGACGGGCTTCCACCGTGCCTCCGTTCGTAATGGGTGCCATTATGTGCCATCGGAAAGACTTAATAGCCAATATGCATTATGAATATGACCTTCATAAAGTAACATGATTGATTTGCTAACTGGTTAGTTTGTAGGGAAACAATTTCAAGGGGAAACTGGGTCACTATAGCCAGATTTTTTTGGTTTTGGAATATTTGATTAAAGCGAGCCGTGATAGCTAATGGTTGAAACTCTGCCTGCTCTGCTTAGCGGTAAAGAAGAATATCGTGAGGAAACCTACACACCTGAGAATTCTTTAAAAAAAATTATCAATGGTGTATGAAGTCTACCAATTCGCACTTAGCCATCGCGGTGGACTATGGCCTAAAACTCTATCATTCTGGGAAAAGATCCGTCCCCAGCAGTGGAACAATGATGGGTTGGCAACGAAGATGATTAAAAATTGCAAAAAATCATGTGACTAGATAAGGTGAAAGTGGTAGAACTCTTTGTGGTTCGACTCTGGAAACACCACCGCCACACCTATTTCTGCCTCATGACAGCAGTGTTATGCGCTGTGTTCTGGTCTGAATGGTATGGTAAGGGTGTCTAACTTTTCCGAGGCATTCCATCTTAGTCCTCAAGGGTAGCAACGCATCTGTGGCTAACCTTAGGTGAGACTTGCGCATTTACTTTCAGGCGATGCACGTTTTTTGCCAACTCTATGTTAAAATAAATACATACCATTTTGCAACCAAATTGTATGATGCCATTTACTGGTCCATAACGTAATACGAATTTGATGATCCATGATTAAGCACTGAAGGTCGCCACAAGGCCGCTTAGTTAACAACCGGTAAATACAGAGGATCTTTCCATAATATTATTTGTATGAATTTCAGGACATTTGTATGAATAACAATTTAAATCCTTGCGTTTTAGTAGTGATAATAGCAGGTGAAAATATACATAAATATCGCCTTCTTCTGTGCACAATATTTGGCGACCGGTCAGTTTATTGTACTGAAACTTCTCCCGTAAGGTCCTGTAACCACCATAAATAATAAAATATATATCTCCGTCATCGCCAACCAATTATTGTCCCACTGCTGGGCACGGGTCTTCTCTCAGAATGAGAGAGCTTAGGCCACAGTCCACCGCTCTGGCCAAGTGCGAATTGGTAGACTTCACACACCTTTGAGAACTCTTTTTTTTAGAGAACTCATTTGTGCAGGTTTCCTCACAATGCTTTACTTTACTGTAAAGAAGTGATAATTTTAGAAAAATCAGCGTGCCTGGGATTCGAACCTCGGACCCTTGACTTAGAGGCCGAGTTTCAACCACTAGGTTATCACAGCTCATACCTTATAGTATTTGAGGACAACCTGTTAATGACTGTTTTTATATTCTGAGTGTGAAAATTTAAATTTCACCATATTATTTAATGCAGTATTAGTAATGGCCAGTCAGGAATACTGAACACAATTTCTTTATATCCAGGAACTTGGAACAAAAAGTCACGATATATGTATTTAGGTGGTAGAACCAGTGTAGTTCGACCGGGGATGTACCACCACCACACCTATTTCCAGCGTGAAACAGTGCTTTGTTGGAAGTGTGAGGTTGCCGGCTCACTTATAATACGAAGCGACCACGCACACCTATTTTTTATTTATTTTATTTTATTATACCTCATTTTAAATCACACTAGAAAGCTATTTCCTATTTGCATTTCATCCTATCTCATATATAATAAATAAAGTAGATTCGCCAGGCTATCTCGCATCTGCGCAGGCGCACCGTTTGACGTATGAATGAAACCTCATCCATATTGATCCTCGATCGATCCTAGATCCATGAGTTATTGCTACGGCCGCCATCTTTGAAATCAAATCGGGACAAGCAGTCTGAAACCTACGTGTTTTATTAGAAAATAGTTTATCTGAGGCAATAGCAAATTTACCATAAACATGGTAGAATTCTTCATAGTGTATGGTGCCGTATGGTGTCGGGCTTGAATAGACCACTTTCTCTCTTCGTAGATTTTATAGGACGAGACTAAGAGATACCTAACACCCAGGAAACAGTCAACAACGTCTTCCTGTCTAACATTAACACCGACTGCGGTTATCAGTCCGCATGCCAAGCACAATATTATCATCCGACAATAGACTTCAAAAAGACTTCAAAAAGATGGATGGACCCTTATATTTTAATATGAAAGTAGCAAGCGAGCCTTCAGTCCACCTAATGGTAAATGCCGCCCATGGATTTGTGTAAACAACTTCATACAGAACAGGAATTCTTTCTAAAGTCAATAGATGTGTTGCTACTCTCGAGGATTAAGATAGATGCCTTTTTTATACTTAAACCTAACGGTATGACAGACGGGCTACCTGATGGAAAGTAGTCACCGTCGCCTATGGACCTTTGCAACACCAGGGGAGTCGCCAATGCATCGCCGGCTGTGAATAAGAGCTCTTTTCGCACCTTTTTTTAAAAAGTTCCATGTCATAGCGCTCCGGGAATACCTCAGTAGGAAGTTCATTCCACATCTTACACGTGCGTGCCTAATTTGAAATTGCCTCATATGAAAGGTAATTATCAGATGGAGTCCATGTTAAAACACCATTTTATTGTTACAAAAAACAACCGAAGATTATATAAAAGAAGTAAGACTTCTAAGACAAATGATGAGTAGCTGCAATAGGTACTGCTTTGGCCCGCTTGATCTAGATATTACTTCCCTGGCCATAATCCACAGATAACATAAATTACAGTAGTAGGGAGTACTAAAAGTTATCCACAAATTATTTATTCAAATCGTAATTGAATACGCCATTTAAATTATTCAGTATAAAACAGATCAAAACAGTTCCTACCACGGAAAAGTTGAGAGACACTGATCCAAATAAAGCTAATTTTATATTTAGTGCTGTATAAATAAATAATATATTCGAAGGCGTGGGTGACGTGTCTGTCAGCTGTGCGTCTACGCATGTTTTGTATATTAATACCACACTTGCTATTTCTACATTCAGTCACATGTATAAATTATTATTATAGTTTTATTTATAATGTTATAAATCTGTATAATCGTTTTTTTACAACATAAACGGCTTATTATTATCGTCTTTAAAAAATAAACTTATTTATTATACAATTATCGCTGCAATTAAACAAATTTAAGGTCAAAATTATTTTAAATAAATGAAAATAAAAACGGTCAGTATTTTGAAAAAATTAATGCAATTACGTTTATGTTTTATTTTTTAAATATACGATAAAAGAGGTCAAACAATATATAAAAAGTGCCACAAAATATAAAATGAATATAAAAAAAAAACAATTTAATGTGTTCTTAACACGAATGTAATTTTTAAATTGCGAACAACGTCCGATATTCAAATACACATTGTAAGCGGATCGATCAATTCGATGGCGTTTGGCATGCAATTCAAAACTGTAACACAATAGGTATCATGCGCATGCGTGCTCCACTACTCACCAGCGATTGGTCGCCGCCGCCCCGCCCCGCCACACATGTATATAGATTAATTGTGTCGTGTCGTATAACAGTTATGTTACGTCATGTTCGCCTGGTACCTACGTTCGACGAATGTATGTATGGGTAAGAGAATATTCGGACTAAATTAGAAAATTAATCGAGCTGAACAAAGTTATCATACATCAGTAAATTGTATGAATTCATTTTCGAGTACAATAAAATTATAATGTCTTCATAAGTAAAAGCTTTTAAGCTATATTTTCTATAAGGTAACTGTCAAAAAATCGCCGTTATATATACGCATGGATTTTAATTAGTATAAACATATGATTTTATATCTGTATATAATATACAGATATAAAATCATATGTTTATATTAAATTTAAGCCCCGGTAGTGCCTATTAAGATATTTCAGCACTCGCGTTCTTTTGCAAAGGAATAGATAATATGAAGCCTATAGCTTCACACAAGTATACATATTGACAAAAAATATATCTTCGTACTATAGTAATAAAAATCAATTACCAAAAAATCGTTCGTTTCCAAATTAGCTAGATTTTTAAGATAATGTTTATTCAAATTAAGCCTTTATTTATACTTTCTGTAGACATTAACGTCTTCTAAATGCTTGTTCGCAATAAAATTGTTACACATAAACTTTACAACCCGACTACACCCGTTCGCTGGCGGTACAGTCGCGCATAATGCAAGTTGTGCAAAACTTAACCTCGAATAACTTTACGAGTAATTTTAATTTGGCACAAATTGCACCAGTTTCTTCCCATACATGTCAGAGATGATTTATTTAAATGGAGCTAATAGACAGCAGCATCTATGCAACCACATGTACTAAAACGTCAATATTCCAACCAATAACCAGCAGTTTCCCTCTGAGAACTGGTGATTTGGAGAGATATGTATGAATGATATGAATTAGAAAACCTGAAAGAGTAAATGATTACATCTACACAAATAACGTACGATTACTTAAGAAGGGGAGACAATCTCCTTCCACAAAACAAAAAAGGCAAAAAATGGCAAATAAAAAATAAATCTGTTTTCTAGGTACCTACAGCATCTCCTATAAGTACTTAACTTAATCTACGCATTTATTTATTCCGTAATATGATTTTAGATCGACGTTACAACTTCAGTTATATCATCTCTAAAAATGATAACCATATCTCCTAAACTCGTGTAGCTAGCAATAAAAAATTTGTTACACATAAACTTTACAGCCCGTCCACACCCGTTCGCTAGCGGTACAGTCGCGCACAATACGTTGCAACTTGTGCAAAATTTCTTTTCCTCGAATGCCTTTACGAGGCCTTTTGTCTCGAAGCCTTTGAGCAGTACCTTTCATCCGCCGACCGACATTTTGTTTCATTTTATTTGCAATTAGTCATTGTTCCTTTTTTAGTGCGAACTATTTTACTATTCGCGCTTTTGTTTAGAAATATTTGGAAACAAATCCGTTTGCCATTTTTTAAAGTTCGCCAGTTAATTGCCTAAAAACTGCTCCATAAATTTTTATGGCCATCTTCGTTTAAGAAAGTCTTTTAAGTATTCTAATGCAACAGTTTTTATTGCGAAGAAATTTGGTTGGTTGTAAAACTCTCGCAATTATTTATATTAGCACGAATGTGTACAATACTTTCTAAACTCCGGTAAAAAAAAGCATAGGCCCAGTAGAGCATCCACCTAGAAACGGCATATTCGTGAACGAATATGCCGTGTCTATGTGGATTCTCTATTTGAAGACTATCAGTTTTTTTTTCTAAAACAAAACAAACAAACGCTTTTTACACTCATAGCCCCACATTAGGATTTTCTCCTGTGTCGTGGGTACCATGGACACACAAAGAAATCGTTTCTTATAACATTAACTTCGTTGGATTCATGTATCACACTTACATAACACGAACGAAATTGAAATGGATCAATCCGAACATACCAAGATACAATACTAAGGTCATGAATATTTCAAACGGATATTAAGTCGTCAGCCGACATTGTACCGCGCACAATGGCTCCCGTTGCAACTTACTTGAATACAATATCAATGTCTCTTTTAAATCTAGAACAGATTAAAATGTTCTTTGATGTATGAATTGAGACGACGCCCATTTGCAACAATAGTTGGAATATTAAAAATGTAGAAGGTAAGAATTACTTAGTTGCCTAAAACTTAGTTTTCTCATCAGTTTAAGTTATTTTGGCTCACACTAGATGTCGGTTTACCTAGTGATTTATAGGATAATTTACGAAAGTCTTTCTTTATTTAAATTTAATTAAATCGTAGCGGACGTAAATGAATTTAATGTAATTCATTTAATTACACTGGGGTCAATGACCTCCTGATCTCATCATCTGATCATTATTATTGTGTTAATTAATGTATGTATTTAATCGAAAATACTAATTACAAGGCGTATTCGTGGTTCTCGGCCTCTCAATCGTGGGTCCGAGGTTCGATCCCAGGCACGAACCTCTAATTTATGTAAAATTATGTGCCTATTAGAAATTAATTATAATTGCTTTACGGTGAAGGAAAACATAGTAAGGAAACCTAAGATTTCTAAATAAAGAGTTCTCAAATGTGTGTGAAGTCTCGCCATTAGCAATTCGCACTTGGCCAGCGCGGTGGACTATGGCCTAAACCCCTCTCATCTTAAGAGGAGACCCGTGCCCAGCAGTGGGATAATAATGGGTTGACAATGAGGTGTATTCCAGTATATTCTTTATATATACAATAGCTGTGGACTGTAGTGGCCGATTAAAACGAACGACCACACCAATAAGAAGAAGCATAGTATAATCAAAGAAGCGGCCAAGATAGTCAATAAAAATCTTATACAATGAAACAGGCTAACTTAAGAAATCGGTTAACAAATGAAATTATACGCCGATTTTTTATACAATGTTGTGTATTTTGCTTTATAAAAAATACCTACCATGATAATCCATTGAAAGAAGTTAGCGCCGATAACCGGAACAGACGTGACAATGGAAAAAAGGCTTATCTAAAGGTTGCTAAAATAAGAGCGGTTTATTGTAACGATGAATGTTATCGATACGCAACAATAGTCATGGTCTCTTATCTGTGAAACTCCCTGGAGGCGTTTTAAGCAATTGTTTGATAAAAATAATGCGTTGCGTTTAATGTATAGATCTCACGATCTGCGGCCACTTCCAACCATCGACAACCTATTATTGTCCCACTGCTGGACACGGATCTTCTCTCAGGATAAAACCAATATAGGTCATAATCCAGCGCGCTGGCCAAATGTGAGACTTCACACACCTTTGAGAACATTTTAAAGAACTGTCCGGTTTCCTCACTATGTTTTCCTTCACCATACAGCAATCATAATTAATTTCTAATACGCACATAATTAAAGAAACATAAGTGGTGCTTGCCTGGAGTTCGAACCTCGGACCGTCGGTTCAAGAATTCATCACTTAGACGTTTTGTTCGCCGAGGATCGAACCCGGAACCTGGAACTCTCAAGCAGACCGGTAAGATGACCGTTTTAAGTGAGTCATCTAGACTAACTGTATTACATAGAGTTTAATTCGAATTAATTCTTCAATGGCTTAGAACTAGACGGACATTGTCATGGGAAGTGGGTGAAATGACTCGGCATTCAGACCTTCCATTACCACTATTGTTGCTAGAAGGATAACAGTGACTATCTTTATTTAATGAGAATTCCTAGAACTTGCAATATATCCGGGTTCAAATATATATATAATAATCACTAGACTAAACTAAACTAAACAATGAGAACTAAATTGGAGCGTCTTATGTATGAGACCGATGTATTTATGTACCTATTAAAAACTGACCCTATTATTTCTTAAAATCCACACTCTATATTCGGCGTACCCTAGTCGCCATAGAGGAGTATATATAAATATATATATTCGCAAAGTTGCTGTTTTAAGTAAAATATCTTTTTTTGCTTTATGAAAACTGGAAACGCGTTAATTTAAAATAATAATATCATCAATATCGTCAATATGACTATGATATATCAGCTGTTTAATCAAGGAAGACTCACATAGTATTTCACCTTAATAATATGTACCATTTCTATTTAAACTCATTTCCATTTTACGACGATATAATTACTTAAGATTATGCAGCAATATACATAATACCTCCATATTTTGGGACTAACCAGTGTTATTAATAATTAACGAGAATATAAAACATCTAACAATCAGATACGTAGGTGTAATCTGAAATATTCATCAAAATTTAAGTACAACATCATATAAATGTTAATAATCTAAACCTTATTCCTAAATTGGAAATCTGAACAGATCTGATACAATAAAATGTTATTTCATCCTAGTTCAACGTTTTATAACTATGGGAATCTTATATTCGATCTATAAAACATCATTAACTGAAAGAATATAAGCGATTACTTCGATCGGAACGGCCGTCAACTCTCGTAAGCACTCATTTCCAATTACCTCACAAACGACACGTTTCATTAAAATTCCTTAGCTTGTATCGATGTCGCATCGCGACCCACGACCCACGGACGGTTATAAAAAATCAAATCATCCTAAAAATTAAACCGCTTTCATAACCTTTCAAAGTCGTACGCGAAATCATACAACGGATTAAACCTAAGATTAATGACTTCATCAAGTCGGCATTCAGTTTCCGTAACAAAAGTCTCGCGTCGCCGCCACAGAACTCAAGCTTAAGCGCTTCGATCGTTTACAACAAACAATAGGCGTATTATACACAGAAAGAGTCAGGTGATAGCACCTTGTATCATAATACTATTATACGAGAGTATTGATCGGTCATCGGAATTTGATTTGTATGTCAGAGGTCGACTCGGGACGTTTGAAATAATATAATCGATAGAAAGCTCTAATCTGCTCTATTATTTGAACAGAGAGGGAACGCTCGTCCGTTGATTTGTCTTTCGTTTGATTCGAATTAACTTGACACCTAAACAATTCACCACCCAAATCATTCACGGTCCATAAGTTATAAACTTCATGTTATGTGATTACAATCGCATTTATAAAAGTCACCGTTAAACACAATGAAACTAATAATTTTATGCCTAATTGTATGTAACGTCAATGAGTGGTGCGTACGTTATAACGTCATAATTTTTACGCACTGTCTCTTACAAATGTTTCAAATTTAACTTTTAAAACATTTCTAATAGCAACAATATACTTTAACGAGTCTTCTGTGTAACTGTCGTCATATCTGAGTCACATTGAATTGTTCATTGTGTAATATTAAATTGTCAATTAAACGTACCGTTAAATTTCGCGGTCAATCATCGATGATGGTTCATCGAAAAGCATTTTTGGGTTCACTAATTGACAACCAATACTCGAACACAAAACATTAAAACAAACGCACGCCGCAAATAATTATCTTTTGTAATCATTTGAATTGAAGCAATAACAGCTTATGTGAATAGCTTCGAACATAAAATAAATTAAGAGACTTCGAAAGCTCAACCATTTGTTCCTTCAGCATTCATTCGAAGTTCGCGCTGTCGTGCTAAGTTTTATGAATGAATCGACTATTTCAACTAACTGAATATTTTAGTACGCCATAGCAGATGTTTTACATGCGTACTTTATGACTTCAACGTTTCAAGTTGAATACATTAAGCGGTTTCCGTTCGTCGAGTCATTCAACCGATCGCACGACTACCATTCATATTTTCGAATAACGTACGTTTATTTCCGAATCCATTCATTCGAATTACAAATTAAGAACGCAACGTCATCGTTCTTACGTTCTTATTCGCGAATAAAATCGTTTATTCAAATCCATGCCGTTTGAATTTATATTATATTTTTTGAATAATATGAATTATACACTTATTGTTAGCTTGAATAGTGAAGTTGTAAGGTTGCGTGCATTTCGCCCGTTGATGAGGGTTAGTTGCGATTGATGCAACTGTTGAAATATTTTGTCACAACAATTTGTCACGGCGTGCCACGAAAGTGCGTGTCAGGATGACGTGCACGCGTGTACATAATATCGTGCGCTCGCTCCCCGCGGGAGTTCCCGAATTATATCGATTAGGCGCAATTAATCATTCCTTTATCGATTTTATCGATGATTGATGCAACGGAATCCTTTTTTGAAAAAAGGTGAGCTCTGCAGGATGACAAATATTTGAATGAGTTATTGTTGACTGTGAAGGCGCGTTGCGTAAACTACAGATTCGTATTTCATTATTATTGTTATGTCTCCGATATATATCTATTTATTAATCATAATATATTTCGGAAGCCACCTTTAATAATGAAATCTATTCTCAATTACAAACAAATTGCACAAATTATGTACGTTTCAACTATTCTCTGAAGTCGTCTGAAATCGTCTCATTTTAGAAGGTAAAAACTTTAATGAGTTACAACGAAGCTGCATCATTAGCCGACCAAAAATATTTGCGTGATTCGTGAACACAATGCGGTCCTATTACAAGATAGGATTTAATAGCTAATTCTATCATTATGGACATTCAGACCACAATAGACAACAGAAATAGCCAATAAAAAAAAATGAACATCTATATTTATTTTGTTTACGTCATAAATAGATATTGAATTAAGTAAATAAAGTAAGTCTTACTTATATTATAAAGGCGAAAGTTTGTGAGCATGTAGGTATGTATGTTTCACGTAAATATGACTGATTTGAGTTGACAGAAATTTAGCTCACAAGTAGTTTATGACCAAAGATACAACATGAAAGAATACATGGGATACAAGGTTAAAGCTGTATAAATGTATGTATTTCATATATTATTAATATTATAATACATATAATTGATTAATAGCCGTACAAATGAATAGTTTAAAATGAGTGCGGACAATTAGAGCAACCACCAAAACATCTCCGGACCTCGACTACAATCGACATTCGGTCCGAGGGAGCTGAGCGGAACGAATTGCTACCGAGATACGCGGTTAGTATAATTATGGTTTAATATGCCTGCGTAACATGGTGGCTTTGTAGTCACTATATTTGTGAATGCGAAGGCCCGTGTTTGATTCCCAGCTCAAAACAGCTAAGTGAACATTATTTTATACTCCATTTAACCAGAGTCGGAAGGGCATGACTCCGGCAATAGCTGGGTTCGCAACCGTCCCTCCCTCTAGGGAACGTGGAAGGTCGGGAAACCCGGCAACGGTGACCAAAACTATCCCCCCTTTCCAACCTAGTCTTCTGGTCCCTGCTTGAGCTTAAGGCTCGCCATTAAAACCCGGTGAATCTGTAAAGGCCTTCGTCTAATCGAGCAAAGTGGTGAAAGATGCTAATTAGGTTCTCCAGGGACTCCCCTGGGTTAACCAGGAGCAAACAACTATGCAGTTAATTTCATTAGTGTACATTGTTGCTCATGGACACCCACAGTAAACTGCTACAGGATTGTAATCCTGAGTTTATCCATAGATTAATTTATACATACCATAGATTAATTAGGACTAAAGATTCATGTTATTGCCTTAATTACGGGATAAAATCAAATGTAAAACTGCTACAGATGCAGAAACCCTCAGACCTAAGGCAGAATGCCGCGTGTGTCTACCTTAGGATACCTTTTTAACTTTTTGTATAGTTTAGAAGTTACAAACGAACTTGCAGTCCACTTGATTATAAATGGCAAATGTTACCCAGAGACATGTGTAGCCAACCCAATATGACATTATAGTCCTATTTATATAAGGTTAGCCATGAAGACTAAGTTGGAACGCCTCGGACAAATGTGTCTACGTTACCACACCCTTCAAACGAGAATACGGCAGCACTTAACATTGCTGTTAGTAGTAAAAAATACGTAAAACGATAGTGCATGATAGTGCACTTTTATGAATCAGGTGTGCACCACAGTCGAGAATATTTCTACTATTTCACTCATACGTATTGCTTAGAACATTTTATTTCCAACTCGTTACTAAGTCGCTAACTTATCGATCCACTAAGACGGTACTGCTAATTGGAATGAATAATAAGAGGAGTGTACGGTTTAATTGATCATTCGTTCACGTTCATTCTAATGATGCTATCGGTTGGGTAAATGTTCTTCAAATATTAATAATGGCGCGGGTCAAGTACATTCTCGTAGCGCATTTGTATATGTTTCAAAGTATTTATGTGCCTCATTAAGGTGTTAATTTGCAAAAAGTATACGGTTTTATAAACTGAGATGTAAGGAATATCGGGAGAACGTAAAGTTTAATCTCATATCTATATATGTTGACGTTAGAGTCTTAGTACGAATAGTTTATGTAAAGTTTTGGGTATCTGGATTTATTAATGTAATATGTATGTATAATGTTAAATATATCAAGTTTTGATTATGGGGGCACAGGAGAACGTAAAGTGCAGATAAGTTGACATATAGAATGTAAGTACGAATAATTCGTGCAGACTTTTAAAACTATTTGAATTTTGTACCTTAAGAGTATGTACTTATAAAACTAAAATGGGTTTGTAGTTTATATTTTATAATATTTTTGATAAACAGGGTCCAAGTTACAGAACAGTATTTTACGTTTGTAAAAAAGTCTACTTATTCAATATTCATTCATTTAATCGCTTTGATTCTTATTTTATTTCAAACATACTACTTGTTTTCCATAGACTCAATTACTATTAAACTTAAAGCAATATCTATTAAACTTAAATTTTATAAATAGCAAATTAAAGTCAGTATTTTAATTTTAATTACATTATTATTTCTTACAACTCTAGATGGCGTTGCTTGTTTTAGTTACATATAACATACGACAGCATAACATGTGTATGCAACAGTAACACAAATAATATTCAACACATAACTACCAATTTTCGTTATGACATTTGAAACAAGCAAACCGAAACCCAGCTTTCTTAGCTGTTCCGAGGCTTTTATGCAAAATAGCAGCGATCATCCGCCATTTTGTACAACAATATGTATTGTGGCCCGAATTTCAGGGCGGGTCGGAGGTCGCGTCCTAATCGCCGTGGAGACGTGAGGGCAGGGGGTTCCTAGACCTACGAACATGACTCAGTAATACTGTACACAATCTATACTTAGCTCAGCTCGAGTACTTATACGTGTACAGTTATAGAGCTTGTATTAAGCTTGGTATATGTTTAGCGGATTTTATTAATGCTCTATATTTAGGTACGTTAATAGCATCTAAATAAACAAATGTCTACATGTATATATGTATAAATAAAATGCCTGTTTGTATATTAAACGTTTAAATTTTCGTTTTTGGCCATACCATCGCAATGTACTTGCATGCAATGATAGGAGAAAACGTAAATAATTATTGGTTTGAGGGAAAATAATAAAAATCGTACTAAATCAAATATTGATATTGCCCAAATTTTTGGATTAAACTTAACAATTTTTATAAAAATAGTAAACCATACGAATTTTAAAAAAATCATATGTCTTTTCTTCTATATTACCGATTCCTGTAGAAATAAATTTAATAGTAAGAAATTATTAAATTAAATATTTGTTTATTTGGGTGTATCTAGTTTTAATTGATGGAGTTGTTTTATCTGTTTTAACATCGGATAAACTGCGCGTTTACAAAAACTAATTATTTACTAAATCTTCTTTCTCTATCTTAATATTTTTATATTACAAAGCAGCCTTTTATTTTAAATCAGCTGAAGTTGTACCTAACAATACATTTAATTAACATTAAACTTGCAACATTCTCGTACAAGATAATCAACAAATTCCGAGCAGAGCATAAATAATAGGAAAACACCTACAACTCTAACGAGACGTTAATTATCTTATTATAAAAACCTGGGCGTTTTTGAACAAAAACTGAGTGCATATAAAATACACAAGTATGACCACAAGAGCGTAACAAATTATCACCTATCAAATCCAAATCAAGAGATCGCGCTTAGCCAACGATCTATAAGTGATTTACACACTTGGCGGTTATAGCAACGTAAGGAAAATTTCAGAGGAGCGTTTTTGAGTTAAAAGCTTTTTTTATCAGATTGAAGTAGCAAACGAACATGCAGTGCACCTGATGGTAAGTGGTTACCGCGGCTCACGGATCTGTAAGCAACTTCATATAAAACAGGGATTCTATCTGAAGTCGATCACAGAAGCATTGCTACTCCCGAGGATTAACATGGTCGCTTCATATATAAGTGAATCGGTAACCACACTCTTCTACCGATACTCAAGAACTTCTTCGCGATAGAAATAGGTGTGACGGTAGTACCTCGTACTGGTTCCACCACCGATAAAAAAGTTTGTAGTTTACACTTTTATTATATTGTGACCATTGTCTCTATAACAAATGTATTTAGCTTTTGTCAAAATTTACAGGAGATGGACTTATTAAAATATATTTTTATGTTACGTAAATTGGAACGAAATCATTTTTACTGTTTTACTCATAACTATAACGAGTCTTTAGAACGATCGGCCGTCTTAACCATAGTATATTTTATTATCTAGTTTTGAAACAACTGCAGAATTCTAGTACTCAGATTTGACAGTAAAATTCTAATTTTATAACCTTACCTTACTTCACCTTGCCTACTTAATATTATTGTATCGTTGAACTATTGTGAAGTGAACAGAAATATGTGTGCCTTCAATCGAATTTCTAGATATGTTGCAAATAACCGCATTATGTATACGTGCCTTAAATATATGTCTAAGTCTGTGATGGATTATTTATTAATCGATTGTTTTATTTAATTCTTGAGATTTGTCGTTAGTTACACTTTTATCCATGTAGCAAAAATGTAACAATAAACCTGATTTTGTTCATTAAATGATTTGAATGTTACAATTTAGCAAAATATGAAAACAAACAATAATATTAACAATGGTTTAATGATTTGTCAAAAAATTTGTCGACATGCATATTTATTATAATGAAATAAAATAAAATAAAAATATATATATATTTGCAAATTTTGTGACGCACATTTTACATATTTATTATTCGTCCAAAAAAGGTATTTTTTACATATAAATATTTACCTTAATGACCAAAAAACGTAATTTTCTTTTTAAAAGGAGATTATCTTCGACAGTATCATTTATTTAACGTACTTAATTTTCTTATAAAACTATAGTGTTACTAAATCATAATAACAGAATGATTACAAAAAGGCGAATTTTAAATCAGTAATAAATCATTTAATTTGTTATAATTAATACGGTAATAACTTTAATGTGAAGTATAACCTTCTGATATAAAATCAAATTGTAATAATAATATCAAAATGCCAAAAAAAACAAAAGATTACAAAAAGTGCTGTAAAAAGAACCATAAATAACAGATTATATTTAATGCGAGCTACTTGAAGTCAGTTTTTCTACATTTTACTTTTTTTGAACGTTAGTCACCCGGTAGCCGAGAGGTCGCGCGTATTTGCAATATTTTATATATGGAATGTTCAAAATTTATTCAACTTAATTAAGGTCATTAAATAAAAATTATATGTTGCAATTGATAGCCTTTGATAAACTTGACTGAAAAATTTAATAAATTAGTAAAACTTAAGAGTATTTTTGAAAAAATCTTGTACATTGAATGTTTAAATTGTAAGTACCTAACCTATTTTAATATTTATTTTTATAATCCCTGCGTATGTTAGAGATTTATATTTAGCTAAAGTACTTTGTAATACTATTTCTTATTTCAGAATATTTAAAGCCAAATTACCCGTCTAAATATGAAAGGAACCCTTAAAAAGACTTCACACTTTAATAATCTTTAAACCAACGCAAAAATAACATAAATTATTGTAAAGAAACTCCATTAAAATAAATTTTACACGCACTATACTTTGCGCTTTACCCATAAAGCACATTCAGACGATCTATAGCCGTGTCTTATAAATGTCTTTATAAAGTACACTTAGACCTAATAAGTTCAAAGCCACACGTAACAAATCCGATAGTGTATAGTTGTAAAAAACGGTAACACAATAATAATGATTTAAAAGCATAATACTTTTTGTGTAGAGTATCCGCGGCAAGGTTCCCGCGCTATTACGGATTGGTCCCGCTCACTTATATCGCTCTTCGCAGTTAGATTTTGTGAGAACACCGACATGTTTCGCTTTGTTTAGGGTTGGCACTCAGACGGACTTTGTAAAGGACATACACAACTCTATCTGGAAGGTGTAAAATTGAAAGCTATCCAAAATTACAATTATTAGCGATTTTTGTAACAATCTTGTCAGAGTACTTTGTGTGGCAAAAAATGCATACTTGGTAAAATACATACTTGGCTGAAATTGAATAGGCATATTGATAGAAGATATGTAAAAATCAAAATTGTTATTAATTTTATATTTCAAACGCTATAAAACAAAACTGATTGTATTGAATATTATATACCTATTTAATTATAATGTGATATCTATTTTTCAACATAAAATAGAAAAAAAAAATCTCTTCAAGACAAGATTTTTTGGAACATTTCTAATTGTGACAACCCTATCGAATTCCTTATTCTTACACCGCTCTTTATCTTATTGCTTATTACACTTGATTCTGCTCCACGTATCGAATTAACGCCCGACTTGAGAATCGCCGCCAATCCAAGCACCGTCATGCCACAATATTGTGCATTATAATTTAGTATTCAGTATAAACATATTAATATTAATATGAATCATGCAACAAGAACGTCTGAAATAAATGTAATTGAAATTTGGATAATAGAAGCATGTTTTTGTGTTTTCAATGCAGGTTTTTTGGTAATAAAAAAAACGCTATATAAGTACAGCGCAGCATGTACAACTTAAGTCTAAAAGAATATTTGGCAGGCTATGTCATATGTTTTATAACTACCACTGATATTTATTACAGATATAGAAAAATAAGTTCGTCGATCTTCAATCATTGACTGCCATCAGGAGATATGATCTTTTTTTTGACGGGGGGAAAACCTTCAAAAGGTACACCGATGCCCTGGGAAAGACTCCGGCTTACGTGGGATTTTTAGCCACTAAAACCCCCTCGGTGGCCTTCCTCAGCGCTTGCAGGGGACTCTGGGATCTGCTATGGAATGCACCGGTGTCCCCTAGCGTGGCGCCCCTCACGGGCTCTTCTCTTGGGGGACGTGCAACTGTCCCCCTGCACCTTCCGGTGTCTGCGACGACATGCAGTCACACATGCCGCTGTCCTTCTCGGGGTTACTAGCTGGGCGGTTCGAGCTCCTACTCTAACCGCCTTCAACCCCAGAAGCCCCCTCCTAGTCACCTCTTAAAACAGGCAGGGGATGCCGTAGCCGTATTCTACTGCCCGGCTACAGGGGACAGCGCCGAGGGGGACGTTATCTACGTCTGCCACGGCGGCTGCTTCGCCGAGCGCGCTCCCGTGTTGTTTCAGCGCCCTCCTTCGCAAACATGACAGTGTTGCAGAAAGAGGTCACCACATCCCACGCGTCCCTGGAGCTCACTATCGCTACGACGATGGCCGCCGGAGGCAAGTCATTCCCGATCTTGTTGACCAGGTTCCGCCACTCGGACTCCCACGAAGGGCAGAACTCGAGAGTGTGCTGCGCGGAGTCCTGGTCGTGTCCGCAATGGTGACGCACTGTGGACCTCTTTCGGCCTATGCGGTTCAGATACTCACCGAAGCAACCATGTCAGGAGATATGATCTAGCTTGCAAAATCCTTTAGACTTTACACTACTATGTATTACTACCAAAACCTCTTGTAACCGGATTGACTGTCTATTATGACTGTTTATTATACGATGTTTGCACCATATTAATATATGTTCCTCAGGTGTAAAATACGAATTCGATATTCCTATAATGTCTACGGTCACTGCTTTGAAGACTAGTCTCAGCTGTACCTTTCATATACCTCATAATATGAGAACAAATTCACGCATACAATAACGGTATTCTGCATCAAATATCACAGTATGAATGCACTAAAGATATTAATCTGTTTGGTATTAAAACATACATAAATAATAGATTTATTGCATACCAGCCTTAGACTCAATACTTATACGAGTAGATCCTAATCACTCATTCATAAATAAAATACACTTATTTCATTGGCTTAGCAATTTTATTTATTAGTTATTTTTTTCCTAATTAAGAGTGATTTGGTCCAATAATAAGCTAATTATCACGGTAATACGTATTCCATGTGTTATTCTAGATAATAAACTATCTGTGTGCCAAATTTTAAGGCATTCCGACTGAGTAGTTTTTGCCTGAAGGAGTAACAAACACACATACATCCACACAAACTTCCGCATTTATAATATTAATACGATATTGGAGTTTTTACACTCAAACTCCTTTGAACTGCACTTTAACAATGTATTTTCAAGTAACATTGAGTACAAAAACTAAGATAAAAGACTAACTACAAAAATTACCCCGAATAAGGATACAAAATACCTAAATCTGAACTATAAGTAAAACGTAATTTGCTTTGTAGCATAACAGTTATTATGACGGCATGCTACATAAATTTCGCATAAAATTATTATTTATATCCTGATACGAGTAGCTATCGACCACAGAATAGCGACGTGCAACGTCAAAATATCTCGCTCCACGAGATATTAATCTACGCCAGTACTTGTTAGATAATAACCCATCGTGGATGATTCATATAACATTAGCCTACATTCTGTACTATACGTAAACAAGTGGTCAGTAATTGTATTGAATGCTGAGGTCGGGTAAGTAAAAGACGATCCTACTTAGTCCTCGCATTGCATCTACATACGAGTATCATCATTATCTTAAGGTCAGATTTATTTATCCTCTGCTGGTCATAAGTCACTCCTATAAAAGTAGGATTTACCGCTGTCACTACTTGTCTGCTCACCTGGGCAGAGCACCTGGGAAGAGAAGACTTAAAAAAGCGTTTGATTCTTTCGATCGAAGCTTCGAGCTATCTTCGTCGACACAGACATTGGTTGTCACCGAGCCCTTGGCTCATTCCCATACACCATATTCCCACGGAGGTCGCAGCGAGGCCAATAATAGTCGGCAAATGACAGAGCGGCCCGCTTCACACGCTCGCGGCCCATCAAACCGAACACACATCGATTTGTGGTACTGGAACAACAGTAATATAGTTTCCGTACTCGTGTCGCGAAGGAACGTAGATTGTTTTGTTCCTTTGTATTGTTATTCGATTGATATGTTGCTGTCAAAGTTATTTGAGTAGCCTAGACTGTAACTTGGTCAGGCGCTTAATAGATTTTTTGTCCCGGAAAAAGATGCAATGCATTTAATATGCATGATGACGCGGCGAAAAAAGTTAGTATTCATTAACGATACATCAATAGCATTTCAAACTAACGAAATAGTTATTAAGGCACCTAAATATTATTTACAGGCATAAAAATAAAGTCGAAAAGCGCAAGTTTCATTGTATTAAGGACTTATACTCACTTACTTCCATTTTCGATTCTAGACAAAACTAAATTTTCCTACAGGAAAGAACTGAAGAAATACAAAAAACTAATTGAAAGCGATTACTCAACAGGTTCGATTACAAAAACTATATAAACATCCTTAACGAAGTATCTGTCAAAAATTGGATATGTATATTAATCTGCAGACCCACGCATGCTTCAGAGATAATACGTCTCATCTCCTATACATTTTTAATCCTTCCACAAAGTATGTACCAAGCAATTAATATGATAATTGAACGTCTAGATGATAACAGAGATAAATAACCCCGTGACAACCTTTTGCGAATCTTGATTTATTTTGAACTGAATTATAACTTTCGGCTTACACGGATGACCACTTTTACAAAGAGCCTTATCGTTTTAAACGCAACCTTCTGACTTATAATTAGAACTTCAAACCGTTTAATCTTCGTAAATGTATAAAACGTCAAATGTTAGTCCATTTTTGTATAAATTTATCTTTCTTGAGAAGTCATAGGATTTAAAATCCCTTGAAAGTTTTCGTGGGTGTACGGCCGAAAAAAAATGGGCGCAACTGACAAATTAATTAAGTCGTGTAGGAAGGGAATCGATCTGCTAACTCGAGTTATATGCTCGAATACACAAAACTCGGATCGTGCCTTTCAAGGATCGTTGACCTCTTCATTTGCGAATGATACGCAAAGAAAAATAAAAAAGTTCAATCAAATATTACAAGAATTGTATCGGGCTTTTAAATTATATATTAATTGCACTTTGTATTGAAAGAATAATCTGAATTATTTTTCATTATTAAAATTCTATAGTTTCTGGAAAGGGAAAAAATAATTAATTCCCCATATAAGACCAAAAATTGGAAATCAATTGTCATTTTTTTTAAACAGGTGTCATCACACACCACATAAAAGACGTGTATGATTTTGTCAATAATAAGGTGGCCAATTTAGCCTACAGTTTTCGTATTTTTTTTTTCTTTATATTCAAATACCTAACTATCTATCTTTGTAACCCTAGAATACAACTGTATCCGTTTTACACGTAGATAAAAATCTCAGCATGACAAATTAAGTATAAATTTTATAAAAAATAAAACCTTTTAAGTCTACTTAGCATTATTAAGTATTAGAAACGGTCAAGACCTTAAGATATCGGCTTTTTGACCTGTATAGTTATCATAAAATCAGTTTCTATCAACACAGCTAATTACTGAGTAGACGCCCGTGTCGAATTTATAATTACCACCCATATACACTTTTAATATAAACATAATATCAGATATGTATATCAGCATCAGATATCTATATAGCAAGATATTTTAATTTAAGATAGTTTCGTTAAATTTTGTACCCAGTATTATTAAAATAATGTTTTTAATCTATCTATAATTTTATCAGTATGTTTTATGTTTCATGTCATGCAATTTATTATGGATTGGAGGATTGGAGTTTTATTATGGATGCCGGTGACTCCGGAAATAAACCTAGAAAATGGATAGTAGCGGATTCTTACGTGGTTATTACTTAAAAAAAACACTTCCAAAGTAACACTTCCAAGCATTTGAGGCTAGCCTCATGTAGAACTAAAATCCATGAGCGGTATTGGCTACTTATCATCAGTTGCACTGCATGCTCCGTGGCTACATCTATATTAAAAAAAATCGTTTTTTGTCTTTAGAAGACTTGGTCTGTATCTAATTTGATAGAGATAGGTAATAGGCGAAAGGACGAAATATCCACAATCAGTACAAATTCGGTAAAGTTTGAGTAGAATTGGTACAAAGTAACAAACATTCATGCTTAATCCAGATGACAGAGTAGTAACCGCTCGTGTTCGGTCTAATTTAGAGGGGACGACAAGCGGAGCCATGCTGCGTGATTTACTGAAACCCCGTAGCACCGAGATGCATCCGATTAGCGATCAGCTCAGCCCATTGTTGGCCGTAGCCTTAGATTTTAACATAAAGCTCGTAATTTTAAAGCCTAACAAAAATATTCTTTCTACTTGTATGTTGATGTATATGGCTAGAAATAAATTTAGTTGAAAATATTTATACTCAGATACATTAATTACAGATGCAACAACATATTGATGTTGTTGTATTAGTTAGATATTGTATTAGTTGAACTTACCTGTAATTGTTGTTGTTGTTGATTGCCAGCCCTATGTGAATAATAATTACTAAATACTAACCATAAAACTGTAGAGAAATCAAAATAATTGACATGAATATTAAATAGTAACAAGAAAAAAATTATGAAATTTAATTAATTTTTCAGTTGAATTTCAAAATTTTATTCAATGTTAATGCTTAAAATTATAGTCTCTACTAGAGTTGAGACTATAATTAATATAACTAAGGTGAAAAATATAAGTAAAGTTTAGAAACTCATATTTTTATAAACATTTTTCTTTGGACGACACGAAGGTATCAAATATCAGAGCTATGTATAACAAGATCACAACAAATAACTCATAAACACTTACAAACAACAACAGTTTAGCTGTCCGGCCATCCATAACGCTATCTGCGTGATCTCGAACATACATTAGCGTATACTGGGAACGATACTGGCGCACCTGTGACCGTGGTTCCACACTCTCGATATGTTCGATGAGTTATCTCTAACGAGTAAGAACTCTGGAGTATGCTTCATATGTATGAAAAATGATCTTATTCATGATGTAATACATATTATTGTTTTGGCAAGAAACCAAAAACTCAACGCATTAGAATGTCACGTTATTCTCTGTTTACTCCAATCATTATAATTTATAACCTCAAGCCGTGCCAAATATTTTTTAAACATTTTATTAATAAAAATAAATATGCTTATCAATAAAAAATATGCAGTGCAACCGTGCAGTAGAACCGCCTCATTTTTTGAAGTCGGTTAGAAAGGTTTTTATTTTATTTATTCTATGTATATAATTTGATATGATTAAAATGATGTTTAGTCAATTATTCCATAACTGTAATATTATATGACATAAATAGTTGACCGTAGTAATTAAGAGAAATCAATAAACATTTGATTTAAAGTATTTTACAATCATAACAATATAATAATTCTATAAGTTTCGTATCTAATGGTTTATCAATATACTAATAAACATGAAACTTATGCAATATACAAGTTCAAAAAAACCTCCTGACCGAACAAGTGTCGAACATAATCTCAGTTCGAACACGAGCGAACTGTACCAAGCATTCCCACAGAGTGTAGTTCCCCCATTACCATTCAGCGACGGTCCCGCTGTTCACAGATAAACGATTACTGCGTCCGTCGGTTCAACTCGGTGCGGTTTTGTTGCGATCCCTATTTGTCTTTCGTTTTGTCCTCTGCCCCTTCAATAGTATTACAGGTGTATTCTGACGTACTGATGCCTCGGAATGTAATAGATGGGATCTTTATGGCGATTTTGTGAAATGCAGCCGGGTACTTGCCGATTTTGTGGAATTTAAAATTGATTAGTTATTTGATTTAATTTTAAATGGTCGAAGAACACTGTTTGGTTGGACTTGGAAGTTATTACTGTCACTTAACTGAACTTAGGTAGGATTTCAATAAAATTTAGGTTAGGTTAGGGTAAAAAATTTGCTGCTTGCTCTTACTAAATCATAAAATTTATGTCAAGTAAAAGAAAAGAGTACCAAAAGAATAAACAAAAACAAAAATTAAACATTTCGTTAATTTTTTATTATCAAAATAGTTTCAAATGTTACTATAATAAAAATCATAAACGACTTACAAAACTCGCTACTGTAACAACTATTTATTTCTATAACACCATATAAAACCACACATTCCTTTCGTACTAAGATTTAAAAGACTATTTCATAAAAAATCCGAGATTTACTGCTAAATACGCGTATAAAACTCGTTCTCCTCTTTATTAAAAGGTAGAGTTCCAGTAACGAAACGTATAACATAAAGTTTAAATGATAATTATCGTCATCGCGAACAGCCGCCCGCCCCATTTCACATATTTAATAAAAGGCTTAACGAGCATCTGTCCTCATAGCGTAATAACAATATATCCAAATTAATCCTCGACCTTTAACGCCCTGCCGTACTACATACGGTAGCGATTAAAGATATTATCGCGAGAACGCAAACTGAAATATGAATTTAATGTAATGTAAAGGGTACGTCCTACGTTATATATAAATATATATTCAAATAAATTCAAAATATTCGTATAAATTCAAATATATGTACTTTAGTTTTATGTTTATATATGTCACTTTTTTAGTTTTATCAGATCTATCTTGATTGTACTGTTACTGTTATATACCACTATCTTGGTTTGTACTGTCTTTGACCTGGCGTGACCTCACCATCCGGGTCCTTCGGAAGACCAGCGCTGGCTGAAAGCAGTCAACCAGCATAATGCTGAGACGGACCCGTTTCGTGATGTATACCACTCACGTATCTAATGATAGTTGTTGTATATTATTACTGTGTCTTTAACAGTGTGGGTGTGTACGCATTATGAATAAACTATTTCTTTCTTTCTTTCTTCTTTCTTTTCTTTCTTTTATATAATCATGATGTTCACGATACAGGGAATATATATGTGAGGCTATGAATAAACATATAAAGATAATTATATAGTATATATAGGAAATATTATTAATACAAAATCATTACATTAGGCTATGCAATAAGCATACTAAGTTACATAAGGTAAAGTTTTATAATAATAAAAGTTATAAAATTCAGTTTTCCTTATTAATTTATTTGTTACTCTCTATCTTAACAACCTTATATCTTAACTCTCTCTGTGTTGGTCACCGATACAACCTGTGCTCTAAGGCGCGGCTTTAACTTTAAAGTAATCCTACAATTTATTAAGCATACGTATGGTGACACGTTTTGGTTTATATTAAACTGTACTGTATATTACACTGAAACTGAGTTACATACAGCCAAACACTCATTGGGCATGAACAAGTAAGGAACAGGTTAATTAGTGAGGATTGTCAAGGATAAGTTTTATGGCAATTTATTTCACGTGTGTTCAAGTGAAACGCATTTTATAAGGAAATCCAGTAAGTTTGAAGTCTTATTTGAATGGATGTAAAACAGTCGTTAATATCGTTTTGAACTCGATACCTTAAGGGTTATTGCCAATAATCACCGGACTACAGTGTGTTGCTGACCGCAGTAGGTGTTGATGTTATACAGGAAGACGCTGCTGCCCATTTCTTGGATTTTGCCCTTCAGTCACCCTCTACGATATTCATGGGAAGACAGCCAGTGGTGATATTCAAAGCTACACACACGGCACTAGTCCTATTAGAACTTTACCTTTTACCAGGTGTTAGAACGAGTGTAATTGGACCAGTTCTAGCGTTTTGATGAAAGGATGTGATGCCGGCTCACTTATATATTAGACGATCATTTTAGTCCTTGAAATTAGCAACGTATCTGTAATGGACTTTAAATAAAACCCCTGTTCTAAATTAAGTTGCTTACAGATATCCATGGACTGTCTGATAACAAATTAATAAAAAATGTGTGTGAGCTCCGACGTACGACTGGAGTTTACTCACTTAGAACTTTAAACAGGCGCATTAAAATTATATTGAAATAAGTTTAAACTGTAGTAAACAGCGCTATCTATGCGACAGATGAAAAAGGGAAAGATGCGTACAATAGGTTGCGCACCAAAAACGTAACGAGGTCATTCAATCACGAGATTTAACTAAAATCGATTCTTAAGGAGTAAACTCCAAAAAACTTTATATCCAGTATACCTACTTACTTAACGCCATTGGGATCCAAACCTTTAATATAATATTAAAATGATTCTATCATAGTTTACTGTCTAGCGAGTACGTGCCTGTAATATGTCACGTGGCGGTGTAAGTTTCATTAATATTCAGAGTGATGTGTGCCTCGAATGCTTTGGTGGTGATCGTAATAGCTCAGTTACTTGTTCGCGAAATATTTCCACGTAGTTGGCTACTATTGATTTTTTACTCCACAATTATTATCGAAATTTTCCACGGAAGTCATACAATCTAATTAATATGGCATCGCAATCAACCTACTTGTTTTTTCTCGACAGCGAGTCTTCATGTTTAATTTAAATATGTTTTACTTCGCTCATTTTAGCATTTATGAATTATTGAATGTGTGTATAATTTGTTATAGATATAATTGTTATTTTCATAAAAGTATTATAATTCGTAATGATAATAAATATACATTGTTTGTCATAGACAAATATTTATTTTTTGAATAATTACACTATTAAAATGATTCATAATACAATTCCAAATAAGTCGTAATTTTAAATTAAGAACGATTTTTAAAAGAAAATATTGTTCACACAATACGATTGTAGCCTATCAACAATTTTAATCGACATACCGATCTAATGGTTACTCGAAAAGCGATTTATCGGAAACGCATTCAATAACATGCACCATGCTCCTCGAAATTAACAACTAAATGACTGATTGGAAATGGCAACTCGGTCACGGCGTATTAACATCGAATTGGGTTTCTGTGGCGGTTTTCAGTAGCGCGCTCATTAATGTTGGCCGATAAGCGACATATTGGTTAGTTTCGCGCGCTTACGCTTTCTTTGTTGCTGGAATTGTAATTTGAATTTAGAATTTCTTATTTTTAAATGTGCGTTTACGCAAATTGCGTAATATTTTACTAATTGTAATATTCTTTGAATTATTTTAAATTTAAATTATTGTCTAATAAAACTTAAAAATATGATTAAATATGAGCTATATGTAACTTTATTTATTACAATATTTGTATGCTATTTATTTGTAATGAGATGAAATTTATAATCCATTTTATCATTTTATCGTGCTGGTTGAGCGATAGAATATCTTGTTCAAATACAAATCGATCTGCTTAAATTTTAATTCTATTGGTATCTAGCTATAAACGAATTATGAATAATTTATAACAGTTTCCTTTTATATTTCCAGATGAACCAAAAGTGCAAAGTGTGCGGCGAGCCGGCGGCAGGCTTTCATTTCGGCGCGTTCACTTGCGAAGGATGCAAAGTGAGTAATTCATATAATTTTACGTATTAATAAACAATTAGTAATTAGAAGATTTATCTGATTATTAAATTCTAATAAGACAGCAATCTGATTTAAAGGTTCAATGCTACCGCGGCTAAAATAAAATGTTCTATGTAAAATAATGCTCCTTATAACATATCTAATCTTAACACAGCTACTCTACTGCTATAAGTAAATTATAGACGTTGTATTAACTGTAGTGTCGCTATACGAAAATCAAAAAGGTGATGGAGGATGAAGTCAAATATCTAATATAAAATTCAGTAATAAATTTTAATTAACAGTTGAACAAACAAACTTAAAAAATAAACGAGGTCTGGGCACGCACAAAACGTCCATTTTAATTATCATTAAGGAAATGCAGTAGAAAATCGTCCTAACTTTCAAAAAATCATACCAAGGACTCGCCGTCTGTTCACACTGGCGCGTACAATCGCTAACAAAACGCTACACTACCAACCAATTATTGTGATTTATATTTATACACATATATTTTTATAGAGTTGCTATTATTAAAATAAAGAAAATATATATTTTAAGACGTGCATTTAAAATCAAATATAATTGTACATTAAAAAAATGTGATTTTGCAATAATTAATTAATAACAGTATAGTTTTTCGCAAAAAATAATATTTTTTATCTGCTTAATAAATAAATTAAGCGCACATTAAATAAATTAAAAAAAGCGTTTAGCAGCGCCAATGCATGAGAATATTCCCAACATACCGAATATCCGTATTCGAATATTAATTACCTTAATCGATTCGTTTGCTATTCGGAATCGATTCATCCTCATTCCTGCCAATTAAGCGGGATCTCGTGCATGCAAATTTCTACTTTATTTTCATGGAAATAGGTCGATGTAGACCGCAGGGCGCTGCGTAGAGATTGGCCATGTCCGGGAGATTCACGTCGATAACTCGCTCGGAGTCGGCACGCAACGTTCCGTTATAATTTTTTTGTTGACGCGTTCTAAATTAGAACAGTTTTGCAGATTTCACGTGTTTGTTTATGCCTTAAATATATTAAACACGTAATGTTTACAACGATTAATTAGGAACGGTGAATGAATTATTTAAGAGAATAAGAAAACATGTGTTAGCCCAATTTAGTAAGAAAAAACAATGTAGGATCATAAATTTAAATAAGTTTATTTTGTTTAAGAAATCCTAGTGTGATTTCTTAGGTATAAAGTTCACATGTGATCTATATTATTTTATATGAAGAACGAATGCGATATTTATTGTTCTTTTTACGGTAGTTTCTGTTTTGTTCTTCCTTAATTTTTAAGAGACCCATCGCAGTATTGAACGTACTCCTAAATTAAGAAAACATATTGCGTTCTGTTACATTAGTAGCCCTAAAATTGTCTTCAAGATTATACAAATTATTTTGTGATAATATTTTATTTATTTATTTATCACCAACATAATTCACACTTAAATTGACTCAAATATACATAATTGTCACAAATAGAGAGAAGTATAGGTGTAGACTGTATACAAAAAGAAACGAGTACAACATAACATGATAACATATTTTAACTAAAAGAAATTATTATAGAAAAAAAACACTCAAATATGTAAACTAAAAAGAGAGAAGAATAGATTTATTTAAAATATTATATTGCTGCACACAATGATAAACCTAGAGTATAATATATGTTTGTCCCCGCATACGCTCGGAAAACTGTTCTCTCCTTCCGTCAGGAAAAAGATTTAAACAGACAGTTTGTACATAAAGTTACATTAATAAACAAAGAATTAACATTATCTGTTACAAGAAAAACCAACTTAAGACTAAGTGAGCAGGGCCAATACGTATTGTCCGGTTACGAAAGACCAATTGGTATCAATTGGAACAGAACTAACCGATCACAATGGGGACGCTTGCGACAGGACCGTCGCAGGATGAGGGAAACTCGGCCGTGACGTCACATCCGGTGGTTAGTGATCGAACGGTAATAGATATGGTAATAGTGTTACCATATACACGTTTTTCACACTTTACAATACAACTTATAACATACACATTTTTTCAAAGTATGTGAAAAATTGTAAAAAACAAACAGACATGTTTTGTTTCACTCACTCCCTATGACATACTAATTAACATTAATGAGTAAGTTATAGAATAATCGGTTTTTATTTTAGCCCGGCTTCCACTTTTCCTCGATACAGGCACGCGCACAGCACATTTCATTACGTGACGATTCCCACCAATTCGCACACCCCGTGAGCCGCGTTAAGGAACTTCGTTCCAAAAATATGTCACTGTAAATCCCTCTATATATGTGAAAGGATTGCCAAAATGTAATAACCAGTTTGCAAATAGGTTTTGACCCAAAAAAATTGTGAAACACCTTCTTCTACTTTGTTCTTCATGACCATATGTGGTAGAAACAGCGACAACGACGGCACTGCTATACCTACTTTCAGTGCAAAACAGTTTTGCGTCATGGTTGAAGAGTATAGGTACCTCACTGACAAGTATACATCATAGTCCACAAGAGCCCTTAAACCTCTTTTTATAGTACTAAGGTTTTTACAGGTCTTCATGAGCAGCAATGACCACTTACCATCCAGTGAACTGCATGCTCCTTTGCTTCAATCATAAAAATAATATCAGGATTTATTATATTTATTTATTTGATATTCAATTTCATATAGATGAAGATAAAACAATCAAACGTGATGCAAACGAAAAATAAGGCCGATCAGAACATCGGTAATTGAATTACATGTACATACATTATCGATGTGGTAACATGCAGATCGCCAAAGGTCGGTCATGGTGTTTGCACGTTGGGAAACGGATTACGACTAAGTTCAGAGGCCGTAAAATGACTGCAGACGAAATTATATCGAAACGAAGCATTTCAAAAACAATTTACGAATTAGAATTTGTTAAGTTGCACAATTTTGTTTGGGTCGACGGTCGGTTGGGCCCATATCGCACTGTCGGGTCTATGGGATGGGTTTGATCCTCAGTCAGGCAAATAGGTGGTTAATAACTGCACTGAATCTGAGATTTTAATGCTTTCGTGTGTACATAGGGCTCACAAGAGTGACCAAAAACCATTTAAAATTATTTAGTTTGTCATATAATCTGATTACAATATTACCGTATAAAGTGCTGATTATTTTCTTGTACTAGCACAGATTTTTTACTTTGCTCGTAAGTTACTTTTTTATCGTTACTATTACTCGTATCTTATATTCGTGCACGAATTTATTTTTACATACTTTAAAACAACCATTTAGATATTCAATTTTTTTATTAAAATATAATTATAGAAATTTTTATTTCATCTTTTTAAAGCATTAAATTAAACTTTATGTTAGTATTATATGTTTAGTATATTCTCAGATATCATACTATCTTAAAAATTTATAAATATAAAATGTTCGTCAAGCGTGACGACAAACTTGTCATAATTTATTAAAGTGTAATTATACAATGTGTATATTTTTTGTCAATTTTCAAAACGTCAAAATAAACTTCATATCTTTGTTCTATATTTAGATATCATGCTATCTTAAAAAATTATAAATAAATGTAATAGTTCGTCAAGTGTGACGACCACTTGTCATAACTAAAAATACTGATAGGTAAACGTCAGAGCGTGGCTATTGTACCCCGCTGTAACGTAAACGCCGCACTCAATTAGTACTTTATCAGATGTATATTAACTACTATCACTTACTAATGTATTGAGTTATTGGGTTGGTGGTGTGGTAAAACCCTTTTATGAAACGCTATGGTGAGCATGGTGTTAGTCTTCAATAGCACTCGCACGCTTTCTTCCTATGGATGTCGTAGGAGACGACAAAAGTCAAATTCCAGCAGCGTGTTCCTATGTAACATCATTCAACCAGGAAGGTACCATCGCTACACCTATTTCTAGAGGGAAGCAGTTTTTGCGTTTCGGTGAAGGGGTGTGGTTGTTGGCTCACTTTCCTATGAGGCGACCATCTTGGTCCTCGGGCGTAGCAATGCATCTGAGATGGACTCCAGATAGAATCCCTGTTCTGTATGGTGTTACTTACAGGTGTCCACGACAGGCAATAACCACTTATCGTCAGATGGACTGCATGCTCGCTAACTACTTCAATCTTGTAAAAAAAGAAAAAACCTACGAATCGATGCAAAAGCGATTAAACGAACAGATGAGCAGGATCTAATTGTAAGGGTTAATTTTTTTATTAGACTTTCCAAAGGACTGATCATCTATTCGTCGTGTATATATTTTTTATTGGCTATTGTACTCCAAAAAATCTAATGATTTTATTGGCATTGTTCTGTATTTAATTCGTTCTAGAATAAACAACTTCAAAAGCCTAAAGAAGTTAACTCCAAGATAAACTAAAGAAATGTAGACAACCAAATTACCTGTAATTTGCAAGGTGTAATCTGTTAATAATTCGTTATTTAGACATTTCAGTTTAGAGCGAGTATTGCATCAATGGGTCTTCAAAATACTGGGTAATATTTTCAAATTTTTAAGCTTAAGATGAGATACAAGGTTAGCGTTGCAAAACAGTTTCACCTAACGTCTCATCGCAAACGATAAACTATATAGCTTTAAGCTTGAAGCGAGGAAACTGACTATTATCTTAGTGGGAAAAAATTGCAAAATTCATTAGTTTTATCTAGATTCATAACGATTTTTTTAAGCGAACCTACTGAACTTTACTTGACTAGTCTTTAGTAGGATTGGTCTTAGATATCATCACTCCTTATTCCCCCTGGATATCGTAGGAAGTTACCTGTAGATAAAATCCTGAAGATAGGCTGCAGCATTTTCCGACATAACATTAACACACCCTGTGATCATCAAAACACATCAGGCGTGGTGACAAACTCCCAGTAGAGGACCTAAAAGGCTGACAGCATAAATACCATTCGTACATGATACGACAAGTCCTTACAGAGTCTGCGATGTATCGGCAGTGCCCATCGGTCGCACGACCGTCAGCCGACACGATTATATTCGAATTTGGAGCACATTCAAATTGCGGTAGAGCACGCGAACGGAAAACGCTCAACGGAAAACGCCAAAGCAGTTTCGTAACGCCCGTAATAAATCATGGCTAATTTGTTTTTAAAGGTTCGCGTATCTGTGTGGGTAATCGGGTATTGTGTGGCCGTGTGGCGCCGCCATTGTATGGCCTAGTCGGTCGGTCAAAGATGCCGCGGCGCTCCGTAATTTGTCAACCGCGTAATGGTCGATTTACATCGGGATTCTCGACAACGGGAGCACGGGTTTACGAAAGTTTACTGTGCAATATACGTATCGTTAAGCTATTTAGGACTTGAAATGTACTGTGAAATATCGGTCGGTTTACAAAAACTTACTTTGCAATACAAGTACTGTGCAGTCCAATATACAATTTTTGTTTTACTACTATGTAGAATTACTGATCAGTACTGTTTTACTGCTACTAGTTCAGTATTATTTAAAGGGTGGGTTGCAATTCCTTAGAGGTTCGCAATGCATTTATACGGCACGACGGTAAGAATGAAAAGAAAATGTAGGTATATAGACTTTAACAATATATACATTTGCTAAGATCCTTCTAATTATAGGCGTTTGGCGACGTCTTTTTTAAGTACTCAATTACATACTTAACCGATACGTTATTATAAAATATTATAATTTTCTACACATTTCAAGTTAGTAGTATAAGTTACAAACAGTGGACGACGTGCGTTCGCGAAATATTTTCCTAAACTAAGGGAGTTACGAAATATTTCTTATATCACGTTCGTGCCATAAAAAGATTATTTTTCGCACATGGGCTTAAAAGTCGCTATATAAACCAGCCTCTACTTTCAGAAAATAAACAAAACAAAATTCCTTAATGGCCTGGGACGGGAGTGAATTAATCGGATTGTTCTATACTTAATTGGGCGGGCATCGTTTAGCGCCACGGATCCGCGGATTGTTTTGCAAATCGCACGTCTGTTAGTGCCCTTTAATATGGTAATTCTATTTCTGATCCTGGCCAGGTGTTTACGCATAAAATAGGTAAAATAAATTGCGACTTTTAATGAGGTACCATTAGTTAATTGATCGTCCGAATACTAATGTCGAGAATGTGCTATAGACGTGAAGACACAACACAAACTCAGAAGAGAACTCGTATAAATAGACTGTTTATAAGTCTGCCTAGGTATCGATGTCGAAACTGTTTTTGTTATATGGTGACTGATCTGTCATATATATAGCTAATGTTTATGCGTATATGTTATATGGTACTTGATTTCGAATAGCACCCTGATTTTGGTTTCATAGATACCTAGTTCTGTAGATGTCCGATGATTTACTTATGAGGCGACCATCCTAGTCTTTAGGAGTGGCATGTGTGGAATTTCAGGTAGAATCCCTGTTCTATATTGAATTGGTTACAGATGTTCTTGAATAGCAGTGGCCATCAATAGATGGAATATATACTGATTTCCTAATATAATACTATAAAAAAGATGATGAGAGAATAATTCCAAAAGATAGACCTAGTCTAGTGGAATTATTAGAAAAAACCCCTAGGAAAGGCTTTCAAAGGAGCTTAAGGAACAACTGACAATGCATATTGTTAAACGCTTTTACAACCAAAAAAAAGAAACATTAACAAATGACCTTGTAATTATGAGGTGTTAATTAAAAAACGGAATCTAAATCAATCAGTTCATTCCCCGCAACGGCCGTCACCACACTGAAACAATATCTGTTTTATTTGCAATACTATTCACGGGGTGAATCGATTCGTTTCGATTGTGAC
The DNA here is from genome assembly GCA_002930495.1 of Cecropterus lyciades. NCBI lineage: Eukaryota > Metazoa > Arthropoda > Insecta > Lepidoptera > Hesperiidae > Cecropterus > Cecropterus lyciades. The sequence goes on along the minus strand of MOOZ01000036.1, from coordinate 962,424 downwards.
GCCGAATCGATTCCATTTTGCACTAGCTCGTTAGCCTATACATTCGTCACAAGCGGCGAAAACCGCGCACAGGATTTTAGGGTTAATTCGATGTTACTTTTCGGGTATAAGGTTGAGAATTCGTTCTCGTCGGTTACCGGATAATGATTGTCATTGTTTTATGGAGGTTATGAAAGTGTCCACCGACGCAATCGGCCGGTTGGCACACCGATTGACTTATTGGAGCATGGCGTTGATTTTTATTCGCGTCACGAAGTTGACACCACACAATGTTTACGCCCTACGATGTGTATGTGCAGATTTTTGCTTGTTACAAGAACTGATTGACATTGATTGTTTAAAGAGTTATAAGGAAGAGACACTCATACAAAGCATGTACATAATTCTTATTAGGGGTAGGAACGCATTTGTGGTCGACCTCAGTTAGGACACTAATCCCTGATTGATAAAATAGATGTCACTGAGCGGCTGTTATCACTTACCATAAGTGGACTGTAGGCTCGTTTGCCATTATAATTAATAATTTTATAAAATAAATAGATAAAATATAAATTTTTCCAAGTTGGTAGACCGTATAGTTAGACCGGGGAGGTACCACCGCCATACTTATTTCCAGCGTGAAGCAATTCTTGCGCTTCGCAAAAATGGTGTGGTTGCCGGCTCAATTATATATGAGACGACCATCGGATTCCTCGGGTGTATAAACGCATCTGTGATTTACTTCAGATAGAACAACTGTTCTGTATGAAGTTGCTTATAGTCTGTCAGCGACAGTATCCACTTACCATGAAGACAGAAGAATTGCATAAACACTATGTATATAATCACGTACAAACATACGGTGTTTTATATATATATTCGCTCGTTTAAGAACGCTGACATTTTGACAGATAGCGGGCAAAAGGTGCGGTGTGCTAATTTTAGCGGCCATTCAATAGTTATTGTACTGATATGTGTTCATTGACGAGATATTTCGCAGAAGTAGAATGTCATTGATAAGTCATCTCATTAGCGCGGCTGTATCCGTTTTTGTGGTGACATCTATGCAAGTTTGTTTTGCAACGAACCAGCGATTAAATGTAATTGAGGTATTTAAACATGTTTTGTATGAAGACACACAACTGTTTAAAGATATTTAAATAAGATTTTTTGGATCTCATAAGTTCAAAACAATACAATACAATAATACAAGAAAGTACCGTATACGTATTGCAGTGATTATGCAACAAAATGGATATCACTTCCATTTGTTACCATTGAAATGTAACAAAAACTTAAAAAAAATAAAGTTTTCATTACAGCTGTAAATGCTTTGGTCCCGAATGAAACGTTAAATATTACAAAAATAAATTTATCAAACAATTTTATTCCATAAAATTACGTTATAACTTTTGTGAATTTAGTAAAAGATTTAATCAAGCGTAGTTAAACTTTTCGCTTTATCATTTTAACTATTTCACCTAATAACCGCATTCATTTCGCAAATCAAAATATAACGAGGTATCCATATTAAAAGTTCGACCAGGATTTAAAAAAATATAGAACATCTAGAGCCGTCGAATAAACGAAACCGGATATCGATTATCAGAAGCGATGCGGCTTCGGCTCACATTACACGAATAATCGATTGTATTCGAATGTCAGCCGCAATCAAAACATCTCGGCTCGTTCAGGTCAGTGCTTCCGACTGCAAACGCGAGATGACGCGCGAGCATTCTTCACTACTTTATTTTTAAAACTATCCAAATCCCTCCAAGGAAAAAGGAACTTTAATCAACAGAAATAGATTCACTTTGCAATAAGTAGCAGCGACGTGCATTATAGATAACTTTGTCGATATTATTCGATGTTGGAGCAGAGGTCAAGTTAGAAATGTTATCCGATGTTCTCACGCTTGCCTCATGTTCGGGCGTGATTGTTGGACAGTTGACCAGCAGTTTCGCGAGCAATTTGTCACATCGATGGTGAGAAATCGAGACTTCTGACCTTGGACAAGATTGGCCTCGATGAGGGTGGTCTGTCTTGTAACCTGTACCAGGATGCTGTAGGTCGTTACTTGGTTACATCTTCTGAAGCCGTATGTTACGTCTTTATTTAAAAGCTTTGATGCGCCAGATATCAAAATATCTACCTACCTAGAGTCTACTACCTTGTAGAGTACAAAGAGGTATATATTTTGGTATCTCTTATTTTTTTTAATTATGTTTTTTTTATCGTTAAATATAAAGCATTAAACAAATTAAAGGATTAAGTAGATACATGACTTCAGAATTTTAAAGAGTCCTTCTGCGCCTTACCAGGTTTAACTAACTATATCTAAGTAAATATATTTTTTAAACAGATACATTCAGATTTCTAGATTGTAATATACGAACTAGTACTAAGTTTTAAGGCTACGAGTCTTCCTGTAAAATATTACCTGTCTGGTGAAAACCACTGCGGTAGGTAGAGCATATAGAGAGCGCTATAAAGCGAGTCATAAGTTTTTATGTCCCAGTTTACGAGGTATTAATAGCGAGTCGGCAAATTCTCAGCCACTTTATGATTGATACTTTGTTACATTTCTTAAGAGAAGGTGATACGGATCATCAGACTTATCCTATTTTTTCATCGATATGTCACTGCGATCTAAGTTTTAAGTCTGCAATCTATAACCTCGTTATTAAGACACAAATAATGGTTGTGCCGCCGTGTTCTTATCTTATTGGAATAATATGTATCTTCCTTTTTATGATCGAGGTGGCAAATAAGCATATAGGTCCCCTTTTATTTATAGTAAGGAAGTAGCGAACGAGCATGCAGCCCACCTGATGGTAAGTGGCCACTGCCGCCCGTGGACACGCGTAATCAACCCTAGGTAAGATCAAAGTCTCACCTAAGGTTAGCCACAGATGCGTTGCTACCCCTGAGGACTAAGATGGAATGCCTCGGAAAAGTATGTCTCCCTTACCACACCCTTCAGACCATAACACAGCAGCGCATAACACTGCTATTATTAGGCAGAAATAGATATGGCGATGATGTGTGGTGCTTCCGGAGTCGAACCACAAAGAGTTCTACAATTTCTACAACGAGTAAGCAATTTCATATCAAACAGGGTTTCATCTCAAGTTAATCACAGATGCGTTGCTTCACCTTAGAACTAAGATAGTTGCCCTTTTGGGAAAGTAAGCTGGCAACCACCAACTCTCTCTCTCTCTCTCTCTCAGATCTCTTAGTCTATTCTTCTAGTAACTAAGCTATTGCAGTAAACCTGCATTTTCACAGGACTGGTGTGTGTGGGCTCCCTGTCCTATTTGTTTATAATTGCGTACAATATTGTTCATAAAGTCGAAAAGGTTGCGCCGGATCTAAAATAGCGATATATGTAATAAGTGATACAATAAAAACCCGGCTACATGTCAGTCAATCAAATTAAACATCTTCATAGACATAAAAGACGGTACCGACCTGAACTATTTCATGTAACATGATATAATATCAGTACATTTTGAAATAATAAAATCTTATTATAATTAGTGAATAAATAAAAGTCATTAGTATTACGTTACATTAACATAACTGGACATGAAAATATTATTATTTTCTGGGGAACTCCACTAAAAGTTGTAACATTATAAGTTTACTAGTTGTTGGGTTAGTCTTAATTAATATAATCTTTTAAAAACTGTTTGTTTTAAAAAAATACTCACTACATCAATGTTACTATGTACACTTTACGACCCGCGTGGTTCAGCGGTCACCATACGGGTCTGACACGCAGTGGGTCCCAGGTTCGATCCCCGGCCAGACAGATATCTGAATGATGAGTTTAGATTTCTGTTCTGGGTCTGGGTATTTGTGTATTCGTCTTTGTGTATCCATGTCACCCACGACACAGGAGAAAATCCTAATGTGGGGCTATGAGTGTAGAAAGCGTTTACTATGAGTATCACAGATGTATGAAATCAATTCTCTGTGTCATATTTAATAATGCTTATCTTAGGTTACAAGCGCATACACTCGGTCAGTATCGAGTCTAAGTTGGGTCTAAGCTCCGCTTTGTCCCCCACAGTTCAGATGTTATCGTGAATAATAAATGCTATTGACTCGCAATTCATTTGACATTTCCTTTTTCAGCCAACGATTTTATTTCAACAATGTCTATTTACTATCTTGCTAGAGACTTGTTGTACTTTCAAATGAGGGGCGATAAGCGATGAATATTTAATAAGAAGAGATAAAAACTTATTTTAACGTTTTAATTTTTTAATTTATTTAGCCGCTGCTTAATTTTATCAAAATTATAATAACAAAATAGATTACTCTAAAAACCAATTACATATGCGGTTCTAGATTAATTTAAAATTACTAATTTTTAAGATTGTGTGGTAAATATAAAAACAGAAGCGAAAGAATAAACTATATTTTCATCATTAATAATCGTTGTTCAATAGAATTTAGCAATTTTTATTTAGAATTTATTTATAATTTATATAAGGGTTTTTTTTTTAATTGGAATAATGTTGTGTATACGTAAGAATACAAGAGCATGCATTTTTTTGCTTTCTTAGACTCTAATGATAATTATATGTCTCTTTGGATATATTATCACACTGGCTCAATGTACTTTGAAACATTTAAATATAACACATGTTTTGATACTATTGTTTATCTCTTGTCATCGCTTATCGCTTATCTCTAGTCGTCATACGGGATGGTTAGTTACAAGTTTACTAAACAAAAATTTATCGCTGTACTATTAAACTCCATCTACACTTTTATTGGCGATAAATAATAATAGCCTGTAAGGTTAAACGCACACAGAGCGCATAAATCGTAGCGTTTTATCCGCGCACATAACGAACATAAAATGTTCACAAATAGTTTATTTAAACTCTTATTTTTAAACTATTTATACAGAAACTGAGAACGGAACTAAAAGCAGTTAATTGTTTGGTTTATTTACTTCTGCTGTCATAAACTTAGTGAAAAGTAGAATTATTGATGTTTTTCTATTACAACGCTATGTATTGATTACGACTTTAACGTATTCAGATTTTAAATCCTTTACGTTTTCAATACATTTCTTATTTTGTTATAGAAACAAATCTGATTATTTATTCGTCACTATTGTTTATATGTAATTATCTGAAATATGTCATCAAATGTATGAGTAGATTTACCTACGTATATTACTTTCAAAATGATGGCTTGTCTATCTATCTCCCTTTTTTCTATAATGTGTGGGAGAGAAACGTAAACAAACGCCGAAATTTGAAACTAAATTCATTACCGAAAACAAATTAATAATATCAATCTATAAAGATCAATAATTTCAGATTAAAGATAACAATTTTTTTTTCTCGTCAAATCTGTACATTTTAAGTTATTTTAAAATATGTACAAGTATAAAAATATATAATTAACCTAAAACCCTGCAATGACCAATCCATGGATTGGACGATTGGATTGGTTTAGAACTGGATTGAAATGGATCGACCGTTCACAATAATGAACAATAGAGCTAATAAACAACTTTGTAACGTAAAACTTTAACGTCAATAGCTATCCTTGTAATAATTTATGGCCACTAAAATATTATTGTAGCCTATATAATGACAATATCGAACATTGTTATGTTAATAACTATATTAATACTATGACAAATACTAAATCATAAAATAATAAATAATAAGCTATAGATAACATCTAATGTTTATATAATAATTGATGTTGGAAGATATATTCTAAGATATAAGATAAGGTAAGACTAGCTTACTCCCGCGGTTTCTTCCGCTTTGGTCATTTTTACCACGGTGATGAATAATCCAGATCATGAACTAACTCTCTCTTTAATATGTCTTTAGAATAAATTAACCGACTCAGTTCGAAGGTACATTTTGATTATCTTAATATAATTTTAGGATATAATGTAATTTACTGTGAAACTTTGAAGGTGGTTCGACTCTTTGTGGTTCGACTCTGGAAGCACCACTGCCACACCTATTTCTGCCTAATAACAGCAGTGTAGTGCGCTGTTGTGTTTTGGTCCGAAGGGTGTGGCAAGGGAGACATACTTTTCCGAGGCATTCCATCTTAGTCCTCAGGGGTAGCAACGCATCTGTGGCTAACATTAGGTGAGACGTTGATCTTGCCTAGGGTTGATTACAGATGTCCATGGGCGGCAGTAGCCACTTACCATCAGGTGGACTGCATGCTCGTTTGCTACTTCCGTACTATAAAAAAAAAACTATAAAATATACCAAATGTTCCCCAAACCGATGTGACCGTATCCGGCGGAACCGGAAATAATCTAGTATAAGCATAAGCGAGAGTTATATCAACTAATTTATAAAGAAAATAGTCAAATGGGGTAATAAAGCTCGACCATCAATGTAAAATAAATAGACTACAGGAGATAATGTATACTGTTACATCAGTAGCCATTATTCGAGTAGCTAAGTTATAAAAGTGATCTTTATTTTGTCGTAACACAATAATGTGCCTAACCTTGGTTTTGTAACGAGTATC
>MOOZ01000036.1:926728-941302 GCA_002930495.1 Cecropterus lyciades | reverse complement strand
ACTGCGTGTCAGACCGGTATGGTGACCGCTCAGCCACGCGGGTCGTCAAGCTTTAGCAAGGTTTTTTATGAAATTCACTAAGAAAACCTGTCTATTGTCCATTTACCAGTCCAAATGCTAGTAAATGGCAACTACCGCCCATGGAGATCTATAATCAAGCCTAGATTTTTGTGTATAATATTGAAGTAGCAAAACAAACATACAGTCCATCTGATACTAAGTGACTCCTACCGCCAATCGACATCTGTAATCAACCTTAGATAAGAAGAGAATCTTACTTAAGGTTGTCTTTATAATAATATGCGTTGCTACTCCTAAGAACAAAGTTGTAACGCCTCGAATAAATGTATTTATTTTACCACACTCTTCAGACCTCTGGTCTGACACAAAAGCGCTGAATACTGCTTTTATTATTAAAAACTTCGGCTTCAGCCAAAATGGGTCACAGCCAAAGGTTCTAGCAAGCGCCTAAATTAGAACCATAACGAATACACGATACCGCGATGGAGTTGGCACAAGGGCAAGTGAAAACTTCATTGTGTGACTCCATGAAATTTACATTATTCGAACTGTTATCATTTTAGCAAAGTAGCAAAGACATTTTAATCAGCTCTAGAATTTATTTATATCAACCTACTTAGACCTTTATACACACAATATCAAAAATCATTTAAGCCAATTTAGGACGGAATTCCTTATGGTTCTTGAACCTTCGGCTACGGCCAAATATCGACCTTCTGTCGGACACTACATATAGGTATTCCTTGCCATATTCTAAGTTGACAAAAATTATGAAATCATTTTACATTTAACTCATTAATCAAGTCACGATTTATTAATTTCATAATCGGCCGTGAATTATGAATATGTTATGTTTGTTTGTTTAGAAATGTTAGTGAACTTATTTCTAACATAATATTTATATATTCTCACCGCTACATAAATAATTAAATTAGTATTCTGTATTAAATCTGTGCAAATAAATTAAACTAAAATGTGAGATTGTAGTTTGAAACTAACTGACATTTACAAATTATTTGTATAATAAAATGCATTAAACAATGTATTTGTATAACAAAATACCTAGTTCATATATGAATAAGAAATTACAGATAGTAACGCATCTTTGTACGGCCTCGAAGTGATCTTTGCCAGGTGGTAGAACCAGTGTTATTCAACGTGAGCATGAAGCAGATCTTGCGTTTCCGTGGAAGGGTGTGTTTGCCGGCTCACTATCGAATGAAACGTTCTATATGAAGTTGCTTACAGATGTCCGTGGACGACAATAACCACTTACCATCAGGTGGACTGCATGCACGTTTGCTACTTCGATCTAATTAAAAATACCTCAAATAAAATAACTAAACCTATCAGGGCTTGATTATAAATGTAGCTACTAATATTTGATTTGAAAAGTTACATTTTTCTTTACAACTGTCCTTTCGTCTGTGCAGATGATATTAATGGAAAATTCACAACAATTAAAACGATTTTCTAGCTCTACTATAATTACTTAAATGCGTACTCGTATGAGAGACGAACCTGCGGCACATCGCTAGTCAGCATCCTAAATGACGTGTATAGTAACCATTACCCCGATTCCCGGACATTGAGACGAGCAGGCCATTTCTATGCTATGACAGAGCAGAGGGCAAATATCCACGAACTTCATAAGAGTATGAGAACGTCACGATGCATGGCAGGTCAAATATACGTGTGAATGGACCACACACACCACCAATATCACCACCACAAATATGGAAATTTTGATTTGGAGCATAGGTGTACATATTTCATGTTATAGTTTGCTGAATTGGTTAGAATGTACAATACAGTACATGAAAATATATAAATACCTTTCTATCACGAGTACAATCTAGGTGGTAAAACGAGTGTATTTCGAGGAGGATTCTCGGGAGGTACCACCGCCACACATACGAGTATAATAACATAACATAACATAAACGCTTTCTACACTCATAGCCTCACAGGAGGATTTTCTCCTGTGTCGTGGGTGCCATGGACACACAAAGACGAATACACAAACACCCAGACCCAGAACAGAAATCTAAACTCATCATTCAGATGTCTGTCTGGCCGGGGATCGAACCCGGGACCCATTGCGTGTCAGACCGCTCCGCCACGCGGGTCGTCAAAAGTCTAGTCAAAAGTATGTCTAACTTGAAGCAATTTTTGTGTTTTGTTGGAAGGGTATGGCTATACTCACTTACGCATCTATTATTGTCCTCAGATAAAACATCTTTTAAATGAAGTTTACAGTTTATAGATGTTCAAATTTTATTATAACAGCCTCCCAACATAAAAAAAAAACGATTATTTTTAATTTTACTTATTTTTTGGATATACGAAAAAATAAACATGAAGCGCTTTTGACTTTAGCTCATTGATCATCAATAGTCCACTGTCACCCCATTTCATCACGTTCTCGCTGCATCAGAAGGATCTAGACTACAATGTGGGTGTCTTTAAGTCAAGAGTGAATAGGCTTTTACTGAGTTAATGCGATTCACCACCAAAGACCATAACACGACTTGCATGCAATCCTACTTGATGTACGCCATCAAGTAGGATTGTAGTCAAGCAAGGCTTATAAAAGATAAAAAAGATCTAGACTTATAATCTACTAAAATGCAGACTGGTCAACCTTAGCTTTAAGTTCTTGCAGGTATCCTTATTATTTCCCTAACCTTTAGAACAAGTGATAGATAATTAATGTCTAACATTTATATAACTTCGGACATATGAGTTCTTAGGATTCACTAAAGGTAGACCGCTTACCGTTCAACTGTATGTCTGTATGTATGTATGTCACTGTCACCAAGTCTAATGTCGTATAGTTATGCGCTGCTGTGCTTTTGCTTTGAAGAGTCGGAAATGGACAGCCCTTAGCACCAAGGTTTACAATTGCAAGTGATATTTCAACTTAATCAAAAGTAAGTACTATTTTTACCCGACTGCGTCAGAAAGAGGATAATGTTTTTCAAGCGTATGTATGCATGCTGCATGTATGTTTATATGTTTTCTAATTCTTTGGCACGTGCTACAGCCCAAACGGCTTGAGGGATTGTGACATATGACATATACCATTATAAAAAGTCATGTTTTTTTAAAAAATAGTACCTGTAAATAGAGAAAAAAAAGAGGGTAGAGACGACTTTTATACTATCGAATATCGCATATTTTTGGGACGTTTACACATGAAAAACAAAAGTAAACGCCCTTTAAAAAATTCTAAAAAGAAATATTTCCAAATATTTCACCATAAAAATAAAAAAGGCGCTAGCGTATTCATTGCTCTAAGTGCGTGTTTATTAAGTTTCGTCAAAACGATCACCATATACGTTTTTGACCGTACATGGTAATATACCTTTCACATTTACGTTTTCGTCCGTTTTTTTTTGGTTGCAATGTATGGGTGAAAACGCAAAAGGTGGTTTTTCGAGGAAACGTAACCAACTCGTACTAATAGCACATGTCCTGCACGTTTTCATTTCAAATAAAATTAGCTAACGTTTGACACCACCACGCCCAGGGATCAAGTGGACATGTATTGCGTGTAATTGTCCATTACTTACGCGGCTGTCAGATGCTGGTAATACAGAGTCAAAAGATCATTGTATTTCAATTATATAGTAGGCACAATCATTTTACAACTGTGTCTTATCCCGTTTGTAAAAAATAAAGCTTAGCAAAGGATAATTACAGTTAGTGTGAATCTTTTAAATATTAATTCATTATAATACAGATGTATGAAAGAAACATGACATCCCCCTAATGCTAAGCTACTGACACCGAATTACATTTGTATTCGACTCCAGATGAGGTTAGTCTTATTTGTCAGTTTTAGTTTCATAATGCCATAGACGCGTTGCTACCCCTGAGGGCTAGTTTGGAACGACTTGCATAAGTATGTTTTAAAACCTTGAATATATAATTCATTAATATTCGTTTATTTCATTAATAAGCGTCACTAAATATTAATTAACTGTACCTTATATGTAAATGCTGAATATATAATTGCTTGAGGAATAATTAACACACGACAAGAAAGCTTTCAAAGAATTTATTTCACAGGTAACACCTGTGAAATAAATTCTCGTGATTTTACTGTTTTACACAAAAATCCTCTTGAATGATACTGCTTCATATTTCCCTACTTTAATATCCCTATTTGCCTACATTGCAAACAAAAAAACATATAGTAATAATTTATTTCAGATAGTAATCCATATTTTTTTAGTTGAAGGTTAGGTTAGGTTAGTGGCCTATGAAATAAATAAAATAAATTAAAAACAAAAGTTCATCGACAGGGACATAATACATGTATTTCTATTTTAATAAACGTCACTTTTAAATACAATAGTAATACTAGAAGAACAATTTTCTAAAACCATTTCGTGTTGTACGGACATTAAACATGCATATGTATGTATGCGCTTAAAGTAGTTAAAATTATAGATTTTCATAAGCAAAGACGGTCTAGCAGTCATAACGTAGTTGCGTTTAATAGGTAATACAGAATACAGTCGCATGTGAGCGGCGCGCCTTGACCCGGCGACACTAGCATCTTCGTTACAGATGTAGGGATGCTGGAGGAGGCAATCATTGAGATTGAACAAGAAATTATCATGAAAATGAAACCCGACTGCTGTAACTACAGTTGAGTTTTTTTTTGTCTTTGTAATAATATGTTTTATTTAACACTTTTTACGGGATTTCGCCAAAATAGTAACATACGAGTAAAAGTAAATTAATATGTATATATTTTTGTAATCGTCTGTTTACTACCTTTCATTGGAGACAAATATTGTCATGATAATAGATATAAATCGTTGCTTCCTCTGCTATTTCTTTTAAAATTATCTTTAAGAGTCGATTAAAATGATAGTAAAATATCACTATCCATCAAGCCGTTTGGACTGTAACGCGTGCAGAAAAAATATATATTAATTCTAAAAAAGCCGCCTGTATAAAGGAAAATAGGGGGGGAAGGGTGACGTTTTTTATTATCAATGTTATTATTATTATACCAAAAGATCATTACAAAAATACACATATTATAACTCTTTGATGTTATTATATTGACGGAAACTCCTAAAAAATGTTAAATAAATTAATTATTTTATAAACAAAATATCCGACTGCAAATTTAAATTTTAGCAGTCGGGTTTTTTTAATTATAATTTCTTGTTTGATAACTGATAAATTTAACAGATCAATAACAACGATCGCTAACTACAGATCGCTTACTTCGTTACCACATCGAGCCACAACTATATCCGCGACCCCAAGTATAACGCAAGTGGAGGCGACTTGTGTAACAGTAGTAAGCCAGCGCACAATAAGTGCCATGTTATAGGTCATTTTGTGAAGCTGAATACGTAATTAGAGGAGCCCAAGCCCCAAACACTTTAGATAAGAATTTTCAAACGGTATTGCGCATATAGTACTTGTATGTATTACGCCGTAATGAATATTACTCGTATACAATATCTACGTTATAAGAACGAGGTCTAGTAATATATGATTTTATACTAATATTATCTCGGAATTGATACATTTTAATATGTTACGGGTACTCTCGATATGTGGTTTTTAATTTCTTTTTGCCGATATTTCGACCCAGTTACATGGATCGTGGTCACGGCGAAATTGCGATGGCGGGGAGAAACCGTTGACAAGCACTAGTGGTAGAGTAACCTATATACACTACTTCTAGTTCGTTTTTCTTTTTTAGGCTCCATATCACGACACACAACACTAACTGTATCCTTACGCACCGAACTTTGCACTATTTGTGATTTACATAAACTAACCACTGGATTCCACGTTTGCTAGCGCAAATTATCGCGCTCTGATAAAGTTCTTAGGATATTTTTTGATCTCTATTGCTTCTCTTACTAAACGTGGAAAGTAATGACGCTCAGTGGAGATCACCTGAGGGTTATTTAATTCGATCCTGTGCTTAGAACCGGAATTAAGAATGTATTCAGTACCGCAGATTTCTTCGGGTCATTCTTCTTGACTGCGTTGATGTGTTCCTTAATTCGTTGTGAAATGGCTCGTTTTGTTTGTCCAATGTAACCGCTACCATAGCTACAATCAACTTTATAAACCCCAGGACATTAGTATGGTATGGTGTGGTTTGGTGTACGAAAATAGGCCGCAAGTTTCTTAAAGGGAGTGAATATACATTTTATATTATACCTCCTATCCAAGATTATTCCTATCTTATCTGTTACACCTTTTACATACGGGAAATATGCGCAATGTCAACCCTACGGGTAGTGATATGTCTTTCTTCTTTTTAGATAGGTAGTGATCTACCACTAGTGCTTGTCAACGGTTTCTCCTCGCCACCCCAGTTTCGCCGTGACCACGATCCATGTGTTGAAATATCGGCAAAAATAAATTAAAAACCACATATCGAGAGTACCCGTAACACATTAAAAAGAAGTCTAGTAATGTCTATGAAGAGCTTATTTGATAGATTGTTAAATGCTTGCAACTTAAAAAATGTGTGTGTGCAATTCCCACACGGCAGAAGTGAAACTTAATAATAAGTATTGTGTATTAAAACTGGATATTAAAATTGTATGATTACAGTGTCTTAAACACTGTATTATATATTATCATATTTGTTTATATAAAATTCAAATAACAATCAGGCGAACTGCATCCGCCTGATGATAAGTGATCACTGCCGCCCATGTACATGTGTCATTTGTAACCAACTCGGCATAGAACAGTGGTTCCACCAGAAGTCAAGTACTGATGCATTGCCATTCCTGAAGATTAAGATAGTCGCCTCATATTTAGTTCGGCTAGTTCGGCTTACATACCTTTCCAATATCTACTACTCACGTTGCAAATAGAACTACATCACATTGCTAATAGATGTAACGATAGTTCCTGCCATCAAACCGTACCGAATCTACTTCATATATAAACAACAAATTCTTTACAATTTCAATAATTGAAATATTTATTCAATCTTATTACTTTTATAGACTATATAAAAGTAACTTAAAAGAGGAGTCTTACAAAATCACCTTAGTATACAACACTAATGTCGACATACATCTTTTGGTAGGTATGTCTGTCAATACTAAAAGGTAAATAGGTTACAATTTTTACCACTCGGCCATGAAACATACTGCAAGTTTTAGTGAAGGTTCGAGGCCTTATAAGACTAGACAGATTTGTTTGTAACGCACTTGTAGCGCACAACTAAATCCCTCCTGGTGGCCATCCTCGGCGCTGCAAAAAGGACTCCGGGATATCAAACAGAACGCAATTGAGTCCTCTAAGCGCATTACCCCATTGGACTCCACCCAGTTGTACAGATGAGCTCACCACATCAAATGGACTTTATAATAGTATGCGACACATACCGCCGTCCTTCCCGCGATCGCTTGGGATGACAGGTCAAGCTCCCATTCTTCCCACCCACAACCTTGGAAGCCACTTTTTAGTCGCCTATTACGCTAGGCAGGGGATCATCGCAACCATTGTCCCACTTCTGGACACGGGGCTGCTCTCAGAATAAGAGAGATTTAGGCCATAGTCTACCGCGCTGGCCAAACGCGGATTGGTAGACAGGCAGGGGATACCGTAGCCTTATTCTAATCCTGGAACTACTGAGACGGCAGGTTAGTGACATCTACATTTCATATGAATGCTATAATACAGTAAAATATTAGTAAGACACGAATTCTGCATATTTTTCACTCTCAGGCATATGAATCATTATAATTAATGTTGAAAGATGAAATTTCAGCCTTTACATAATGGCCGAGTAAAGAATAAAGGAGATTGTTTATAGCGACCATTACGGATGTGCCTAAATTATAATTATGACAACGCAATAAAGATGTTCCTCAGAATGCTACTAAATGATAATAATATCGTAATAAGTTTACAATAAATCGTTTTGTAACATTGACCACTAATTTGATGCTATTCAGAAGCCAGCTTTATAAAATAATGTATTTTAAACTTTTACGGGATTGCATTAGAATTTTTAATTTGGATTAGCAAATCTTAATTACGGCTGTTATGTCGACTTGTATTTACACATGTAATGCAGTTAGACCCGGATTTTTTTGCCCTGACCGGGATGCCAACCTAGAACTCTTCGTCAAAAATATACCTATACAAAAGCGAATATAGCTCTTATATAATAAGAATTTTAGTTCACATTTATTAAGTGAACATGTGGACATTAATACATGTTTTGCTAATGGATAAAATAGCTAAACCATTGAAATTGTCATTGTTAGAATAACCCGTAGATCATGTTTTTATTATTAGTTAGGATTAAGAAATTAAGATCAAGGATCATGAGAAAATTGAATTATAAGTAATATTTATGATTAAAATAAAAGCAATTGAAAGAAAAATGCAGTACATAGCCACTATAAATTTCCACGAACGTAAATATTGGAACGGAATAGACCATAAATCGCGAAAAAAATAAAATCTCAATCGATTTCGTACCGTACAATCGAGTTCCGAATAATTTGTGGTGATAAATGTGTAGCGGGGCGCCGTTAAGCGGGCGCCATTAAGTTCGAGTGAAATCTTTTTACAGCTGCGTATATCACCTTTTTGCAGCAATATTCCCTTATAAGCGCGCTATGTTTTAAAAATAATGAGTGTGGTCGGCGCGCGCGCAGCAGGGCGTTGAGATATGGTGACACGCCGCATAGATCACACGTGGATGTTCGGCGTGAACTCTGCCGACTGGGAACTGCCCGGTTTATTGTTTCCGGTTAGATATTGTTTGTTGGGCACAATTTTACGGGACTAATGATTGATGCAACAATGCATGCGACACGCTTGAAGATTGTATGTTATTTTGAAGATAGTGGAAGATTTACTGATCTCTGCTATTTTTATGTAACACTAGATGGTCTGAATATGAAATATTTCCAAAAAATGACAAATTCAAATATTTCACATTTTATTTTTATTTACATATGATTTCTTTCATTCTATTATTTATTTACCTATAAATTAATTTTGTCATTATTGACGTACAAAGGTACCACCGTAATTTTACTTCTACTGTAGAATTGTGTTGCGTAGTACGTAGAATTATGGTATTTTAATGTGTGAAGATCAGGCTTATTAACTTGAAGCACTCATAATTACTGGATTCTAAAGTTATACTTATGGATGCTGTCAGCATCGATGATCATCCCTTTGCCCTATTAGGTTATAAGTTCCTGAATCGACACAGTACACACGATACAGAATAAACCTTGCAACCTACTCGTATTGATTAATGTTCACCAGAGCAAAATGCATTCAGGATTTGAGATATTTATGCCCTCCCTCAAAAAAATTACCTTAATTTTAAACACTAAACAAAAAAGTCTATTGATAGAAGAGCAACGAAAGTCCACCCATTAGACGCAGTATTTTTTCTGTTTCCTTATCTTAAAAAAAAACATACATGCAGATTACAGCGTTTCCATTTTACGTCGAAATATCCATAAGTAGTTGCCATATAGGCCACTAAACATATCACAAGCTACAAAACGAGTGACATATAGCCATTTAAATCACTATATAATGAAGCTTTGTAATTCCATTCCCACATATTATGTACATACGGCTAAGTAGTGTCACTAGATGCAAGTGAAATAGTGAAAATGCCAGCCTGTAATTAATACGGCGCGACCGCGACCCGCGGGTCGCCGCCCGGCCTTTTTGCAAACTCCACATTATTAACATATATGTAGCCAACTACTTAACTACTTTTGTTACTACAGATAACATAGCTTGTATATACAAGTATGTCGAGCGATGTACAAAGTATGTCCAGGAGAGCTCCGACAGTAAATAAATAACGCTTTCTACACTATAGCTCCACTACGATTTTTTCCCTGTCGTGGATGCCATGGACGAACATAAAAATGGTTACACAAACACCGAGACCCAGAACAGAAACCTAAATTCGATAGATACGGTCAGGAGTCAGATAGATAATTGCTAAAAATCTTGAGAACCTTCAAACCTTTTGAGAACATCTAGACACGCGGCAGTGTGTCAAGCCAGGTTCAAGCAAAGAACTGGCTAGCCAGCGCCGAGTGTAATCTTACACGAACCACTTGGTGCCATTTTTGACCCTTCTATAACTCAAAACCTAACGTAAACACATAAAACTACGTGTGTTTAATTATATCAATAAGTAGTAGTTAAATATATCCATAAGTTATAGGTATCCAATAAAGCAAAGAAATAGAGTTTAATTCTTGTTCATAATGTTATTTTGTTCCTATAAATACATATTTGGATTTTGCATAGAACTTGGCACTCATTTAGATCTCCATTCTTTTCTTTTCTCTTCTTTAATTCTGTGTATCGTATTATATAATGAACAAAACATTTTTTCAAAATTCAATTAGGAATTGAATTCTATATCCCCAAGGTAAGCGGTAGTAATTCATATTAGTACGCTATCACTGCATTCTCATCATATCACGTTTATAACAATTACTCATAATTATTATAATTAAAGTTTTTGAAATTATAGCACAGCCATGTTTGTTACTTTTCGGTTAATTAAATTCTAATTTGCACATTTGAACATTTAATAGTTCAAATTACCGAGTTACTTTAATTGATATTTATGATACACAATAAACAGATATAATTATAAGATAAATCTTCTTAGTTTTTTAGACAATTAACTGAATAACGGCATTTTATCAAAATAATACAATGATTTAATAAAACAACATTAAAATATATACATGTAATGATATGACAATTTTATAATGCAGTGAAAGCGTAAGTAATATTACTATTTTACAGTAAACAAAAACATCGTAAGTAAGCATGAGTTGACACGCGCACATTTGAATCTTCATAAAAAAATGAGTGTATTAAGTCTACCAATGGAACTTAGCCACCGCAGAAGACCATGACCTAAAACTCTCTGATTCTAAGAGAAGACCCGTACCCAGAAAAAGAACACTAAAGAGTTGAAAATTTTATGATAATTTTGGGTCTAGGGTTTTTCTGATTCACTTGATAATTCACTAGTTTTCATTAGCCTACATAAGCAATAATATAATATGACAGATAAATATTTATAGAATTTGATCACGTTAAAAAAAGTCGGTTAATAAGCATAACCTAATAAAATTAAGGTTTATAGACGAACACCTCAACGTATTTATATCTTTTATATAGATAATCCAAATTATATATTCAACAAACATTATTTACGCATTTAAAATTAATAAAAAAGCATATACAGGTTCTAAGTCTAACATTAACAATTATGTTTCTACGTATATTTACTTAAAATACGGCGACATTTATTGAGATGACCTGCTATCATATTTTTCAATAAAACGTAACGATTTTTAAACAGCGTGATATTAATTATTCATTAACAGTGTTTATATCATATATGTAAAATGTTTATTATATGAAATATAAAATGTATATTATATATGTAAAAGTGGATAGTTTCACATTATATAATAGGTATTCAATGTAGAACACCTCTTCTGAATAGAGTTGGTTATAGATGAGCAAGGGTGGCACTACGCAGTCCACCTGATGCTAACCACTTAACATCAGGTGGCTTTTGCCACTATTACGCTTATTGCCACGTTACGCTATTATTGCCACGTTATCTAAATTATCCATCAATACCAATAATCCACCTTAACTATTTGCATTATATGAGTCTAACTGTAGAATAGAAATGTTTTGAAAATAAATATTAATATTCATTATAAAGCTCTTAATATAGAGCACTTCCATTAGCATAACGAAACATTTCCGCAAACGAATTACTCATAGGTTATCAGACAAAATATACAAAACTAGGATTATAATACAAATATTTGCGTAAAAGTACCGCCCGCAGCGAAAACGCATTCAAACCGCTCCGATTGTCATACAAATAGAACATCGAATAATTGACTCATTAATAAATAAATAATTATGCTAATTTCTGCTACGGTTTTGACATATGATACTACCTAGTGTTGAAAATGTCTCGGAATTAAGACGTGAAATGTGCGCGTTATAGACGTGGGAATATTTATAAAAACTCTACATTTAATCATGTTATTTATATATTTAGTCATAATCTCAAAAAACTGTCGACATAAGGTAATAATATGAAGTTATAATATGTAAATGTAATATGTTTATTTTGTATACTAGACTTACATAGGCAATAAAAATTGTCAGTTACGTTATTTTTTTACACTACCACCGGATCAGAACACGACATCAATGTCTTTTTTCGTTGTTATTTTTTTTATATATATATATCGTTTTTTTCATTGATTTTTTCCTGCCAATTGTTACATAAATAATAAAGCTAGCTCCTGTATCTTGCCTTACATTTGAGTAAACAATAGATTTATGCGGACCACAGATGTATAAATGAACTAAAAGTATTAAATAAATATTGCGTAGAAAAGACACATCTTCGATTTTAGATTATAACTTCTTAGCTTTATAAAAGCCACCCCCAATATTACCCCATTTATCTAGATAATAATTGCAGCGAAACGATACAACTTCTAAAACTAAGCAGGAATTCAAGATATATATAAGTGTAGAAGCGTAAACGAGAGACTAACCACAAACTTCAAATTCAAACACAGTAGCGCTAAGCTTTATTTTCAGATGGAACGGAAGAGGTGGTAATATATCCTCAGTTGAACTACAAAGGTGATTTAATCTTTATCACTCTCAAACATCAGATGAACTACACACCGGTTTTAAAATACAACCACAATTATCAACAACAAGCGAAGATGCCCATTGAACCGAATTTATAATTTTGGCACAAGTCTGTTACACTTTCTAAATTATTTAAATGTAACCGGATATAACTGTGAATAAAGAATATTAGTCGTAGATTAACTCAAGATCACCTTAACTTTACAAATTGGTTTAATAATGCACGCATTTGATATTCCGTTATAATCTCCAAAATATTGCGGACATCATTTTTAAATCGTTTAACCTAATATCGTCCAGTTTTTACTAAGAGATAAACTGTGAATGGTAATAGTACAAATTATCCATCATTAAGAAATATAACGTTTTACGAACGATGCTGTCCACCTGATGGTAGGTGACCACTGCCACCCGAGGATATCTGTTATGCACTGTCTATGTAACTGAGGTCGGTCATAGATGCATTGCTACACCTAAGGACTTAATCGGAACGCCTCGGATAAATATGTCACCCTTACCATACCCTTCAAACCGGAATACAGCAGTGCTTAACACTGCTGTTATAAGGCACAAATAGATGCGGCTTTGACTGTCGTAAAAGGCGACTATAAGGGAGCCTCCGGGGTTGCAGGCGGCAAGAGTGGGACCTCGAGCCGTCCAGCCAAGCGACCCCGGGAAGGACGGTGGCATGTGTGATCGCATGCCGTCGTGAATACCTGAAAGCTCGGTGAGCGTGAATGCTCACCGGGAAAAGCCCCAAAGGGTCATCGCGCTCAGAGAACTCGAGTTGTGTTCTGTTGGAGATCCCGGAGTCCCCGACTAACTTTTGACGGATTCCCCTAGTGACAAAAAAAGGCGTGGTGGTAGTGCCTCCGGAATGGAACCAGAATGGGTCCTACCATGTTTGAGATCATTATATTCTCTTAGGGCATTAACATTCAAATAATCATTCTCGGTAATTGTCAACGAGATAAGAAACCCACCAATTTTAGCTGCGTGTTATCGATCTGTGATTATACGTGAATGTACAAAATAAGTAAAAATATCATGTCGTCGAATTGTCCGTCGAGGCTTTGCGACCATGGATATAATGTTTTTAAACGAATCTAAATAAATTAACATTAGTAAATAGTAGCAGAATTCAATTCCTAGACTGGAAAAGCGTTCTAAATGTATTTCATCGTCATCCACTTAGAAGAAAATTGGTTAAGTATTGTAATACATTTAAATTATAGAATATTATAGAATTTTAAATTATTACAGATAAAGCAGTCATTATTTTAAAGTGATCTATTTATAAAAGCGAAAGGAAATTCACATTTTACTTATCAATACAAAGACTAAGCAACTAAAACTTTTTAAGTTAGAATTAGGACAATAAGTTCACAAATAAGGGGATTAAATTGGTTTTTTAAAGTTTATGTATTATAGCCCATTAGTACCTACAAAGTTGCGGGTAATATATACATAGTTACTCATATTTTTCTTATTTTTATTAAGGTTTTATCAAGGAAATCTCCTAAATATAAACATTAAATGAAGGCATATAAGTATTATGATTATACCATGAATGAAATTACATTTTATATGAGGTTATAAAAACTGTTTTATTCCAAAACTGTATTCGGCTACGTATATATTTTACACAGTCCTAATGTTAACAAGGGTTAGAATAAACCATAATAGTTATTGAATATAGGAACGTTGTGTTTCTTCTTCTTTCTTAATAATACTCATAGTGCACTTGTGCTTTTAATAAGAAAACAATATGAGAACTAGTTACATTGTTAAAAATATTAAAACAGAAAACCCAACTACTTAAAACGTTTT
>MOOZ01000036.1:903497-915803 GCA_002930495.1 Cecropterus lyciades | reverse complement strand
CGCCATAACTATTTCCACCGCAATTCTGGTGATTCATTAGATCGGTTTAGTTGCTACTTTTTCTATATGGAATTGATTCATTTTCTATTATGGATTAATTTTTAAGTAGAAGTCTGTCTTTTATGAGCAATTTGTAATGTGCATGAGCTACAGTAACCACTCACCTCACTTAGAAACGTAACAACAATATACATAGTAACTTTATATTAATATTATTACGGATTAGTCATCGGTCAAATTGGGAACACACGTCACCACCTATAAATCCGTCGTGTTTTATCATCACTCTAATTTGTTTGCATAATAAACGTATGAATGCATGTTGAAGATTTAAATGCCATTGTAATTTGTTAAGCAAACACTTCGCGAACTTTATCTTTATATTACGACTTTTTATGTTTGGCCAAAAGTTATCTATTTTTCGATTAATTCACTTCAACAAGTAATTTAAGAATAAGTCTCAATTCAATTTATTTGTACTGTATTTTGATCTCCTGTTCTCTCCTGTTCAAGTAAGCAGTGATAACCAAATGGTTGAAACTCGGTCTCTCAACCGAGGGTCCGAGATTGGAATCATAGGCATGTGCATGCCTATGATTCACTGATTTTCCAAAATTATATTCGTATCAGTAATCAATTATCACCGATAACAGAGAAAACATAGATAAAAACGTTCTCGAATGTGTGACGTCTACCGATTCGCACTTGGCCATCGCAGTGGACTATGGCCTCAAACTCTCTAATTGTAAGAGGAGACCCTTGCCCGGCAGTGGAACAATAATGGGTTGACAACATGTTCTATTACAAATTCCGCCCTTTGACGTTGGAGGTCCAAGGTTCAAATCCTAGGCATGCATGCGTGTTTGAATTTTTGAAGATGAGTGCATATTAAAAATTTATTTGTCATCATATGCTTAAAAGCTGAAGAAAGACATCCTAACGATACATATATATAACGATACCGATAAGCCTGAAAGTTCTATAAATAAAAGTTCTAAGAGAAATTTGAAACAAATCCGTATTAATGATTTTAGCGTAGCGTATTTTTTTTATCTAATAGAACATTCTTACCTAAGGAAAGAACAATGAATTGTTGATAATGTTATGAAATTTACAAAGTAATCGTCACTTTTTTATAAGATAGAAGTAGCAAACGAGCATGCAGTCCACCTGATGATAAGTGGCGATTGCCACTCATGAACATCAAATCAGTCTGATCTAGGGGTGCTCACAAATGCGTCAACACTCCGGGAACTAAGTTGAAACAGCTCGTATTATAAACACAAATAGATCTGAAAATGGTGCCCCAAAATTGAACAACAAAATCCACCACCTTAAATGTCCTATCATCAAACCTTAAAATATAATTTAAATAAAAGTTCTTCTATTTATGTGATGCTCTCCATTAAATAACAAAGACCGATTTTGTGCTAGTACGAATCAATAAGTTATATTTTTATTAAAAAAGCCTTGCAAATATTACACGTAATTAACCTTTCGACAATTCCTCACCGATTTTTGTATAACACAATAATTATACTAATTTATTCAAGTCGTGAGCAAAATATTGAGAGCGAAATTAATCAAGACATTTTTATCAGCTAATATTTGAATTTAAAGACTTTTTAATTACATGATAGCCATTTGCGAAACGGCCGTCATAATTTTTGTATGAAATCATGTTAAGAAATACGTTCAAAACACGATAATAATTCCGTCAGACTTTTTAGGAAGCGATTGTCATTTTTAAAATTCAAAATTTTCCACCCGCTGCACTTCTGATACTTTAACGAAATAAATACGGCAGAAAATAATTCTAAACTTATATTCATATTAATATTATTCACTTTCTTTTTTCGCGTGCGTGCTATTTATTTATTTAGTATTTTAATCCTATTTTAGTCCTCGGAAGTAGTAACTTATCATTGACTTCAGATATAACCCTAGTTTTATATGAAGTTGCTTATAAATTTCCATGGATGACGTAAAAATGGTGGCAAATATGTAAATTATTATTATTTTTCTTACAAGTATGGACCGTCGTAACACTTATTACTACTTATCATAGTTTTATGGCATAGGAAAACATCGTGAAGAAAACCTTTACACCTAAGAGTTCTCCTACCATTCTACCTATTCGCACTTAGTCAGTGCGGTGGTGATGGTATAAAATTCTCTCATTCTGAGAGGGTCCCGTGCCCAGCAGTGGGACAATAATGGGTTGAGAGCATTTACAATGACACCTTAACATATAGATCAATAAAACACATACCCAATTCCGATTCACTATATTCACATTTATAACTTAACTATTCTACAAAATATATGATATATTTAAAATTAATCGTGCCGCAGTCGTGTCGTTCACGTAATGTTCATTTACAAAAACCTACTTACACACCCTGCACTTGTTACAGCATCATTAAAATGTGTTTTTTATTCATGAGCGAACCGCCGATGGATCGATTGAGCTATCAAACACGGTTTTATATCCCGATCGACTTCTCGATCATTAGCTACTCAAAGCACAATCACTTAAGTACTGTTTTACAAATTTCATATAAGCATTAGTGATATTAACAACAAGTATAGTCTTAACTGATCTTAGGAAAGGAGGTATGTACATATTTTTATGAAGTTCACCGACTTTTCCGCCAACTATGAATTGATTTAATTTTTTTTGTTTTGATCGGTAGATTATACTTCTAATTTGGTCCCATTGCCACTAAAACAGAATGATGAAATCTCAGAGCAACACTCAAATTTTATAGGCACATATTAAATATTTAGCCTAATTCAAGCCATGTAGTGAAAAACACTTTCAAAATAATTCGATTCATCTAATAATTTTGGATTAGCCGGATTTATCTTTGAATCTATGAATAATTAATAAATTTTACGACCAATAACTAAAAAGCAGACTATTAATAGAGTCGAGTGTATAAAAACGTAATTAATTTTATTACGTTATCATAAACTACTAAATTACACCCGCGTATTCAATTGATATATTTAAAATATTAATCTGCGTTTGTAGATTATTACTTATTATGCCTAATAACATGCATCGCTGTATTCTGGTCTGAAGAGTGTGGCATAAGCAATCATAAACAATTTAAGTCTCTTTAGTCTTTAAATTAGAAATCCTAAAAATAATATGCAAAGTTAAGTGTTGCACATCCCTCTTTGGTGTAGGTATTTATTTTTCGATTCACTATGCCGGGCGCTGGGGGCACGATAAGTGATCGAGAGTCGAGCGGTTAAAGGGTTAAAATCTGTTCAGTAATAAAAAATAGTCTGTCTGATGGTGAAAAAGTATAATTCTTAATTAAACGAAAACACATACTCTTTGTGATCTCTAATTTTGGTATCACTAATTTCTCCACAAAGCTACGGCATAGATTTCTAGCAATCAAATCGTGGCGAATCACTCACGAGTTCAACAAATAGCAGAACGGACAATTATTTCTTTTTCGAGTTAAAAACGATTAACCGTTATAACAGTTTTAGTACGTTATTCCAAATGCGTCCTCAGTTGTCGAAATATGTATAATGAAGCATAGCGTGAGAACCAACCCTGTCGATAACTTTTTGGCAAGAATCGTGTCCATTACTACGTGTTTTAAATGTAATATATATTTTTTTGAAATATATTTCAAACTTGTTTAGTACTTGTCATAATTACAGAAAGATTTTTATTACAATTTGATATTTGCTATATTATTTTTATAAGGTTCCAGTTAACCTACGAATTTTGTAAATGTACTGGCATTGTTACTTTTAACGATAAATATATTTTAGTATTTTTAACAGCAGACGGCTGCTTTGGTCATATCTACCACGCTAATGGGTATTCTATGTGTTAATCTAGATCATAAACTGTGTGTGTGCCAAATTTCAGCGAAATCCGACAAGTAGTTTTCTCGTGAAAGAGTAACAAACACACATACATTCTTCCAACATACTTCATTATAAAATCCTTGATAATCTGCAATGTTCACTAAATATTTAACTCAATACATTAGTTGATTTCAACAAAATTTAATTTACTACTTATTATCCTAACAAGTTGGTATTTTGCATTCATAGATTTCGTGATTATTACAATGTTATATGTAAGTCAAAGTTACTGCCGCAGGATACAGGTGTCCCACTGTGGCACACACATAATGACATAGCAACAAAGAGATTATGGTAAATATCACCTTAAGGATGCCTTTCCACCAGAGACGTCGGAAGTAGCTAAACGATTTGCAAGGCCGAAGCTAAGATACGAAGATAAGCTAAAGCAAGTAATATATGGTACAAAATTGATATAGCTACTCTGGTTGCAATCCTTGGCTGGCTTTAAATAAAATCATGTAGCTTATTTACGCTTCTTACTTCACATCTAC
Organism: Cecropterus lyciades; assembly: GCA_002930495.1. Classification (NCBI taxonomy): domain Eukaryota; kingdom Metazoa; phylum Arthropoda; class Insecta; order Lepidoptera; family Hesperiidae; genus Cecropterus; species Cecropterus lyciades. The sequence continues at coordinate 911,409 of MOOZ01000036.1, read as the reverse complement.
AGCTCCAATCCAAAGCTCGCATCCTTCTATATAAAAAAACATGACTCAGGTAAGCTATGAAAATCAAGAAATTCTGTTGATTGATTTGACACTTATCCATAGCTTAGCTACTTCAAAGATGTCAGTGGCAGGGCACTCTTAATAAATATAAAGGCACAGAGCCTTTATCAGTGTGTTTATCGTTATTTGTTTGCGACTCCATATTGCAGTATAACGTAGGTAGGCGTATGTTGATCGGGCGAGGGGAATAAAAGTAAACCGTACTTAATCAACAACGTTCTATTCTAGTAAACTCACGACAGTTTTACAATAGGAGCACTATTCTATTAATTCGCGACAGTTTTACAATCGGAACAACACATAAAAATCACTGACACTCCACCGAACACGTAATGCACTCGCGCGAAACCTCAGTTCATCTTCCCGCCAAAACAACTTCTCTTTTCGCGCGCTCTGTGCACTAGCGCCCGGAGTTGCGTCAGAGCGGGCAACGCCATCACATCGCGTTCTGCCCACTCTATAGTTTATGGAAGCGCCGTCAAATAAATGTTTGTTCTAAATTTTTCATTTCTCAAAAATGATACTTACTCCCTTACGGCGTGACGCCGGAAAAAGGTATTCCGATAATTAACTTACAAATGTATGCATTAATAATACCGGGTCACAGTTCATGCGGTACATCGCTTAGCGTAAATAAATTATAGCGGGTTCGGATCTCGTGTTGAAACAACTATCGATCTCATTTTCGTTTGAGATATGGTGATAATTTTTCATACGCCGCTCTCTCGGCGTTCGGACTAATTGGCTGATCACTCGGATTTCCCATTAAAATGAGGTTGGTTTACATAAAATATTATAATATCGAACCGATCAATTTTTATTTTTGATTGGATTTGGAACTTTCTCACGCAATTCGTAGTTTCAACGTTAGTATTGGTTTATGTTTAATTTATTTAAAGCGTAGATTGCGTTATAACAATAATTTAATGGGTAAATAAATATAGAATAGATAATGAAGAATTGGCAACTTAATGGATTTTATTACAACTGCTTCGTTTTCCTTAAACTTAATTTTAACTCCCGACGCAAAAAAGAGTTATAAGCTTGACTGCTACGTCTGTCTGCCCGTGTGTCTATCTGTGGACACGTAGCTCTTAAACGGGTGGACCGATTTGGATGCATTTTTTTTTTATTAGACAGCAGGTTTCCTCCTATTACACATATATTTTAATTATAGAAATATAACATTTGTTCGTTAAAATTAACTACAATATCGCGGCGGGATACCGCTAAGTTTAGAGACTAGATACCTACCTACCTACCTAAAATAAAATAGGGAGACTGGATAATCGTCACGTTCACAGGCTTAACAATTTAAATCTAGTAAATAAATCGATAGTCAATCGAATAAAGGGTCTGACTGAGGTAAGCAGTACCCTTCTACCGTGACGTTGTAGTATAATTTAAGGAGCAAATGTTATATTTCTATAATTAAAATATAGGTGTAACACGCTCGACTTAGATGGTTTATCTATAAATATTATTTTTGACTTTTAAAATGGTTGCCCACTTATGTTTATAACGTCGGGGTTTTTTTAATTTTAAATTTTATTTTATTTTATTTGCGTACCTACTATTTATCCTTGCCACAAAAACTGAGAATCATATTAAAACAACATAAATAGAACCAAAATAGTTAATTGTAATTGTAACTTTAAACATCGTTTATTAATAGAACGATCTATTATCCTATTGCTAACGGTATCAGTCACCTGATGGTAAGTGGTTACTGCCGCCCATGGACATCTGTAAACTTCATATAGAACAGGGGTTCTATCTGAAGTCGATCACAGATGCGTTGTTACTGCCGAGGACTAAGATGGTCGTCTAATATTTTAGTGAACGTTTTGTATATACGTTTTGTATGTACCAACATACACCCCTTTGTGAATTATCAATTTTTGGGATCAAAAATATAAATAATAGATCACCTGTTTCCTTTGTAAGGTCGAATAAAAACATCGCATAGGCCGAGAATCACACATGAAGTAGTGTAATAGCTGTTAATATTAATCTTTTTGCACGCATCTTCACCTGTAATCATAATATAAATTAAATTCTCATGGATGAATTATTTCAATTTAATTTTATTACTTTAATAAATTATACAAATTTATTTACTCCCATAAAAAACTTTTTACAATTGCGCATACACCAAATACACAATTGCTATAAAATTGCCGAAAACTGATTTTGATTTCTATTCACTTTATACTTACTGAAAATTCAATATTACACATACATATTTATGCTTTTTGATCCAGTTAAGATTTATTTTCTATTAGGAGTTTTTTTTTCATCGACCTATGCTCAGATGACGGCAAATATGACCTCCAGTCTAGACGTCGTGAACTATCGCTACTGCACTGAATATTACGAAAATGAAAAGATAAATTAGATATAAAATTATTTTTACCTAGTAGTTACGTATGACCTGCAACTGCATTACCAGTATTAGGTTCAGACCCCGACTTTGCAAGAGATTCCTGCTCTACATGTTACATAATAATATAACCATAAATATTAAATAGTTATACCATCATTTTTGCACCATCTACATATTTTCTACATTCCAAGACACTGATTAACCAATGTTTATGAGTGGCAGCAGAGGTCACGCCGACAGCCAAACGTTGCTTAAACATCTTAATTTTACCTCTTATTAAGATTTCTTGTAATAAGTAGGTGTCTAAATGAGTAAAATGATCTTTACAAAGGATCTTTGTTTGATGACAACTGACCTACAGTAGAGGTCACAAAACGGTCATCTCGCTTTATTTACGCAAATACCACATTGAATTGACGTTATCTAAATGTAATTGACCTATGATGTAGAGGAATAAAAATATTTATAACTATTAATAACAAAGATTTATTAACTGTTCGTTATAATTATTTGTGTTTGTCTGTGAAACTAACTCCCTCAATTCTTTTGGTTTGTATAAAATAATCTGGAAATTTAACAGACTATGCAGAATGTGGGAAACATTTGACACGAACACTAGTTTTCGTAATATTTTAAAAGCAAAGGCCACGTATCATACGCGCTGGAAGCGTTAGCGGTGGGCGTTACAAACAAACGTCCTATACATTTGTTTGAAACGCTAACTATACATTTTGCAGAAATTTCTGCAAATTGTAGCTTAATTATAATTAATGAATCATTTTTATTATAAATATATAATAAAAACGACGAGGATTCATTTTAAAATATTATATTATTAAGTAAATAAAACAATATACATTTATGAACATATAGCGAACTTATTTATAAATTCTAAATACTTTTTTGCATTACTTTACTTAAATTAGCATGCAATGTATCTGATGATAAGCGGTCACTGCCGCCCATGGACATCTGTAACCAACTTCATATAGAACAGAGGCTCTACCTGAAGCCGATAAGGGAATCCTTACTAATGACAAAAATAGTCATTATAATATGTAAGTCATCCGATACCTACAGATGGTAGAAGTCATAGGTAGATAGAATAGTAGTGATGATAGAAGTGATCTGGTGAAGCAATTTCTGCGTTCGGTGGAAAGGTGTGATTGCCAACTCACTTATATATGAGGCCAATATCATAGTCCTAGGGAGTAGCAACGCACCTGTGATTGACTTCAGATAGAATCCCTATTCTACATTAAGTTGCTTACAGTTGGCCATAGGCGGCAGTAACCACTTACCATCAGATGGACTGCATCCTCTTTTGCCACTTCAAAGTAATAAAAAAATAATTTAATAGGAAAGAAAACATCCTACACCTTGCTCAAAGGGCTCGCAGTAGAAAAAGGTGTGGTAGTACCTCCCTAAGCAAACCATACTAAGTCTACCTTTCAAGCCAATCTACCTTTAATTCGGAAGAAACGCCAAAATACACGGAAGATGCGTTACTATTTAACTATCCACAGATACCTTAAAAGGGAAAGTGAAGACATAAAAAAGCGACGTAAATGATTGATCGAAGATGATCCGTGGCTATCATTAAACCACGAAATAATAACCTGGCCCGCGCCACCGTGGCATTACCATGGTAATATATGACGACCGACTCTATAATTTAAACTTATTATATATTAGTGTTTGAAATAGTTTTTGCAAGCATTCATAAGTACTTATTAATAATAGGCAAGGACTTTTAGTAATTGATGTAAGTTTGCAGTCCATATACTTCATAGTAGAGATGTTAAAGATATATTAATAACGGTATGAAAGTTATGTGTAATAACGGTAGAGGGGGCCAAGGGCCTGGGCGATACGTTTTGGGGGCGGCACAATTTCCTTTTTCGTAGCACCTAACCGCTATTTTTCGTAAAAAAACATCGCAACTCAACATGCCCGCAGCATTTTCAGAGGGTGGAAGAATATTTTAGACCTGGCCACCTTTTTTTTTGTCGTCAAATTGCACAGACAGATTTTTTTTTGTTTATTAATTTCGAATTTGTCTTTTTTTTTTCAACCACCAAAATTCCTCTATTGGATGGCGAATTCATCAGCTCCATGAAGGCATGAACATGCGCTACGCCACTGGTGTAAGGGAACATAAAAAATATACCTGTTTCAGATACGGTAACGGATATCGAATTATCCGAAAGTTTCATGCACTTGCAGTAACAGATATTACATTTTAAGAAATTGTAAAAAAAAAGAAAATTCAAGTAGATAATGATACGACATAATTGTTCATTATTATTTGTTAGAAGAAGTAATAACAATCTCGGCTGAGCGAAAACTTAAGTAATTTAAATCCCAACTCAATGAGAAATTATTTGAAACTTATAACAAATTCAGTTATAACATTACGTTAGTTCGAAATTTTGAATCCGTCGACGAAGATTTGGATAAGTGAATGGAGTTTCTCATACATCAAAGTTTTATTTCCATAGACAAGAAGCGGATTCATCAACTTGCAAATTTTTTAGCAAACGAGCATACGGACCATAGTAAGTGACCTTATAATTAAAAATTGCCATCATGGAAATTTATAGATATGTATTATGGGTATGATTTTCCATATGAGGTTTGATGTCTAAAAGTTTAACGGCGTTTAACTTTGCTGTTATAAGACGGAATTTTTATGGTTTCCCTGGGGTTTGACCACAAAGGATTTTACCAGCTTCAAAATCGATGGAACATATACCCTCCGGTCTGAGAAAGCTGTGTCCTTTGCCCGCTCGCACTTGACGGATCGCTCAAATTATTATGTCGCCGATCAGCGGATAATGAGATATTGCATAGAGTAGACCCTCTCAATGTAGTTACATTTTGGTTTTACCCTCCGGATTCAAAAGATACCGAAAATCGTAAAAAAAAAAAACATTTTTATTTTATACTATTGTAAGGATTAATAAAATATATTCGCTCTGCTATTACAAAATTATGGTAATTTAACATTTTAGCAGTTTTTAAGATTAGATGAAAAAAGCTTTTTATGTAAAAAATAGTTATGTACACATAAAGAACAGATTAAATTTGAATGTAATTTTCACACAGATAGTTTATAACCTGGATTAACACATAGGACTCTACTGTGCTTCGTCCCTGTAGTTCGGAGATTAGAATAGGGCTACGGTATCCCCTTCCTATCGTAAGAGACAACTAAACGGGGTTGCAGACGGGTAAAGTGGGAGCTCGATTCATCCAGGCATTCGGCCCCGGGAAGGACGGCAGTATGTGGACGCATGCCGTCGTACTTCAGTCGTGTTCCGGTCCCGGAGTCCGCTTTGCAGCGCCGAAGATGGCCACCGGGTGGGTTTTAGTAGGGTAAAAATTAGACGTAACCCGGCGTCGCACCCTCGGCGCTGGGTTATTTAAAAAGGTTTGAGAGCAATATGAATTTGAAAAATTTTACATGCTTTGGCAAACCTAACAGAATTTATCCAAATCATTTGTCCAGCTTCGCTAAATAATCATGTATCCTTCTGCAAAATACGACTCTTGGTGTCCAAAAAACATCTATTATTTGGTTATGGTCATCGCTTTATTTAAAAGAGACTCCCTCACAAACAAGAGCCTACAACAAGGTGTTGCGAACAGTTTCCTTCGTCGCGACCATATGTAGCCATCAGGAACGTTCAGCAGGATCAGCTCAAGTACTGAGGGATTATGCAGCTCACCCCTTAGAATTTGTAAAACGTAATCTAAGAATGTGACGCTACGACGCAGTTCCAGCGTATTATATCCTACTATACCTAACAAAAACTGGCTAGGGTATATGTAAGGATAACCTAGATGAAATCCTACATGATATGATTACATTCTTATAAATCAAAATATTAAATAAGTATTTTATAATGTTACCTGGGATCGGTAACATATGCGTTGTTATCTTGGGGATTGTACGCTGCTTCTAGTAAATTATCGATTCGATCGATCGATGAAGCGCTGGTACCTTCGGAGATGAACCACGATGGGATAGGAATAACCTTTGAATATTTAATTTCTTCTGATTACTTCACGGAAACGAGTAACATAGTTATAAATTATAAAAAAAAAACCCGACCGCCTAAAACTATTTTTTGTTCATAATAATATATTTAATTTAACGCTTTATATGAGTTTTCGCCAAAATAGTCAAGTAAAAGTATAATAAAAGAGTCATCCCTCCCCCTAATTTTTCCCCTATTTTGGGCGCCATTTTTAAAAATGATATGCCTATGTCATTTTCCAGACTGAGATGATTCTAATGATATGTCATACAATCCATCAAGCCGTTTGGGCTGTAACGCGAAAACAGTAAGAAATGAACATACGTACAAACAAATATACAACATACATACGCTCAAAAACATTACACTCCTACTGACGCAGTCGAATAAAAAGGAAGGAGGGTTCGCAATATCTCGTGATGGTAACTTAAGCAGCATCTTATAGCTATCTACTCTATGTCGTCGGTCACAGCGCTATCGAAACAATCCGCTTTGTCGTCCGTCAGTTACGTTATTTATTAAAACGGTCCAGCTATCCCGGGAATATTCCCAGATAAGTGTTGTTTATGAAATTTCGTGATCCAGAGCAGATTGATCAAGTGACTTGTCAAACAGCAAACGAATAAACGATAAACTATACGATAACTGCAGATGGTAGAATCCTTTGTGGTTCGACTTTGGTGCCACCGAGACTATTATTTTATTCTAATAAAAGCAGTGTTAAACGCTGCTGTGTTTTGGTAGGAAGGGTGTGATAAGGTAGACGTACTTATTCGAGGCGTCCAACTTAGTCATGTACGGTAGCAAAATTTGTAGCCAATCTCAGTAAAGACTAATTTTATCCAAAGAAAGTCCATGGGTGGCAGTAACCACTTAGGTAAACTTAATGCACATTTGCTACTTCAGTAATATTAATAAAGAACCATAGTATTAAAACATGTAATGTTTTCAGTATATTTTCTTATCGTAAAAAATATAATGAAAACATTACAAGATTTTGTCTAAAATTTAGATAATAAATTTCTAAACAAAGTGCATGTTTGCCCAACTTCGTGTGAAAAAGTTCAGCAAAGAAACGTTCGTTAATCGCTTTCGATTGTACTAGTCCCTAAAAGACAGTTCAAATCTCACTGCTAAACAAGGAATTGGTAATCTTTCGCCGCATAAACGGTTTCATACCTATCTATATATCATTCCAAAATAAAGCAAAAAAACCAGCGCCGTGGTTATGTACGTAGCCACGGCAGTAGCTGAGTTTTGTCCGTTTCACGATTATGTCACAGCACGGGTCATTTATTGTTTACTTTCCTTGTGTTTTGTTTAGTTATAAGTAATATATATATTTTTTTTTCTTTTATTTATGTTTATTTTAATTGGTAGTGCTGTGTATTCTTCGTGAATAAATACTCTTTCTTTCTTTCTT
>MOOZ01000036.1:862316-877424 GCA_002930495.1 Cecropterus lyciades | reverse complement strand
AAAAAAAAAAAAAAAAAAACTTTCATAGAACCCCTGTTCTATATGAAGTTGCTTACACGTATCCATAGACGGCAGTGGCCATGCTACTTCAATCTTATAAATGAACATGAAATAACATCAAAATCTGAGCTATATTTGCTATCTGTGTTAGAAATTAAGCTTGACAAGTGCAAATATATATATAATTAAAACTTAAGGATTTTAGATTAGTCTTAGCGCACATTAACTTCGCAGTCTCACGTTAGTCCATATATGGAATGCCTCTTGTTCAGATAATCCCCCGCGTTCTCGACTCCGATCGTTTCCTAGGCGGTTAGATAAAATGCCTTAAGTTAACACGCACGGCTGTTTACAACTAGAACTGGGAACGAGTATTTGTTACGAAAAATTCAATTATTTTGAAGATAAAATGTTTTAATCGAAACATTATAACAAAGTGGTATCTGAATATATAAATATAACAGTTTTTTTTTATCAGATTAACGTAGCAAACGAGCAGTCCCCCTGATGTTAAGTGGTTACTGCCACCCATGGACATTTGTAAGTAACTTCAAATAGAACAGAGGTTCTGTAAGCCGGTAACCACACCCTTCCAGCGAAACGCAAAAAATGCTTCACTCTAGAAATAGCTGTGACGGTGATACCTCCCCGGTCGATCTACACTCGTTCTACGACTTAGAAAACTGCCAAATGCAGTCTACTACTATGGAAGTTTATACGGATCTGAATCCTTTCCGGAAGTAAGGAAACTCTTACACAGTAAGAATATATAACGCATTCTACACTCACACACACACACGAGGTTTTTCTCCTATGTCGATTGTATCATGGACACACACAAAGACTAAACACAAACACACAGATTAACAACAGAAATTTAAATTCATTATTCTGTCTGGCCGAAGCCGAAGTCACATGTAGTGACATGTGACTCCGGCCAGACCATTTTAGTGTGGTAACTGCTGAACCAGTTAGGTCATCTAGATGGATAGAAGTATATATGAAGTCCAAATGCTACTATAACGAATGCATATAAATTCACCATATTTTTTGTCGCAAATTGTAATAAAACCCTAATCACTTTATATATGAACATCTAGATTTACATTTTAGCTACTTATATACAATAAATAAAATTAAAAAAAAAACTAGTATTTCGACCGGAGAAGTATGTACCTCCGCCACACCTATTTCTAGCGTGAAACAGTTTTTGTAGAAGGGTGTAGTTAGTTCTCCAGAGAAGGAACGTATCTGTGATCAACTTCAAATAGGACTTCTGCCTTATATGAAGTTGCTTACCATCCATGGACAGAAGTAACTATTTACCATTTACCTGCTCACAGGTATGCTCGTTTGCTACTTTAATCTGATAAAAAAGTTATTGGACGATATGCTTTACCAGAGGACCGATGCAAGCAATAACGCCTTTTTGCGCCTTTAATCCTTCAGAATCGTAACGGATTGACATTAGTACTTTCTACTCATATATATAATCGATAAACATACGCGATGAATCTAATAATAAAAAAGTATCGTCATAAAAGGTGGGCTAGGTGCACTAAATCAGCATCAAGCGGTGTTTAAAAATTGATTTCCTATGTCAGCCGAGCGCGTGGGCGGAGTGTGCGGAGGTCACAATACCAGTATAAATTATCGTTTATTGTAAGTTCCCACGAATTGTGACGCTTCTCACTTCCTAGATGGACTTTGATGTGACTTTTATATGATACTAGCTGATTTCCGCGGCTCCGCCCGCTTCGGTCATGTTTACCACGCTAATGTGTGCTGTGTTAATCCAGATAATCTTTGTGCCAAATTTCAAATTCGACCAGTAGTTTTTGCGTGAAAGAGTAACAAAGAGACATACCTATATCCTCATAAACTGTCGCTTTTGTAATATTAGCAAGAATAAATATAGATGTAGCAAACGAGCGTACAGTCAATTTGGTGGTGAGTGACTGACTGACCGCCCATGGACATATGTATGTCATAGAATAGGGGCTTTACCTAAAGTCAAATACAGATGTGATGTCACCCCTGAGGACTAAAGTGGACGACTCGTATATAAATCTCACGGCTCACTTTCATATGAAGCGATCATATTAGTCTCGGGAGCGTCTGTGATTGACTTCTGATTGAACCCCTGTGATTGAATTCTGATTGAATTTTGTTATGTAAGTTACTTACAGGTGCCAATGGGTGGCAGTGGCCACTTACCATCAGGTGGACTGCATGCTCATTTACTACTTCAATCCCATATAAAAGTCATACGGCATTCACACCCTTCCAAAAAAACGCATGAACTGCTTCAAGCAAGAAATGAATACGACTGTGGTTCCTCCACGGCCGAACAGTATTGGTTCTACCACCTTTAAAATCTCTTTCACTATATATCTATTAAGTGCTAGATACAGGTCTCCTACAGTATGGCCTTAAGGTCATAAGCAAGTTAGGACCTATAAAGTGGTTAGCGATAAACTGGCACGGTTAGGGGCTTCAGTTAAAGTCCTGGCTATAAACTGTTGATGGGTAATTGCGGATAAAATTTATATATAATTGCGGATAAAATTATTTGTATGTTACGAGTATACTTAGTTTATTGCATGATTCGATAATTTTCATGTTAAAATATTCCCTTGAAATAGGTAAATAGGACATATTACACTTTTAAAGATGGTAGGACCCTTTGCGGTTCTATTCCGAAGGAGCTCCCGACACACCTACATATTTCTAGCTATCAAAAACAGGCACTGCAGTGTTCTAGTATGAAGGATGTGGTTATGGAGACTTACTTATCCGAGGGATTCCAAATTAGTCCTCAGAGATAGCAACGCTTCTATAGCGTATCACAGGTAAGATTCTTATATTATCTGGGGTTGATTACAGATGTCCATGAGTAGCAGTAGCCATTTACCATTACCGGGCTATTTCAAGTTAGTCCTGAGGGGTATGAGGCGACCGTATTGACTAATACGGTCGCCTCGGGAGTTATACGTAAGTGAGCCCAGTATATTTAACAAAAATTATATCTAATTTTAAAGTTTTCACGTCAGAAATCATACCCAAAACGGACAGTTTAACCGTTGTCCTACACGAGGCACCATAACAATCGCTCATGTTACGTTATGTAAGCTATACAATTTAGTATCTCGCGCAACATTTAGCACACAGAAAGGACATTAAAATGTGGCGTACAACGTTTTGAATACTGCGGGCAGTGCAACGGCATCGTCTCTGGAATATGCATTCAGTGGTGAGGTAAGTACACCTAAAACCGACCACATAAAATTTTGTTTGAGCAAATTATGTTACGAGTTTAATTTCGTATCTCTTATTATTATTATCCGACGGTTCCAGAAGGTGTCCATTTCTTGAGCACGCACTAAAGCCCAAACAGCTTGATCGATTGTGACATTTGACATATCATTGGAATCATCTCAGTTTAGTGTGACATGGACTGCTCTATTATATAATATAACTACGGGGACGAGACGATTTTTTTATTATCATTCTAATATGGTTATCAAATGAAAGCTGCTAAAGAGACCGTACCTTAAATGTATGTATTATAATACTTTTATGTGACTATATTGACCAAAATTCATATTTTTTAAATTAAATAATTACAAGAAAACTAAAAAACAGACTGCTTAAAATCAATGAACTGAAACTGAATACTAACAATCGGTTTTAAGCAGTGTGATATTTTAACTTTTAATTTTTTTTTAACCGAGTTACCTTAGGGAAGAGGTTATATAAAATTTAAATAATATTAAATATATTACATATTACGAAAATTTTATTATTTTTAAATGAATATAGAACGTAGCGTTATAAGGTGCATGTACCTTACGAATGCAGCGTGCAGTTTCGGCGCGTGTGCGCTGCTATGCGCCGCTCGGTACCCCCGTCACGTCTTCATGAGTTAGATTTTATTACTTCGCTTGAATTTGTGATTCAGAAGCGCCAGCGATGACAGGAAAGCGAAATGTTTAAGCGGTATACTTTTATTGGTATACATATCGTTAATATATGTTTAAACATTGAACGTTGGACAAGGTAAACGAGTTTCTGATTTATTTTCATAATATGGAGACGAGTATGCAAGCCACCTGTTGGCAAATATTCTACTAAACCACAAATAAGATCGAAGTCTTAACTGAGGTCGGCTGCAGACGTGTTCCTCCTGTTGAGGAGTAGGTTGGAACGCCTCGGTACTCTAGGAATCCGTTACCACACCCTTCAGACCATAACACAGAAGCACTTCACGGTGTTGTTATTAAAAAGGATCAAGTGTTGCAATGGTCCCTCCGAAGTCAAACTGCAAAGGGTTCTACCACCTTCAAAATGAATCTAAGATAAACTTATGTCGCCTGAGTTGTGATGTATTAAAGAAGTATGCGGGGTCCTCAGCTTTACATCAATTTCAAGCTGATTAAAATGGCTTTATCGATTGCAAAATATCTCTACAGGTTCAAATATAATAGCAACGCGTAATAAAATAAAAAATCGCGTGACTGTGCAACACTATACACTATGTATATATTTTGAAAGGTCAGATATTTATATTCAAAAATAATTGTCGAAGGTCTTATTACACTGGGTTATAAGGTAGTTTCGCTTTATATAAAGCTAAAAAATACCGGAATATTATTTTTTTCGTATTTAAAATGGCACGGTCCTCAAAGAAATGTCCTCAAAGAAAGGTAAGATCTAATCTTATCTTAGCTTGATTACAGATGTCCATGCGCGGTAGTCTAACGTGACGAGACATAAAACATTTTTTGTTAATAAAATAAGCTACTGAACTTATAAGGTAATTCCATACAAAGCGAGCGCCTTACCGTGGTACGTGGGTTGCCTTTATCGCGTCAGTACCAGGTCACGTGACACTCATCTGACCCTTGTCATTAGCGAACCGATAGATTTACTATACCTGCACTGAAACTAACGACCAACATAACATTGCTGTTGTGTAACAAAGTAACACCGAAAAAATGGCCTTATGCGTAACAAAATAAAGAGTAGTGTTGAATTGGTTTGTGACGGGGTTACTTTTGCTTCCTATGCCACCCAAGGCGCATCAGCTCTATAAATGCGTACAATTTACAACCTTCTTAAGACGAGCTTGAAAAGTTGTGCTTGTCGCATGCAGCTAATGAGATACAATAGAAAAATTGTTCTCACGTAGCATTAATTCAAGCAAGGACCGGGTGAGGTTCGTATTCCATTCATTTGTTTCTAACTGCGATGTGACAGTAATGTAAAGGGTTCATTCTTAGCCCACACTACTTGATTAAGAGTGTGTTAGTTAAATACGTAAGGCAATGTTATTCTAGTGGCTTGGGATACGGCGTCTCCGTTAGAGATCCTTACTTCGAAACCCAAGCATTTCATCCTATACTTATACATCAGATTGAACGCTAGTTCAACTTTTGCTAGAACGAGCATGCAGTCCACCTGATGGTAAGTGGTTACTGCCGCCCATGGAAGTCTGTAAGAAACTTCATATAGAACAGGGATTCTATCTGAAGTCGATCATAGATGCATTAAGTAGGTACTACTCCCAAGGACTTAGATGGTGGCTTCATATGAAAGAGACCCGGAAACCACACCCATCCACCCAAACGCAAGAACTGTTTAAGGCTAGAAATAGGTGTGGCGGTGGTACCTCCCCAGTCGAACTACACTGGTTTTAAGTTCCATGTTTCCTTTCTAAGTTACGCACTAATCATCACTTATTAATTAACGCTTACTTAAACGACGAAAGAAATAATCGTAAGACAACGTTCATAAAAGTTCACCAACAAAAGTTCTCAAAAGGTGAAGTTTACCTTTCCCTAACAAACCAGTGAACTGAACTATTGTATAAAATCTTCGTATTCTTAATATCAGGTAAACTACCTAGTTTTAAACTTAAATTTTGATTTTTAAAGAAGTTTTAGCTATTGTTTTTAATTAAACCGTTTTGTTTCAAACAAATTTTTAGTTACATAGTTTTTAGCTATAGTTAAGATAAGATTAAAGTTCTTATCTGAGAGGTAGCAATGCATCGGTGGCCAACATCGGTGTCCTCAACGGTACCAATGCCGACGCATTGGTACCGTTGAGGACTAAGTTGGAACGTTTCGGATAAATATGTCTTACGACTTTTAAACCACAATACGCCAGTGCTCAACACTGCTTATTTAGGAAAAAAACATTAAAAGGCTACAATATAAGAAAGTTATTTCATATCCCATAGAAATGCACCATATCCTCGAAGTTCCCAAAGCAAGTTCTCATGTCACGGCTTGGAGCACGATTTACGCGCTTCATAAACGACAACGTTGTAAACGCCAATCAATTTATTGATTTTACATCCGCAGAGGGTTTGATAAACAACGGGTGATTTACGAGCGCCCCGCGATCTTGCCATGTAATGAACACTCAACTAACAGTTACATAATTATGCGTTTAGCATCGGTAAATCGCATTTTGGCGATTACATTAAATCTGTATCACGTTTTGACGATTGGGCTTGGTGTCAAAAACGTGCATTTTCGTGACTGCATTAACCAGAAACCCAAATAGTAGCGTAATTTGTCAAAGTTCACCCATTGCTGATGCTTGCAACGCCTAGCGAATGATTGCAGATGTTTGCTTACAGCGCTCTGCAAAAGTTTTGTAACCGGGCGGTAATGCTGCCTTTTGGACGCGATGCAGCAGGCTGAGTGTGAAAAACGCATTTTCGCTCTCAACATGCTCATTATTTCACTGGATCACAAAGTCGAAACTGTATCCAAAATATTCTCGTACATGAAAAAGGAACTCTCTTCTTTGGGAAGTCAGTTAAAAAGTAGCATTTTTACTGGAGTTCACTTTGATACCGATCTACTTACTTTGTATGCTGTACGCGACCTCTACAGAAATAGACTGGCCACAGATGTGATAGAATTTGCTCTATTATTTTTGCATAATGCATGCACTAACATTTAAATGCACGACATTGTGATTTCATAAGGAAATTTTAATTTTATTCTGCATAGAAATGTTGGCGTAACATTTAAGATCTATCTCTACATTTGTAAGAGTATAAATAAACACAGGTATTTATGTAACACAGGTAAGAGGAATATTTTTGTTACAAGATCAAAGTAGCATACGAGTATGCAGTTCTCCTTATGGTTACTGGTTATTACCAGACATGGGTATCCGTAAGCAACTCCATATGGATTAGGGGTTTTATCTAAATTTAATCTCAGATGTGTTGTTACACCCAAGGAGTGAGATAGTTGTCTTATATAAAAGTATGGTGAAACGATGCGGCAAATATGCAGGCATTTCAAATAACTACATCGAACTGTGATTAAAACAAAAGTCCACGCTTTTCTCTAACGCATTGGTTTCTAGAAGACTAAGTTCTTATGTAATTTAATTAGCTTTACTTAACTTTTAAACGGAAGTAACAACCAAGCATGCAATCCCTGTTTAGTGTTTATTGCAGCTTATATACTTTAAAGATAATCTAAGCGAATTGTTCTACCCATATATTACCCCAGAAAACTAATCGAACAGGCATGTATAAGTGTAAACACACTTGGGATTAGTGACCACAAATAAGGAGGTATAAAATACCTCAAACCGTAATGTTTTTTTCATGTTTAAAGAATTTATCCAATCATTTATTCACGATATGAAATATTGGGATAATTATCTCCAAATCTGTCGTTGATGCAACGCATAACGTTATTACAAATAAATTATCTTAAATATTGATTTTGGCGGCTTCATCGTAATAATAGAGGTGTTAAAATAAATGACATCTTTAGATATGCAGATTGTGTTTGTAAGATGCTCGTAAATATGTCCCGTCGGCCATTCATAGATGCAATAAACGGATAATATATGAAGGAATACTGACTTTTGTCTCCAGAGAAATGTTTGTTTGGATTTTGGGAACATTTGTGTTGTGTAGATATTTATTGAAATTTAATAATCGGAACAATCCAACATTCCAATACCTAGCTTATTGTTATTTAAATTTGTTAAAGAATCCAGAAGTTGCAATCATCTTAAACCTACCGATAATATTTATAAAAAAACAGCCAAGTGTCAGACTCGCATACAAAGGGTTCCGTACCATAATCTATAAAAACGTCAAAAAAGTCACGTTTGTTGTATGGGTATAAAGTGATTAACTAAATTTTCTGTGAATATTTAATGAATGTACCTGTTGCAGTTATTAATATCACGGTTGTTGTATGGGAGCTCTTCAAATATTTATTTTATTCTGTTTTAGTATTTGTCGTTATAACGGCAACAGTAATACATCATGTGTGAGATTATGTCTAGCTATCGCGGCTCATGACATACAGTCAGGTCACAGGCGGACAGCAGAGTCTTAGTGACAGGGAGCGCTTTTGCCCTTTGTGGACTGAACCCTAAAAATATTTATAATCCGCATAATTGCACTTGGTATCTAACTCCCATTGTAGCCTTTCAGTATCGCTTCATTTTATTTTATAATAATTTATCGAAGGGAGACGAAGAACGTCATAATTTAATTTAAAAAATCTATTATCGTGGCTATTAGTAATACATGTCGCGAGGTATTTTTAGATTAGTAAAAACAATTTTATAAAAGCAATAAAACAATAAAAAGTCATTCGATGATATCAAATATAAACAAATGATTATCATAAACTTTGACCTATCGAATCGCAGATAAAATAATATTAAGGTATTTTACAAGACTAAATAACATTTGTTGCAGACAATTCATTGCTTATTTTAACGGCCTGGTTCCGAGACCAAAATAGGGCTGCGGTATCTTCTACCTGTCCTAAGAGTCAACTAAAAGAAAGCTTTCGGGGTTGCGGGCAGCAAGAGTTCGAACCGTCAGAGCTCGAACCGTCTAGCAAGCGACCTCCGGAAGGATGACGGTTTGTGTGGTCGCATGCCGTCGTAAACATCAAAAGGTGCGGTGCGCGTAAATGCTCGTCGTATAAACCCCGAAAGGAGTTGGAGAACTCCGGTTATGTTCTAAAGGAGATCCCTGAGTCCTCCACATGCTGATGACGGCTACGGGAGGATTTCAGTGCGGTAAAACTTCCACATAACCCGGCGTTGCTTCCACGACGTCATAGGAGTCCTTTTGAAGATTTCCTCATCGAAATTTTGTTTTCGATATAAGTACTTACTGTAAATATTTTTTGTTACAATAAGTAATTCTTAAATAAAAAATCATTTTAGACGCGGTAGAAATAGAATCTTTCGTGGTTCTACTAAGTTTTCACCACCGACACAAATGTACCTTACACACACCGAAACAAATATTGTTTATGTTTTTACCCATATATTGTAATGTACACTACACGTTTTTGTTTTCGCTTCCGGCCATATCGATCTACATTCAAACTCACTCAAAGAATACATTTTTGCAAATAATAGAAACGAGAAGTAAGAAATAATAAAAAAGTGCGTGCGTAGTACACATGTCACTAGTGATACTTCTTTGGCAAACTACTTTTTAAATATCGTTTATAATAAAAAATGTCCTCCATTTTCTTGTGGCGTTTCATCCGTAAAAAATTTACCTTTATGTGCGCGAATTAAAACTTTTACTTAAAAATTTAAAATATTTCACAGGAGATTCCGATATTAATAAAATGAACTCTTATTTCAAAAAACAATTATATAACGGGATTGAAATCTTGTTGTATAAAAGCAAAACTTCCCGCTGTTCAACTTTACGTCATTGTCACATGTTAATATTAAGAGGTGCTTAAATTTTATGACTAGAACAAAAGAGCGTCATTAACATCTCGCCCATAAACATTTAATGAAGTAATTATCAGAGCACTTATATTTTTATACTACGAAGTCAAATTATGTTTTTATAACATGTTATCGCGAACCGAGTGGCTTCACTTTTTTATAAGATCAGAGCAAAGTCCAGTTTTATCTAAAAAGGAAAGTCAGATTTAAATGAGAAATAAGTAGGTATAGATATCACAAAGCCAAGCTCAATAACGACGTTTATATGCCTAAATATGGAGTGTGTGGATGCCGGCTGACCTACATATGAAGTGAACATCCTAGACCACAAAAGTGACAACGGAACAATAATCCACTTCCGGTAGGACTCTTGATCTATGTGGATCAGGTTACGGGTATCCATAGAACGCAATTACCACGTACCATCAGCCATGACTGATTGCTTTGTCAATCTTGTAAAATTAATGAGTTCAACAGATGACTTTAAAAAGGATTTTAACTTCTATGTAAGTTTGTTCTAAGTTTCAATGCATATATAAGAGCGTTTAACATAAATAACAAGATAACATAGGAATCAACTCAATAGTTCAATCTATCTTAAAAGGTTAATTAAATAAGTCGACAAAAATATCAATGAGCTAAATGTTAAAATTCAACATTGTTCTTAAATTGATTAAATTACAAAAACAAAGATATGTCAAAGTATACAAAAGGTCACAACGACCATAAATAATATCGTTTATTTGTTTCCTGCTGTTATTAGTATGTCAGTTCACCTATTTACAAATTAATATTAATATTAATTAATATTAAACAATTGATTAATTTAAATTGCGTAACTTAAATGCCATATAGGTTTTGGTAGCGCGCTCGGTGATTATGTATTTTTAATTTATTCACCACAAAACCTACATCATTTGAATTATTTTAATGTTTCGCAGTCGGCATAGTTTATTAAGTAGTACACGGTAAATAATATATATTTTAATGATAACAATAATAGAAATAATGCTGGGTGCTAAGTCTGAAAATTTTCTGCCTAAATTTTTAGGTAAATACATACATGTATTACGAATTCAACTAACCTCCCCCTGTCTGCCCATAGTGAATTAATGGAAAAAAATATATTAAATAATAAACCACTGAGATTTAATTTTTACTAGCTTTTTTGTTACCGCTCCGTGCAATTGGGTCATTTACCACCTCTTATTATCCTATGTAATCTAGACTATAAATTATTTGAGTGCCAAATTTCATCAAAATTCAATCAGTGGTTTTTGCGTCAAAGTGTAACAAAACACACATACATCCCACAAACATTTGCATTTATACCATAAGTAAAATTGTCCTGCTTGCTTGGTGGTGTATAAAATTACGTAAGTCCTATACAAGCAACTTTAGTAGTTGCAGATAATAATCAACCAAATAAAAATACATATACTTAAAAATCGTTCAGTGCTTACGATCACTTATTCCTTTATATTTAAATAAAAAATCATTACAAATTAATTTATTCGCATACGTCGCCTTATTATTTTTTTATAGTTTTCCCATGTTGTATATTAAATCAGAGCTTAATTGGCTATTTAAATAGGTACTATGATGTCAATAGCAGAACAATAACTTAGTTCCTACGTCGGTGCGAGTGGATGATGGCCGCCATAAAACAAATGACGCTGGCATATGAGTTCTAATTAGTTTTACGATCAATGAGATCATAGATGGGACGCGACAATCTTCAGACCTACATTATAAAACGCTATTTCTAGTGTCGTAAAATTCTGATCGAGTATAGCGCGTTTTATTATGTTCAAATGAGTAGAATATCGTGCGCTCCGTGGCGTTTTTTGATTCCTAGAAAAAATGCATAAAATTATGCATGCATAAAATTGTAAGATAGTGGTATTTTTGACTAATAAAGCACCGCATAAGCTTGCAGGTCACCTGATGTTATTTAATCACTGCTGCCCATGGAGATCTGTAACGAACCTAATTTAGAATTGATGTCTACCTGAAATCGATCGAGTCGTCATTTTACCCTCGTACATTGCAGTGAATATTTTTTCATTTAAGATAAAGTACTTTATATAATAATTGACAATTCAACAATATATAATGCAATACTTATTATTATTGTTTGTTATGTTGAAATATTTTGTTAACAACGTTAAGTTACTTCTTAAAGATCAAAATTACATAGTTATTGCAAATGAGTCAAACAGACTCGCTTTGAACATTTATTGGAGTTGTACATAAAAAAATATTTGTCATTTTGTACATACGTAAAAAATCTTTTGCTTGGGAGTGCCCAGGTGGCATCTCGATGAAACACTACCATTTTATGAATTATATAAACTGATCAAAGATGACCGCGACATAGCAATAATATTATATTGTTGTCATAAACTATCGACTCCATTCGCGTGCTTAAAATCGATTTAAAACCGTTTTACTGTATTCTAGGTTGTAAATACCGATCAACAGACACACCTTTTTATTATATATTCATGGACCATATTATTATAGTTCAAGAAAGAATTTTGTTAGTAAAGTCAAAAGATAATTAAGTCAATATTATCTGTTGGATTGGACTGTAAAAGTTATGAGCCTACTCATTGGAAGTACTGCTAACTTAGATTTGAATTTCAAATTCTTATTTTTTTATTATATGGAAGTAGCAAACGAGCATGCACTCCACCTGGTGAAGTGGTAAATGGTCACTGCCGCCCACGGGCATCTGTAATCAACCCCAGATAAAATCAGATCTAAGGTATTACCTTAGGTTTACCACAGATGTGTTGCTACCTCTAAGGACTAAGTTGGGACGCCTAGGATAAGTAAGAGAGACTCCCTTCAAAGCAGCAAAGGTGGTGCTTTTTGGAAATAAACCACAAAGAGTTCTACCACATTTGAATAGTCTAGTATTTAATCTAAAGTAGTGTTGTATTGAATTCACTGTCTATTGAATCCAAAAATTAATCTAAGTAGCGTTTTTCAACATTAAAGAGTATCCTAAGTATTAACACACGTCACTAACTAGCCGTATGCCATACTTCATTCAAATCCGTCCAGATGTTTCCGTCTAAAAGGGTAAGAAATATGCACCCATCTTCAAAAAGTTTCGGATTTAATTCCCGACTGCGTCAGAAGGAGGGTAATGTTTTTCGAGCGTATGTATGTATGTATGTATGTATGTATGTTTGTTTGTATGTATGTCCATTTCTTTGGCACGCGCTACAGCCCAAACGGCTTTACGTACTGTGACGTATAACATATCATTTTAATCGCCTCAGTTTGTAAAGTGACTAGGCTTTTTTTTATCACGACAATATGGATATTAAATGAAAGCTAGTAAATAGACCATTCTAAAAATATATATTGTAATATTTTTATCGTTTTAAGCAGTCGGGATTTTTGTTTTAATATTTTTAAAAATGTTATTAATATAACTAATAAGATTTCGTATCATTTGGAGTTTGAACAACACAAAAACTTTTAACAAATCTCTTGAATGATCTTATGTTAAAAACGGCTTTAGTCGATTTAAGCAGTATTTTTATTGAACGATAGAAGGAAAAGCGAAATATATAGGGACAATGGACAGTGTTAGAGCAGTCAAAACCACTGTGTGTTTTGTTACACTTTGACTGAACCACGCAACAGAAAAGACCCAGAGGAAGACCTAGGAAGCGTTGGAAGTACTGTGTGGAAGAGGATGGACCATGGACAGGCAAACAACTGGAAGATGGAAACTATGAATAGAGCAAAATGGAGGGAAATTGTTGCAGAGGCCAGGACCTGCAAAAGGTAGCCCCGCTGGAGATAATAATTCATATAAATAGCGTAATGACTTTCTTAGGGTTTTGTTTCTCTACAAATTACTTAATGAACGAACTGTCCGTTCCTTCTTTCTAGAATAAATATTACGTCTCCCAGAGTTAACGCAAGGATAAGTTATTTCAAACCTTCATGTACGCAACACAGTAAAGTCAAGTACTTGTAAATTCTCCGCTAAATCGAACCATGAAGTGTTATAGCTCTGTTCTTCAAAATGTCGATATTGACCTTTTTTCTGACACAATTGGAAAATTAAAAAAGAAAGGTCACGATAGGATAAAATAATTTCTAGTAATTTTTGTTATTAGTATAGATAATATGTATGTTAATTTTAAAAAAATGTTAGTAGTTAGCGCAGTGTGATGCGCACTTCGAAGGTTTTCATTCTTCGATATTGTCAATTTATTTTTTATGCGTATGGACGTTAACGCGTTTGACTTTGATATATTTCTTTTTTCTTAATGTTGTGCAATCCTATAATTTAAGTGCATAAATGTGATTGTTTTGCTCGTGTAACATTAATGTAAGATCGTTTTAGTCTTACTTGGTATACCTTAATAAATAAATAAATAAATAAGATTGAAAAGCGGCAAGTAACATAGGTTTAATAACTATTCTGAAAAAAAATTACAAAAATCGCGTATTTATACATGAGATACTTTGGTACTGAGAGGTGTTGTAATACCCATTCAAACGTGCCCTGGCATAGCCGAGGAGCATACTTAATCATCCTTACATATAATAAAAATAAAAGTTACACGTGTCTGTACTGCGTATTTTTTGCAAAATATAGTGGGAGAACTAAAATAAATAATAATAAAAGTTTATATCGCTTTCCGAATTTCTATCTATTCTATCTATTAGTTTGTGTATTTGAAATCGCATGAAACCAAAAGTACTGAAATTATTTTGTTAGCAAACCAGCATGCAGTCTACCTGATGGTAAGTGCCTCCTGCCACCTGTGGACATCTGTAGTCAACCACAGATAAGATCAGAATGTACCTCTGAGGACGTTAGAATGCCTTAGATAAGTAAGTAAGGGAGAAACTTACTACATCCTATTGACCAGAACACAGCAGCGCACAACTCTGCTGTTGTTAACTAGAAATTGGTATGGCGGCGGCGCTTCCGAAGTCGAACCACAAAGAGTTCTACCGCTTTTAATTGAATTTATTGCATTGACAATACAGTCCATATCTTGAAGTACAATTTAGCCTTTATTTCATTAAAATTAATAGATAAAATTAAAAGAATAGATGAACATCAATGTTATTACTATTTAAATTTGTGTTATATTTTTTAAACGGGTGAAACCGCTGGGTACAGCTTGTTAGTATAACCTCTATCTAGCTATAATCCATTTTCTTGTTATGACCACCGCTAAAGGGCGTTAATTTGTCAAATCTAAAACCATTACCGGGGCAATGAATTGTAATGTGAATCACGTTGAAATAGAACTTGGTGTTGCTACTGTTATTTTGCTTATAACTTGTTTTTTGAACTTAATAAAC
>MOOZ01000036.1:831207-853011 GCA_002930495.1 Cecropterus lyciades | reverse complement strand
CACAACGAGTTCTACCACCTTTAAACTCCACTCAAGTGCTTTGGTGAGATTTCCCAAATAAGTTGGTTCAAACTATCATCGTTGTAATCGCTCCAGGAGGGCATCTCTGCTCATAACCTCATTGATAGATAGATATAAAGAGCGAAATAATTACCAGGTAACAATGACGTACTCGGGTCGAGTAGATATTAAAATCCGACTAGTACAAAAATCCTTATAACCCTTATAATCCTTCGTCAATTTTGCTCCAGTGGACTTAAAATTTGGACACAATATTTCTTGCCCCGCCCTTAATAATATAAAGGCATAAGTTTGTGACGGTGGATGAATTAATGAAAATCTCTTATCCTTTTGACACACACATAATTTATGACCTGCATTAACACAAGAGAATCATGGTGATGAATCAAAGTGCATCATGGAAAACAGTATTCTATTTTAATTTAATAATTATATTATTTGAGTGTTATTTGATTGTGTTGTTTATAATTTTCTTCTGTTTTTACAGAGACTAAATGTCTTAGAGTGATATTTGTATTTACACAAAAAAAAATCGAATATTTGCAGAAAAAATCATTATATAAGTAATGAGAATAAGTAATTCTCATTTCTCCATTTTTTTATTTACAACTATATGAGATGTAGAAACATGCAGCTTTATTTTTTATTATATGTAAAAAATTATACATGCGTTGCTATCCCTTGACTACTCCAGTAAATACATGCATTACAAAACTTATTACCAGGTCAAAGAAATGCTGTCATAATATAATTTTCCACGCATAACGATTAATCGCACATGACTTGTTGACGGTGAAACAAGATTTCAATAAAGTTATCAACCTCACACGAGAAAAGCAAACAACTCGTGTTAAATACCATTAAAAATAAATTGAGCCATAAAATTTCGTCGTGAGCTGTTGAAACAAAGGGTCACAAGCCCGTTTGTTATTTGTGAGTATCATCGGAATGCGGAAAGAACGCTTTTAACAAATTAAACAAATTTTGAGAAGTTATACCTAACTTCTATTGACGTATATGATATGATGATACAAAAAGATTTTTTTTATCTATAGTGTGACCAATAAAATTATCACCTGTCAAATCTACTTGATTTGACAGGTAATTGAATTGTGTTAAGTAATGATATTTTTTATTTTTACGTTATAACGGTGTTTATTCTGCGCTACAAAAACCCGTTTACATAATTTCCCTCAAGAATAATATATTTAAGGATCTGTTAAGACAAACTTTTATTTCTTTTACAAATAAGATTATTCTCCTACCCGAGAACGAACATTCATGATTTGCTACCCCTGACTTTCGGAGGAATGCCTTGTGCAAGTTTTTCTTTCAATCAGAAGAAAGTTATAAGACTAAAATATAATAATTCTATTCGTCCTGTAAAAACTGGTAGCTAAATCTTCAAATTATCAACTCTTTAGAGCAAAATGTCAATTAAATACACAGAAGTGTATTTAATTTAAAGGCACACATTACACATTTGAACAAAGCTGTCATTTTATTTCGTCTTACTTTTCAAAAGCACGGTACGTTATGTACCTATTTGTATCACTTTTATGTACCTATTTGTATCACTTTTATGTATATTTTAACGTTATCACATTATATACTAGTTGGTTATTTATTGATAGAGGTTATAAGGAAATAAATAACTTTTGAAGATGCCTCTTCAACCGCTATCGGTCGAGTTCGCAGATCGCCCACGCGCTCACGTATCAACGCAGAAGGTAACTTCGTTAGACTACTTTTAGAATGAATAGTGATATTTTTCGTATCAAATATTATTGTATGATTAATATTAAAAATTAATTCATATTTGCAAAGTAATTATATTGTGTAAAATACTTACATATAATATATGATTTTAAATATGACATAAATCTTATAATACATTAATAATTAATCATAATGGATGGCATTTGTAATTCTTTAAATCTATACATAAGTATTTTGAGATTTGTACACTATTATTAGGCACAGTAAGCGTGTCTTTTATTGTAAACATATATTATATTGAAGTAGCAAACGAGCATGCAGTCCACCTGATGGTAAGTGGCCACTGCCGTCCATGGACATATGTAAGCAACCTCATACAGAACAGAGGTTCGATCTGAAGTCGATCTCTGATGAGTTGCTATTCCCGAGAACTAAGATGGTCGCCTTTTGTATCGATTTGATGGTATGGGATTTAGATTTAAAATAAACAAGTAACATTGTTAAAACAAAAAACTTCACTCATTAACTAACTCAAAACTATTGATTACATTCAAATTCATTGTTTATACGCGATTGGTTTGCTGTTTTATAATAATATATTTAATTCAATGCTTTATTTTTTTTAATAGTGACTTTATGTTAAAAACCGTAGGCTTTACCCAGAGAATCCTAGGCATTCTTTACACTCTTAGCAATCGGAAATAGTCGTATTGATAAAATTGATATAGCAAATAAGCGGGCAGTCCGTTTGATGGTAAGTAACCACTGCCGCCCAAGGATATAAGCAACTTTAACTAGAACAGTGGTTCCAACTGAAATCAAACACAGGTGCGTTGCCACTCCTAAGATGTTTGCCTCGTATTTAGGTCAGTCTTTTTCCACATTCTCTAACTCTAAAAATGTTTGATGTCCTTTTGATAAAAAAAACAGCTTGCATTTAACGTATCAAATTACGTTCTACCCACCGCCACCCGTGTGACCTTATGTCCGGCTAAACTAAACGAAAGCGATAAATGTGACGACGGTGCCGTCAGGTTCCAATACCCGACCTGGGCGCGCCCATCACTCGCTGATTGAATGTATATAACTGCTTATTAACGTTATTAACATAAACCTGTCTACTTATTACGTCCTCGTCTCTATATATATTTTACTACACACAAGAAAATTGAATGAAATTGAAGCGAACCGTTTCAATTGGTTCAGTAGGTCTTTCATATGGAAATAAAGTACAAACGAGTGTGAATTGGTTTTTAATGGTAAATGGTTTGGTACTGCCAGCCATGTGTGTTATCAATATCAGAAAAGATTAGTGTTACCCGACTGTTACATTCCGTAATTCTCTTCAGCTACAACCTCTGTTCCATGTAGAGTTGGTTACAGATGGTACAGGCGGCAGTGATTATTTACCAATAGGTGGACTGCATGCTCGTTTCATCCATATTTAAAAAAGTGCGTTTATACTATTCAACTCAATTGAAGTAAAACTTCTGAAAAGTAGCTTAGAAGAGATTGAGATGGATAACACTCCTGATAATCATCAGAAGTATTGGGATAAATGGTGAGGTTTATTTTTTTACATTATGTTTACATTTATAGTTACATTCATATATTTGTTTCTTTATTGTGGCGCAATTTCGTTTTATCGAAATGCTAAAGTCCGAAAGATATTACATCCAATTGTCTAAATGTGTGGCAACCCTGCCACGAGCCAATGACAAAAGCAATTAAAACGAAACTAATTACGGCCATTTGGAAATCGTTATAGCAATTCGTTGGTCATTCGAAACTATTTACCTACCCCACCTACGCTGCTTTACCTCTAACTGAAATAGTCTTTATTAATTGTGAAAATGTCCAAACGTCATGAGTTTAACTTTTAACAATTTCGGATATCTCACTTGCCCGAGGCGACACCCACGCGATTTTATTTGTTACACGGATTTTAAAATAACCATACAGATTAGACGGAGTACAGTTAGTCTGCGGTTAATTTCTTAATTAATTACCTAATCTTGAAAAGATTGGTTTTAAAAGTATATTCAAATCATAAATGTAATATTGACTCACCTACTTATGTTACTAGAGATAAAGTTAATTTTCAATCGAACAAAAAATTCAGGAGACAGACAATCTTTTTACTGTTATATCATTAACCTTTTGAATTCAACATTTTCCAATGTTGTTGAGTGATAATAGAAAACTAAATAATAGAAGATTGAAAGTAGGTACGCGCGCCGAAGTACCCTTGCCATATTCTCATATTCAAAATTTTTAACAAAACATAAAAACCAACTTCTGTGGCACAGAAAAGCAAAAAAATAATTTAACTATATGTTGATTTCTTACATACACTGTACGTCGTCCCGAAGTCGGCGCTCAACATATTTTGTTAGATTACAACGACGAATCTATGTACGTCCTACAAGTATAATATATGAGCGTCGACTTCATAAAGCCATAAAAGTCGGATTCTATTTTTTGTTAAAAAAAATCTACGGTTTTTAGTGATGATAAACTTATATTTGTATTCATATAATGTCACTAATATTACTTCGTAAATATATATAAATTGTTACATAAATACAAATTTAATTCAACTTCCAGCTCAACCTAATCCTAAACCATAAATTAGGCTTGCAGTATCCTGCATCATCAGGTTTGAGGAGTTGAAGGTCAAAATTTTCTATTTTTTTTCTATCTCTGCATAGTAAAGTTACTGCATACATGTAAGCACCAAATAGAAATTGGACTTCTATGGTCTAGGTTCAAAGTACCCCTGCATCATCAGGGTCGAAGAGGTGGTTAGCAATCGTATTACATATCCGTAAGCACCAAATTGCCAACATTTGTGGTTTAAGCGTGAGGAATCCCTGCATCATCAGGATGGAGGAGTTGAAGGCCATTTTTTTCATTCTCAATATATGTATATCCGTAAGTAATTTCAATCTCATTATATGTATATCCGTAAGCACCAAATAGCTAACTCTTATCGCTTAGGCTTGCAGTACCCTGCATCATCAGGTTTGAGGAGTTGAAGGTCAAACTTTTCATATTATGTCTCTGCTTAGTAATATTTTTATATATTCGTAAGCACCAAATGTCTAACTTCTTTGGTTTTGGCTAGCAGTACTCCTACATCATCAGGATCGAGGAGTAGAAAGTCACATTTTTATAATAAAATTATAATTAAATTAATTATATAATTTCATCCTAAATACCTGATATTCATTTCAAGTTTCATGAGAATCGGATGGGTAGAAGCGGAGTTATTAGTCTATTTGTCGCGCACACACAGAATGCTAAGACTTAGGTGGTTTTCTCGTCGATGCCTTTGTCAGAATTGAACCAAATTAAGATGGGACCCCACGGGAAGCACCATGTGCAAATGTCAAAATCAGTTTTCCCAGTCGAAAGTATCGAAGGTTCAAGCATAAAGAAAATACAGTCGAATTGAGAACCACCTCTTTTTTGGAAGTCGTTAATAATATATGAGGCGTTTGTCACTAAAATTTATGTCAAAAACATTTATACAAGCCTTTCTAACTTATTTTTAGTTTCCGAGGTAACAACGTAACACAACGCTGTTGCCAAGCTGAGGTAGATATTACCGTCGTATCTAGAGTTGATTTCAGGATGCACAAAAAATATTGCATTATTTAATATTGCACTTAGTTTGCTATGTCGGTTAAAAGTGCGCCATAACCGCACATAACGAATGTTTGAACGACTCGCTCCAACAAATAGTGTGGCTAGTTTCCATATATTAGCGGCAACAACTTCCTCAACACTCACTAATACTAGAACGTAATTATGCGTGGAGTTATACGACTTTTGCAAACACATAGCCATTACCTCGGAGCTTCAGTAACGTTTCTAAGAAGGCTTTAGGTGGTCGCAAACACGCGCATTGTTTGAACGGCAATTTAGACCGACCAAGCTCTTTTGTACACAACTTTCATTCGACAGCTGCATTCGCTAAAACAGATCTTAATTCCTTTGAAAAACGAGCCACGCCACCGATGTACGGATGGCAACAGATTTGAAAAGCGCTGTTAAACTTAATTGCGAATCCTGCGCCTGCGCATCTTGTGTGTATTCACGAAATGTGTTAATTTGAAAACATTTGGAGTATAGGTATTGTGCGCTTATATGGCGTGCAAATTCTTAAGCGTTCGAATATTCAGAGTCAGTGTTTTTAATTTGGTCCAAATCAAACACTTGAGTCATCTTCTCATACAAGGCTGTCTGAGAAATGATCCAGTCTTATCTCAGGGTGGAGTATGTGTTTATGCACCTCTTCTCATAAATAACCGTATGGTCCAAGTCATAATAAAGAACGGGCACAATTAAAACTTACGTACTCTAAAGAAAACAAAAGCAATTTAAGTACTTTCTTATTAAATTAATTTGAGATGTAGATTTAGTTGGTTTTTGAATAAGTAAATAACAATTATTAGGTTGGGTATTATAATTTGAGAATAACAATTTAGACAATAAAAATAATTATATTAAATTTATTATAATATTTCTTTCTAATTTTATTTAATTGCAATTGTGTGAGTATTGTGAGTTTTTCAAACAAGATACCTATGTGATCAAATAAAACATGGTTTGTGTCTGTACATGAATCATGATGATCAAAAGTAGATACAACAAGGTAAATTTTTGTTAAAACTTATAACTGTAACATTTTTATCGGTACGTTAGTTTAAATCAAAGAAATTAGATATATAAGATGTCTTTAGTTATGACATAAACGGAAAGAAAGCTGGGGAAATTCAGTTGTTTCAAGTTAGATTTACAGATTTACATTTTTGCGTATCTAGAAGAGGGGAGAATTGCATAAACTATATTACTAGTCGGGGAAATTTTAGTCCTACAAACCATATAGTCACGGTCCTGTGAGTCTTTTTACAACCCGATGAACGAAAGAATTTATCGCAGGGAAACAAAATAAATGTAGATAAAATCCAATCCAAAAAGAACTCCAACGTGTAAATTGTTTTTAAACCTCTAGCGGGGGGCGGAGAGGCGGCTTCCCCTACCATGGCCTATTTCAATTAAATCTTACTCATATCATAAATGAGAAAGTTTATGAGGATACATGTGTTTGTTAATCTTTCAGGCAAAAGGTACCGGTCGGATTTCGCTGAAATTTATCACACAGATAGTATATCACCTGGATTTACACATGGGTATCATGAAATACTCATTACCGTGATAAACGTGATCATTATGGACCGAACCACGGGGATAAGCTAGTAGACTTAATTATTTTTAAAAAATCCGCTCAAATTTTACCAATACTACCAATTTTAGCACTTGACTTAAACGGTAGTAGGTATTAAGGTTATGATTTGCGTGCATAACATGGAAATCTCGTAGATTTATTCGTATCTCGCTCCGCCTCGCCCGACCACGCGCCTACATCGAAATGGTTTTAACTCCACCTACGCGTGCACCGTACAAATTAGTAACAGGCGTTTACCTATACCATATAAGCTAATTGATATATCAGTGTATAAATGACCCACTGATATTATGAATAATACGTGATATGAAATAAGCAAACCAACTAAAGCTGTGTGATGCTTTTGAAGGATATACAATTAAAATTAAAAATAAATAAGACACTATAGAAAAATTATATATACCAATTATATATTATTACTATATACCAATAATTATATTATCTTTTTACATGCTGTATATTAGTTTAGCATGTATGTATGTATTTTTAAAATAATAATGGCTCTGCCGAATGTCAATCACCTCACCTCCCTTGTTATTGCACCTGACCGCATTAAAGCATCTCACCACTGCTACGTTACAGCTGTTTTAGTTTTGCCTTTTATAAATATATACCATTTTTTATCGTCGAGGGGGAAACCTTCAAAAGGCACCCGAAGCCATGGGA
Organism: Cecropterus lyciades; assembly: GCA_002930495.1. Classification (NCBI taxonomy): domain Eukaryota; kingdom Metazoa; phylum Arthropoda; class Insecta; order Lepidoptera; family Hesperiidae; genus Cecropterus; species Cecropterus lyciades. The sequence goes on along the minus strand of MOOZ01000036.1, from coordinate 845,351 downwards.
GCGACACCGGGTTATGTGCGATTTCACCGCACTAAAACCCCCCGGTGGCCGTACTTGGCGCTGTGTGTAAAATCAGAGTCCTCCAAGCGCGATGCCCCTTTCGGGCTCTTTCCCCGTGAGCATTAGCGCTCACCGTATCTTCTAGTGTTTATCATCATAAACACTAGAAGATACACACAACATGCGACCACATATGCTGTCTCCCTTCCCGAGGTCGCTTGGCTGGACGGTTCGAGCTCCCACTCTTGCCGCCCGTAACCCCGGAAGCCCCTTTTTATTCGCCTCTAACGACAGGCAGGGGATACCGTAGCCCTATTTAGGTCCCAGTACTACAAGGACATTATAAATAGATACCTAGATAAAAATTTTCTTTTTATATCCATCTATACGTAACGAATTTAGGATCATATTCTTATTTATCATTTATCGAGAAAGAAATAATGCCCAATACCACGTTACAATGTAGTAGATCGTCGACGAGCCACGACTCTGGGATGTGGAAATCTACGACACGCATGATAAAAAATAACGATACGACGTTATGCCGGAACATGACGTCACATTTCATAATACATCTTAACGTTGTTTGTCCCCTATCCACACCAGAAGCACCACCGTTACATTTCTATATAATAACAGCCGTATTAAACTCTGTTCAAACCAGAAGTTTGAAGGTTGTGGAAAGAAAGATTTACTTATCCACTGTGTTCCAATGTAGCTCTGAAATAAAGTAAATAAATAAATAAAAAGTAGTCCTCGATGGTGGCAGGTATGTTACCAATGTCTAATATTATCTATTGTTGCTTACAGATGTCCATGGACAGCAGTTGTCACTTATAATCAAATGGACTGCCCATTTTGTACGTCAATATTATAAAAAAAGAAAGAAAATAATAGAAACGATTTTATTTATACTTCTGGGAAACGTAATAAATAAAACACATTAACTTTTTCATTATGTACTTACATTTTACTTTATTTTTAATCAATTTTACATTTAGATACCTTACAAAATTAATTATCAATACCAGACATACGGTACTGTTGTAGTCAATTTGCCTACACTTATCTAATTTTATTCCACCCGATAGACTGCTCACACCACGAGGCTTCAAATGTTCACATACCCTAAACTAATAAGTTACAACATGCTAGAAACTATATCAAACTATACAAATTACTGCACATAGATTTTAAATATACATATTTGTGTTAAACAAATTGTTACTTTAAGATAGTTCTGAAGTTGCCTATTGGTTGTAAAAAAATGTTCATTTCCATTTATTGGGACTATTAATCACCAAAGCTATACACAATAAACTAAGCAATATTTATGAACTACATCATAGTTTTTAATTCCAAGATAAAAGATCTTTAAAACACATGGAAACATATATATCAGGTCAGAAATGTGATCCATAAGAAGGTTTAGAAAATCCCGTAAATATTTTTCCTTTGAGATGTAAGTGAGGTGTCATTATTTAATGTATATGATTTACTCCCTGTCAGAAGGGCACGTTGGCAGGAAATAGGCAACAAACTGAATAGTCAAATTTAGCAATTATGCTTGTTTCCATTCAATAAAGTTCTCAATTCAAATGTGATAGCACGGTTATAAGCATATTTTTGATAGGTTCTTAGATCTGTAGATTTATAATGGTCTATAATTTATGTGACAAAAGTTACTTAATGACCTATTAAACAATATCAACACAGTGAGGACAAAAGGAATGCAACTTTGGCAATTAAAAGTTAATTCTTAAAACTACTAATAACATTGTCTATTATCAATTCGAAATAAAAATGAAGAGCACTAGAAAAGGACTAACATAGATGCCACATCCTATTTATAACCGCGCGCTTAGAGAATCTCCTCGAAATGTGAACACAATTTTGTTATATTATAAAGTGCAAAGTTTGCAGTAGGTCCCTTTCATTCTAACCATGTGATATGATAATTAATACATTACTATAAGGCAATTTGTATGTCCCTCAATTGACTAACCAACTTCTTTATTTAACGGTATAACACTCCACAAAGTAAACGTAAAACTGAAACTACACAAGCACTAAGCACAATCCACACATGTCCTATGAAGCCACCAGTCTGTCTACCAGGTGTGATCCTGGCCTCATTTGGGCTTCGTCTCTTGGTCGGTGACGTATCTGATGTAAATGATGTCCTCGGGCTTGGGGTCCTCCGCCTGAGTCTCGTCGAGCTGGGAGCACGCAATGGCTAGCGCGGAGCCGTCGTGTGAGAAACTCAGGGATGACACTGCTGTGTTGTATCTGAAAATATTTGTTTAAATATTTGTTTTGTTGAACACAGGATTGAATACAGGATTCTCATAGTGTGTAGAATTCCAACCCAAGGTGCAATTTTTTTACAGTTATACTTCTTCTGGTGAGTTTGTGATGTTGAGAAGATGAATTTAAAAAAAGCCGAATTTATAAATCGACGCCATAAAATTAACTAGTAAATCTCGCAATATTTGCAAGAAAAGGCATTTTACTAATAGTATTCAGTTTTTATGTAACTGAGTTCAGTCATTTGCTGTGTTTTATTCAACACAACTAAGTTTAGTTTTATCTAGTCCAAGTTTAGTTTAGACAAAACAGCTTTAGTCAGATAAACGTCCAAACCTTAAACCAAACGTCCTCGGCAAGCTGAACGGTTGCAGACGCATCGAATATGATCTCCAGAAGACGCCGATCGAGATGATGATGATATTTTATTGATTTTTCATCAATAACGACAAAAAGTATTATAAACTCATAGTATATAGTCCGTAGGGTATGTAGGGCATAGATAGGTACGCATTTTTTACATAACCTTTGCATTTATATTTTAGCAAAATCAATGTCATTATATCAAAATTAAATCACTAAATGACATTTAATCTCTCCCTATGTAAGGAACATAGGGAGAGATTAAATGTAATTTAAAAAATATTCAAAGTGTCAAGTCAAGTGTTTACCTAAAACACTCATAATTAAGGACACACTTTATAACAAGTTATATACATAATTATTATGATAAGATCTGTTGATGTATAAGAAGCTCACCTGTGGAACTGACAGAGTCGTTTCTTGTTGAAACCATCCCAGATGTTGACGTAGCCATCAGAGCCACCCGTCGCAAATGTGTTGTACACTGAGTGGAAACTTATAGCATTCACAGGGTATATCTTTTCAAGGCCTGGAACGGATACCATGAATACAATCAGCATGTGATTTTATCATCTGTTGAGTTATAATATTTTAGTAATGTGAATAGTATTTTGGCTTTTGTTGTCTTTATGTTCAGGATTAAAACTAATACTGACCAGTGATATTTTAAGAACCCAAATTTGACCACACAGTAATATATGTATGACTATAATTAAGTTAGTAAATAAACATACACAATTGCTCTTTATTACAAAGGCAGTAATAACCCACTGTAAAAGTTGTCTTTCTTTTCACAATAATTTTCACAGACATTTTATACAAGGTAGTCACTTATTTTTAAATAATGTAATTTTTTTTTAAATATAACATTGAATGTTTTTAATTAAAGATCATGAAATGAGATAAACATGTAAGTAGCAAAAATTTATCCTATATCCCTAACCTTAAGCTGTATCTCTCAAACCTACTTAAAAATTTACAAAAAACATATTCACGTACCTCCATCCTTAGTTCTGTGACATTTAAATGCATATTTCTTCTTCTGTACCTCTGGATTGCTGTCCAAGTACTCTACCGCGACCCTGCCTTCAATGGAACTAAGAACATAGCCTTGTTTGTTGGGGAACACTCGGATGCACCGTGTCTGGTACTTGAGAGAGGACTCCCGCCTTTGGTTGACGTGGCCCATATTACGAACATCCCACACAAAGATCTTACGACCAGATGTACCTACTACAAACTTTTCACCGACTATGCTCATTGTGTACACCTGAAAATAGTAGACAAGACATTAGACCCATTTAGTTGTTAGTGTTAATAATCAAAATAGATGTGTGTAACGTAGTTACATAATTTTTAAACTGAAGAAATAGAAATACAAGAAAAGCTAAGTATTATATTGATGCGTAAAAGTAAACTTGATACATCTTGAAGAATAATAAATTTAAATTATACATATATCGGAAACAGATATTAGTTAGGATGGTAAACAAAGCGCGGCATGAGTTCTGACAGATGGCAGCACCGTCGTGATGACGTCGGCACAGTCTAGGTGGGGCGGTACGCGTGAATGGCGTTCAGTTTCCATGCTGCTTTCGTGGAGTGTGGTACCTCCACTATAAAAACTGTAATTTGTTTCATTTGTTCACTGTGCGTTAACAATTTAGCACAATTTATATTGTGCTAAATTGTTAACGTAATGAAAGTGATTTTGGAGTATTTTTTGTATCTCTTTGCTCAACTATACACGTAAACGTAATGTCTGAAGAGGGACCTAATAATTATGACGATCTGGAACTGTCTTAAGTCTTGTTGCTACAGTTCTGTTTATGTGCCCAGTGTTAATTGTACCATGTGAGTATTTAATCAGTTGAGTGATTTTAATAGCAGTGACCAAAAAGAGCAGTTTTAAGTACAACTGTTATTGGACAGATATTGTGACAATATATTAGATATAATTTATAACCCCCACAATACTGGTTTGGTTGAATGTGCTTATCTCAGAAATTCAATTCAAACCAGTAGTTGAATTGAAAAATATTTTTGTGTTGAAAAGTCTATTTAATGAAGAAGGCTATATAACATCACGCTATGTTTGCGTGTATGTGGTGGTGGGTAAAATCACTGGGCACAGCTAGTAAGCAAGATATAATAGTATCATGAAACAAAAAACGTACCCTCTCGTTCCCCTGATTATATGTCCCAACACAGTTCGGTACTCTGCTGTCCCACATCTTTACTGTCCCATCCCAACTGCCAGTGAGAACTGCGTTCACCTCATTGGCAAACTCGACGCAACGTATGGCACCCTTATGATCTCCTAGTACTGTCTCCGATGTTGCGTTCAGATCGTACATTTTCAACGTCTGATCGAGCCCACCGCTATACGAGTGTACTGCATCCTGGAATTTATTTAAAGAAAGATAAAATATATATTTGCCTATATATATATATTTTTTTATTCTAAGCGTTAAAATATAAAACCAATGTGACCTAAATTGTTTTATAAGATTTTATGTAAATATAAGAAATATAAATGGTTTAGAGGAAGCGCGCTAATAACTATTTTATCTTACTCTAAAACAAACATCCAGCACAGGCAATTCATGGTTGTATTTATGTCTCTCAATATTCGCTGACACATCGTATAGTCTAACCGAACAATCCCATGAGGATACAAGAAGGAATTGGTTAGATTTTGGGGCAAATTTTACACTTGAGATCGCGTCTTCCGGTAGAGTTTTTAATTTAAATTCGGTGCGGGATTCCGCCACCCGCGTAACAGTCATTGTGGAAGCAATTTTGTTTAACACACAGGGAACGACCAAAGGCTAAAGTATTTATTTATGTTATTAATTCCAAATTCACAAAAATCTGTAAATAACGGCGCTCATCACTCGACACCATACGTCATATTGTATTTTTTTAAGAATATAGATAATGTACATAGTATTGTTATACAGATTATAAAGGGACAATTATTATACAAAATATTTTTTACATTAGAAGGGATATATAAATATTTTTTTTACTTTTATGTTACTTTTTTAGTATAAATAATTTTCAGTAAGATCAACATTTTTTTTTATTTGTTATATTGAACACACAAAATACGTAAAATAAAATATAAATGCTGACAATACGCGTTTTGTTTCATCTAATTCCTTTGCATCCAATGGGAATCGGAAATATGTTAAATTAGTTTTCTATGCATTCAATTTAATAATATTTTCATTCATTTATATAATTAATGTTTCAATGTTATATTCCAAAATAATTCCTGTATATTACAAAACACACTACGAAACGTAAAATTAAGAATGAAACTATTGCGTATCAATAGTCAATCAATTCATTAGTCGGCCGCAGTTAACGAACGCAGCTTTTACAAATGACATGTTTGTGATGAGGTGTGAATAGAGAAATCCCTGTTTCGCTAAAATGGAATCACGTATAATGTTTGCTGTTTGAACTTTTGTGATGTTTCATTTGTGCTATATTCAGATGCGCAAATAACTTGCGATTACAATACAACAGTGCCTCAAAACAAATTCACGTAAATGACAAGACCACCGTGGAACTAAGTCGACTCCGGTTGGAACGAATGGAGTGATTGCCATAAACTAATGATGCAAACCAACTTGAAAACTAAAGAGATGTTTATAGTCAGAGCTTTGGAAAAAATATTAGCGGATAAGGACATAAAAAGGTCCTATCACAGTCAGTTGAAGAAATCCTGTGAAGTCGCGCTCGGTAAGACATCTTGACGTTGTAATGGGTAGATAACGTAATTATTCGTTGATGTAGCCGTGTTACAAGTTTACCTAATTAAATTATGGATTAAGTTACGAAATTGATACAGTTTTTTATTCAAGTGGCGATTGGTGCCGTGACCTTGGTTGTAGTGGGGGATTGTCCGTGTTATCACGAGAGTTTGGCGTACTGTGAGCAAATATTCACGCTATTAATTAGTACTTGGCCCTATCTGTAATATGACACTCCAAAGTAATATGAAGTGCTGGCCCAGATATGGATATTGCAAAATGTATAAGAAAGCAAGGACCATAATTGCAAAATAATGAGCATGAATGATTCATATTTTTGTTTTCCTCATACATGTCTTATCTGTAATATTTTAAATATATTGAATTTAAACTTAGTTTTTTTACCTTACTGTTTTTATTATATCTATGTGTAAAATATACATCATGGAGCACAAAACATGCATGTATAATCAATTGTTACTGAGATGTATAGATACTCGCTGATTTAATAGATTTTATGTTGTCTATTAAGGAGGAAATTCTCTTATACATAGAACATGACTAAAAAGACAGCTAGAAATTTACAGCCTAAAAATCATAAGTAAATTGATGTATTTGTATTAATTATTTGAAACAAGCCGAACTTAATTAGTTCAGTATAAAAGTCACGAGTTTCAATATAAAAGTCTTCATTATTATTTTGTGAGTTTATAACAAAATTTTCTAAATAGGATTTACATTATAATGTTATGTACCTATGCATTCTCAATGAAATTACTCTTATTTCAGAGGAGATAAAAGAAGAATTAAAAAATGGAGGTCAAGTGGAATTATCAGAAAGTCCAACATCAGGGACCCTTCCCCTACCAAAAAATGACTCCTCCAATATCATCACTGCTGAGAAGTACTTCCTACCATTTGAACTGGCATGCCAGAGCAAAGCTTCCAGGATAGTGGTCACAGCACTGGACTGTCTTCAGAAATTAATTGCTTATGGCCACTTAACAGGCAACATTCCTGATTCAACCACACCGAGAAAACTTCTCATAGACAGAATTGTTGAGACAATCTGCAGTTGTTTCAATGGGCCTCAGACTGACGAAGGTGTACAGCTTCAAATAATTAAAGCCCTCCTCACAGTTATCACTAGCCAGCATGTGGAAGTCCATGAAGGGACTGTATTGCTTGCTGTCAGAACATGTTACAATATTTATTTAGCTAGTAAGAATCTTATTAATCAGACAACGGCCAGAGCAACTCTAACACAAATGCTTAATGTTATATTTACTAAAATGGAGAATCAGGCTTTAGAGTCTGAAGGAAATCTTAACCAGCCATCTGAATTACACCATAAAATGCCTAATGGCAATCTTAACATGGAGGAGCACCAAGGAAATCATGTAAATCAAGAAAATAAAGACAATCAGATTTCTCATGAAGAACAAGTGGATGAAATTCTGGAAGCAAAAATGATTGCTAAGCAAATTGTTGATTCAGTGATAAATAATGCTGTAACAATTGCTTCTAAGAAAAATACTGATGATTTAAGTCATAGTCCTGACAATAACGAAAACCCATCTGACTCTGGAAGTGTGTCCCAAGAGAGCAATGGACAGGCAAATACAGAAGCTTCAATCACAAGGATTCCTTCACAAGAAAGTGTTGATGTGGCCTCAGAGAATGACAATTCAGTAACAGCCAAGTTCACACATGTGCTCCACAAAGATGCTTTCTTAGTATTCAGAGCTTTATGTAAATTATCAATGAAACCTTTGCCCGAGGGCACCCCTGACCCTAAATCACATGAACTAAGATCAAAAATCCTATCCCTTCATTTACTTCTATCTATTCTTCAAAATGCTGGTCCTGTATTTAGAAATAATGAGATGTTCATTACTGCCATTAAGCAATACCTTTGTGTAGCATTATCTAAAAATGGCGTCAGTTCTGTACCTGAAGTATTTGAGCTTTCTTTGGCTATATTCTTGGCTCTTCTCCAAAATTTCAAAGTCCATTTAAAAAAACAGATAGAGGTGTTCTTTAAAGAAATATTTATGAATATTTTAGAAACATCTAGTTCTTCATTTGAGCACAAGTGGATGGTTATTCAGGCCTTGACCAGGATCTGTGGAGATGCTCAGAGTGTTGTTGATATTTATGTGAACTACGATTGTGACTTGTCTGCAGCGAATCTATTCCAAAGGCTAGTAAATGATGTATCTAAGATTGCACAAGGAAGACAAGCTTTGGAATTGGGAGCTACCCCAAACCAAGAAAAGTCTATGAGAATCAGGGGACTTGAATGTCTTGTTTCAATTCTGAAATGTATGGTAGAGTGGAGCAAAGAACTTTATATCAATCCCAACATGCAAACTACCCTTGGAGAAAGGCCAGTTAAAGAAGACACAGACCATCAAAGTATTAAGTCGCATGGAGGATCAAGCCTAAGTTTGGTTTCTACAGGTTCCAGCAATATTGGCAACAGGGAAACTTTAGATTCACCAGAACAGTTTGAAGTCTTAAAACAACAAAAGGAAGTTTGGGAAACAGGTATAGACTTGTTTAACAGAAAACCTAAAAAAGGAGTGGCATTCCTTCAAGAACAAGGTCTTTTGGGTACTTCTACAAAAGAAATTGCTGAGTGGTTATTAACTGATGAAAGAATTGACAAAATATTTATTGGTGAATATTTAGGCGAGAATGACGACCATTCAAAGGAGGTTATGTATGCTTATGTGGACTCCATGAAGTTTTCTAATATGGATATAGTTGCTGCACTTCGTCATTTCTTAGAAGGCTTTAGACTGCCTGGAGAAGCACAAAAGATAGACAGATTAATGGAGAAGTTTGCGGCTCGATATTGTGTATGCAATCCGACTAACACTCTATTTATGAGTGCCGACACTGTTTACGTATTAGCATTTTCCATAATAATGCTGACAACCGATTTGCATTCTCCTCAAGTCAAGAATAAAATGACAAAAGAACAATATATTAAATTGAATAGTGGCATTAGTGACAATAATGATTTGCCTCGCGAATACTTGTCGCAAATATATGACGAAATTGCTGGCCATGAAATCAAAATGAAAAATACGTCCAAACCAGGGAAACACATGATTGCCAATGAAAAGAAACGTAAACTTATATGGAACATGGAGATGGAACAAATATCAACAGCAGCTAAAAATCTGATGGAATCAGTATCGCACGTACAAACGCCTTTTACAACGGCTAAACACGTCGAGCATGTGAGACCGATGTTCAAAATGGCATGGACGCCTTTTCTGGCAGCATTCTCTGTCGGACTACAAGACTGTGATGATCCTGAAATAGCTTCACTATGTTTGGATGGGATTAGATGCGCCATTCGCATCGCTTGCATCTTCCATATGTCACTTGAAAGAGACGCATATGTACAGGCGCTAGCACGGTTTACCCTGTTGACCGCAAATTCGCCAATCACCGAAATGAAAGCAAAGAACATTGACACAATTAAGACTCTAATTACAGTTGCCCATACAGACGGAAACTACCTCGGTTCGAGTTGGTTAGATGTGGTTAAATGTATATCCCAGTTAGAGTTGGCACAACTAATAGGGACTGGAGTTCGACCTCAATTTTTATCAGGGTCAGGCATAAAACCGCAGCCTGATTCTTTAAAATTCAGCCTCATGTCTTTAGATCCAAGTGTCAAGGAACATATCGGGGAAACAAGCTCACAAAGTGTTGTAGTAGCAGTCGATAGAATATTTACTGGATCTACGAGGTTAGATGGTGATGCAATAGTTGATTTTGTCAAGGCCCTTTGTCAAGTTTCCTTAGATGAACTAAGCCATCCTACAAACCCACGTATGTTCTCTTTACAAAAAATTGTTGAGATATCTTACTACAACATGGGTCGTATTAGGCTCCAATGGTCCCGCATATGGCAAGTACTAGGTGACCATTTCAATAAAGTTGGCTGCAGTAGTAATGAAGATATTGCCTTTTTTGCCGTCGATTCTCTGAGACAACTGTCTATGAAATTCATAGAAAAAGGAGAGTTTGCCAATTTCAAATTCCAGAAAGACTTTTTGAGGCCATTTGAACATATAATGAAGAAAAACAGTTCCCCAACAATAAGAGACATGGTCGTCAGATGTATCGCTCAGATGGTAAATTCGCAAGCACCAAATATCAAGTCTGGTTGGAAAAACATATTTTCGGTATTTCATTTGGCTGCCGGTGACCAAGATGAAGCTATTGTAGATTTAGCATTCCAGACAACTGGAAAAATCATATCAGAATTATATGAAAAACAATTCCACGCTATGATCGACTCTTTTCAGGATGCGGTAAAATGCCTATCCGAATTTGCTTGCAATGCAAAATTCCCTGATACCTCCATGGAAGCAATAAGACTGGTAAGATCTTGCGCAACCGCTGTAGGTGCTTCACCACAGTTGTTTGCAGATCATGCAGGACTTGAGGGCGAACCTGGAGCGCCTGAAGAGGATAGAGTTTGGTTAAGGGGTTGGTTTCCTCTCCTGTTCTCCCTTTCTTGTGTTGTAAGCCGCTGTAAATTAGATGTGCGAACTCGAGGACTGACTGTCCTATTTGAAATTATCAAAACGCACGGCGAATCATTCCGTCCCCATTGGTGGAGAGATTTATTTAATATACTATTTAGGATCTTTGATAATATGAAGTTACCTGAACACCAGCTGGAAAAGAACGAATGGATGACTACGACTTGCAACCATGCATTGTACGCAATCGTCGACGTCTTCACACAATATTTTGATATTCTTGGCTCCCTCCTGCTGGAACAACTCTATGCACAGCTTCACTGGTGCGTGCAACAAGACAACGAGCAACTCGCCCGATCTGGCACAAATTGCTTGGAAAATCTAGTCATCTCAAACGGAACAAAGTTCAATGAAGATACCTGGAGTAAGACGTGTCAGATCATGTTGGACATATTCAACAGTACACTACCCACTACGCTGCTCACATGGAAACCTGATGATGGTGAGGAAGGAGACACACCTCACGTCCGACATGGTATTCTTAAAAAACCCCTCGGAGATGAAGCAAAATCCTCCAATCGAGTTTTCAATAGCCTGCTAATTAAATGCGTAGTGCAGTTGGAATTAATTCAAACGATCGACAATATTGTCTTCTACCCAGCGACATCGAGGAAGGAAGACGCCGAAACATTGGCGCTCGCCGCCGCCGAACTAACCGGAGGCACTCCGGGAACGGAACAAGAATGTCAGCGTGAAGAACAGGGCATGTATCGACTGCTAAGTTCACCACACTTGCTACGACTTGTGGAATGTCTCATGTGCAGTCATCGATTCGCTAAAACTTTCAACACAAACAACGCACAGAGGAATGTTCTCTGGAAAGCGAACTTCAAGGGCTCCGTGAAGCCTAATATGTTGAAACAAGAAACCCAGTCGCTCGCTTGCGTTCTACGGATATTATTCAAGATGTACAGTGATGAAGCTCGGCGGAGTCATTGGCCTGCAGTGCAGAAAAGTCTCATAACGATTTGTTGCGAAGCACTCGAATATTTCGCCGGCCTAAACAACGAGGCCCACAGAGACGCGTGGACATCAATTCTGCTTCTGATCCTCACCAGAATACTGAAGATGCCAGATGAAAGAGTGAGTACCTACTTCTATTTATAAACAATTCAAACGAACAATTATAAAGAAGCATATTATGAATATTTAGGGCGGAAATTTAAATGACATAACTTCCTGGCGCGTGTCACTAGTTATCACGTGATACTTATCCACGCATTTGAATATACAGTAAATTAGATAGGTGCCTGTACTTATGATCGTATAAGGAAACTGCCTTATACGTTCACATATCAATACATCGATATAATGCTATGATGTCATTCTATGCGCACTTGCATTCAAAGTTTGTGCATGCTCACGAAGTATACCAAATTTATGTTTATAAATCTGCTTATTACGTAGAGAGGAAAACGACTACGCAATATCTAAAACTATTTTACATTACCTATTAGTGATAATAAAATAACACATAAAATTAAACTTTATCACAAAAAATTCATATCGACGGCATATTCTCTATCACAAAAGCGATCTAAATTGAATCAATTGTCAATTACATGTACTCTACTTCTTCTGTCCTAATTGTTGTAATTAATTTGTTTTGTATGTATATTAAATCGGATTAAGGCTAAAAATTTCTAATGCCGTTGCTTCATACTTCATAAAAAAAAAAATTTGTTTCGTAAGCCAGGCGCAAATTTCGTCAATCATTTACAGATTCACTTTACATTTAATACAAGTAGATTAAATAAGGAATATTGTGATAAGTAAATCAATAAATTAATGTATGACAAGAGTAAAGGCGAGCTATAAAAGTACCAAATCCGTTCGATCGTAGTAAGTTCGTCTAGTGCACTTAGTAAGAGATAATTATGTTCCATTGAAACAATCAATGTTTTATATTTTAGCCTATCATTTTAAAGTACATTCCAAGGTTTTTACGAAAATGACAACAAAACATGGAGTGTACATTGCAATGTATGGGCAAAAACATGAACAATGATTGCTTTGAGGAAACGAGATAAACTTGTACTAAGAGGATATAATAAAAATTAAATTTTGCAAAGCCCTACTATGGCACTTATTCATTACATTGGCAATAATAGCTTCTTTTCATGTTCATGTGACTAGCTGACGTATATTTCACCGCTTTATGATCAGCTGACAATGTTTTTTCTTCAAGGTATTGAACTAGTTTGACAAATTTTCATTCGGGAGAAAATAACTAAATTTATTTTTAACGTGTTTGGGCGGCTGCCACTACCACAATATAGATAAAATTCATACCTACGGCTGAATAGGGTGCTAGGTGCACACAAAAAGTGAAATTATTACTTACTAGCTAAAGTACCCGTGCTTAACTGCGTAACAAAAAATTGAGGTTTTACTCGCTAACCGTTGGATGACCATGAAAACTGAGAAGTACCTTCCGGATAGAAGCCAAAGAGTGTAGTGACATCAATAAAATAGTCGCCATCTTTAAATAGCGAAAAATATCGAAATCAAAATGGCCTATAGACTAACCACTTAAATAAGCAAAATTTCATGTCAATCGGACCAGTGGTTCTTGCGTGATTGGGTAACATATAGACATACAGCATCTCATTTTTATAGTATAGATATAGATTTTAGGTATAGGATTTTATTACTTTTGAAGAATAAATATGTAAATTTAATGATTACGTATTTATTATACACTAGCTGAGCCCGCGGTTTCATCCGCGTTTAAAAGAAATGTAACGTGACATTAACCGAAATTTTATACCTTAATCTCTATTTTATTCTTTTACCGGTAGCGCCGCCGTACCTTATGCCGGTACCGCCGCAAATGCTACGTCTCGCAATTTCTAAATCTGTAATATCTTCGAAAAAAGTCATTTAAACCTTATGCTGCAAAGGACCATAGTGATCTTTATTAAATCAACAATGTATTTATGGTATTCAAATGGATAAGGATTAATGTTGTATCGGTTAAAATCGCTTCGAAAATTAGCCATTATTTGTCATAAAAAGTAAATGATAAAAAAATGTTATTGTGGGATATCCATAAGTGATAGACATATACCATCGCGGACTTTTCTGTAGACCTTTTCAATTTGTACAATACTTAGTACATTATTTTGATAAATCTCGT
>MOOZ01000036.1:799582-809913 GCA_002930495.1 Cecropterus lyciades | reverse complement strand
CCGCCAGTGGCGCGCGTCGCGCTTGGCGCACGCGGCGCCCCACGGGCACGGCGCGCGCTCGCCCGCGCCCCAGTCCGCGTCGCGCGGGTGGCTGTACTGCGACAGGTGCGACGGGTTCCGTCTGGAACGGACCACACTCATCATCCATAGTGTCTGTACTTCCGGAACCTGAATAGGGCTACGGTATCCCCTGCCCGACTAAAAGGGAGCTTACGGGGTTGCGGACGGCGAGAGAGGGAGCTCGAGCCGTCCGGCCGAGCGACTTCGGGAGCGTAAATGCTCATTGGGAAGAGCCCGAAAGGGGCATCGCGCTCGGAACGCTCCGGTTGTGATCCGTTGGAGGTCCCGGAGTCTTCCACGCAGCACCGAGGACGGTCACCGGAGGGTTTTAGTACGGTAAAAATTCCCGCATAACCCGGCGTTGCTCCCACGGCGTCGGGTACCTTTTCAAGGTTTCCCCCTCGTTACGAAAAAAGGTGGGTCGTCCGTAAATTACATCACACTATAAGGAGGAAGAGGGTCAACGAAGTGTGACAAGGGAGTGAAAAGGAGTACAAAATTTCGTGACACCCCTTGTCACACTTCATAGGCTCCCTACCTCCCCCTTAATACACATATTAAGTCATGTCATTTATGGATGAACTCCTATGGCTTTATTCTCGACTAGCTAAGGTACCTACGCGTGCTTCGCTACGGGACATAAAAATAGTCTCCATCTTTAAATAGTCCAAAATATCTAAATCAAAAATAGCCTATAAGTTGGCCAGGTAAATAAGCTACATCCATGCTAAATTTCATGAAAATCGAACCAAAGGTTCTTTGGTGATTGAGTAACAAACGAACACACACCATTTCATTTTTCATATATATTAGTATAGAGGACACTCGAGTTTCTTTGCCGATAACCTTAGTCCTCATCAATCATCTTAGTCCTCAGGAATAGTAATGCATCAGTAATTAACTTCAGATATGTAGATCCAGTAGCGTAGCATGCGTTTATGCCGCCCGGGCGGAATTTGAATTCACGTCGGCTAAAGAAAAGGTCGTCAAATCTGAATATTCTGCCGCCCCCTAAACGTGCCACCCGAGAGCGCAACTTGAGTTTCAAAGCTTTTACAAAAAATACCTTAATACGTTATATATATCGAAAAAGAAATTTCGCCGCCCCTTTAAAATGTGCCGCTGGGAGCGCACAGCCCCCTTCGCTCATTATCAGGAGGATTGCGCATTCGTTTGCTACTTGCAAGTACAAAAAAATATAAAAAAATACATAAGGGCTATAACTCAAAAATGTAATAATAATTTTAATGCGGCTGTGTTTTTGTTAAAAACTACATTTTTTTAATTTTTTGATAACATACCAAAAAAAAATATTATTAGATATTATTTATAACTTAAAAATAAGATTCTCAAAAAGACAGATTATTCTGGTGGGACTTTCTACCTGCCAAGTGGTCTAACAAATTATGTATAGGTGCAAGTGAATCGCGCTATGGACAAGTCCAGAAAGTTTCCAGTCAGAATTTTGGAGTAAAAAATAGAAAATTTTGTGAATTTCTGCTAAAAACTTTTATATAAAAATAATAGTTTTTTGATATTTTTTTATCAAAATAAATAATTATAAGGTTACAAAAATAGGAGACAGCCCCAAGGCTGAAACAGACCTCAAACATACTCGACTACAATGAAGACAACAGAGAAAACAATAAATTACCTGTAACAATTGGCGCCATACATGCATCGTTCACGGAGTCGCGCCTGTGGCAACGCTACGGGATTAGCATTATCATTAGAGGTGGAAGAACTCTGAAAAGAAATATTTTTCATAACAATGGTCATGCAAAATTTCATACATATATTATAATTGAAATTCTCTTTAAATGGGCTTAATATCTGAAAATTAGGAGATGAATATGTCAGACAATAGACCAAAAGAGATTAAATGTTATACCAAATAAAATATAGAAAAAGAATAACTTTCCAATGACACATAAACACCTTATCTTTGAATGCACTCCTTTCTTATGATATAAATATGATAAGGAATGAAACCAAGTATTGGTATCATTGGCTACAAGATAATCACTTATGATTAAAGTATTGAAGATAAGTAGTACTGTAAATACCACGTACAGCTTGATCTGCATTTAAGTCTAGTTTCACATCCGGTTTCTCTTCTGTATCAGACTTGGATTTCTTTGCCCCATCACTTTGGTCAGCATCATCAGCTTGATGTGCTCGTTTTAACGGTGAACTTGATTCCGGTTTTACAAGTTCATCTGTGCTCTGGTCTTCTTGCCGATTTGTTACTGCAAATATGAATATATAAAGGGAAATGTAAGTGAATATAGAATATACCATCAAGCATTTTACGTCAAATTTTATAAGATTTTATAAGTCACTGCCACCCATGAACTGTAAACATCTTTATATCACTGCCTTGTTTGAATAATAACAGAACACAAAAATGCAAATTTTACAGACATTTAACAATGTTTTTTTACTTCATCTTTTTAATTAAAATATTTAAAAAAGGCCATTAACCACAGTGAAGTTAGGGCACCATGTTTTCTATTCTTAAATAACGCAATGTTTTCTTAAAATTGATTTAGGATTGATTGAATTGAACTGTGCGGTTCATTATAACTATGCAAAGCAGCATATAGAACACAGTTTTATCAGAAGTCAATAACATATGCGTTGCTACACACTAAAACTAAGATGACTTATATAATTGTACGTGAATCGCAAAAACTCACAGCGTTTACGCTTACAATGCTCTATAAGGAAATATCATAATAAAAAAAAATATCTATAAGTAAATATCATACTACGTATATATGTATACTAAGTATGTATATAGAGGATCTCTATACTAAGTATCATATAACAGAAAAATTATGGAATTTTACAGTTTACACAATAATTGTTTCATTTTTCCTTATAACATATCATGATCGTAAACATGTCTATGTCCGTTTGTGACTGATAAATAAAATTACCTACTGTAGATAGTAAAAAAATCGTTTTTTTTTAAATTATCATCCATGTTTAAATGATATATTACGATTCAAAACCAGGTCAAAGCAAAAATATAATTAGAATCATATCTATAAAAGTATTCACATTTATCTTATATATAATGTATATACCATGAATTTTATTAATGTAAGGTTATTTAGCAAAATCTATTTTATGTTAAAGTTATACTGGAAAATATATTTATTTATTTAAAGAAAATTATAGAAAGGAAATATGTGATAATAATACTTCTTATGCCATAATACTATATTTTTAATAATAAATTACACAATTGGTACCTACTGTTGTCTATAATTATGGATATGAATCATTATGTTTTACTGATAATACTAGTAACATTGTTAAAAATATATTAACAAAAAATCAGACTGCTTGAAGCAATTTTTTTAGTATAATTTAATTTGACGCTTTACATGAGTTTTT
This sequence comes from Cecropterus lyciades, assembly GCA_002930495.1. NCBI lineage: Eukaryota > Metazoa > Arthropoda > Insecta > Lepidoptera > Hesperiidae > Cecropterus > Cecropterus lyciades. The sequence continues at coordinate 806,448 of MOOZ01000036.1, read as the reverse complement.
GAATTTATTGACAAAGATAAATTCAAAACCGTATATCGTGAGTACCCGTACATATCAAAATATATCAATTCCGCGATAATATTAGTGAAAAATCATATAAATGTATTATAATATATACATTTCTAGAATGGACTATTTACTAGCTTTCATTTGATACCCATATTGTCGTGATAGTAAAAAAAGTCGTCCCTTACCCCCTTTTTCCCTTATTTGCAGGCGTCATTTACAAATTTTATATAGCCTATGTCACTCTGCAAGTAGAGATTATTATGATATGTCACACGTCACAATCCGTCAAGCCGTTTGGGCTGTAGCGCGTGCCAAAGAAATGGAAATACATAGAAACAAAACAAATATACATACATATGCTCGAAAAACATTACCCTCTTTCTCTCATTCTGACGCAGTCGGGTAATAAAAACGAATTATATATATACATATATAAGTAAAATAAGTAAATCAAATCATGCTAACACATACATATATGTGTATTTGCAGTATTTGCATTTATATATATATATATTATATGCATGATTTTACTTTAATTTCGAGTTTTGATATTATCAATTCAACTTTTTACTCTGTGCAGTCTTACTGTCAAAGAGCCATAAAAACCTATTCAGCCGTTCCAGTGACGAGTGAGGTCATTTTTTTTATTGTATGTAAGGAGTAAAGGAGCATACAGTCCATGGTAAGTGGCCAATCCCCAGATAAGACATTATTCTTATGTGGAAATTGGTACCTATGGTTGCCCACAGATATACCCCATAGGACTAGGTTTGAATGCCTTGGATAAGTATGTCCGCTTTATCACACCCTTCAGACCAGAACACAACAGCGCATAAAGTACATCTAAAGTACAATTTACTTATTTTGAGAAATAATTGTTTCAAAAATTCATAAATTTTTAATTTATTATCCTATAATTATTATAGTACATACAGATTACTTACATAATGATGGTGATTGTGGTTCATCAATATGTGATGTGCTAGGATCACATTCCAGTACATTTTTTGATGTTGAATCATCACAAATAGCTTGACTTGCAGATGACAAATGGACATTTTCTACAACTGTACTTTCTTTAATAACACTTTTACCTTTAAGGTCTTGGTCTTTATTTGATTCACATTGTGGTACTTGTGTGCATATTTCATTATAATTTTGAGCTGATTCAAGTTCCAGGTTATTGTTTTCTGAAGTAACCTCCGTACTGACTGGGGCAAGTCTTGATTCAGCCTCTTCATCAGTTTCAATATCAAAATTGGGTGATGCTTCTCGAATTTTTTCATGACCTTCTTTTTGGACCTCATTGTTTTGGAACTCCAAAGGCTTACAATGCAACACTGAATACCAGTGAGTATTTGGTAGTAGACCCAGCTGATCACCAGTATTAAGACTTACTGACCTATTCTGCCTTAAAACTTGAACCTCCATTGTACCTTTCTTCATGTAGAAACAGGGGTTTTCATGCAACTGTAAGTTGAATAAAGTATATATGTTAAGTTTGTCACATATATATGTTTAAAGAATGATAACATATCAACGGACGTGATTATATTCTACAAATATATCTATACTAGCAGTACCCGCGACTTCATTCGCGCAGACTATAGTATATTCTAATCATCCATTAGACTTGAGATCCACTGCTGGATAGACCTCCTCTAATGTTGGTTTAGTCAATAGTCACCAGCTGCTGGCATGAGTGTTGGCAACCATAGTGGGTGTTGATTTCACCTATTTTACATCCAAAGAATTATTCCAAAATAATCTAATTTTTATATAGTACGAACAGCCTAAATCTAAAATTTCACATTCCTAATTTTAAAACTGTGGAATTTCTATACAGATTTTCAATCCCCTATATTCTGTCACTCCAACAGAGGAAACCCGTGACACTCCTTCTGTCTTTCTCTGTATGCTAAGTGGCGAAACCACAGGAACAGTTGGTTCCAACCGCGGTCTGGCTGGCGCTGAACCTCTTATGAGATTAACTCCTCTGACTTGAAGTTGGACCCTTAAAAATCTGGTGGACAGAACTTCAACCCCCATTTTATCCCGTTTAGGGTGAAGTTTCCAGAAAATCCTTTATAAGACTTTGCTTCAACTCTTATTTCTCACCTAAGGGATATTTTGTAAAAAAGTTAAAATAGTGGTCCATTATTTATATACATATTGACAGGATTTTTTAAAAATAAGTGAACTTTCCTTGGGGTTGATTTTCCAAAAAACATTAAAAATGACGTTCCATTATACCAATCCATGAAGCCAAATACTATGTTTCATACTGCTCGCATTGGGTTTTACAAAAAAAACTGGCAACCCCTATTACACCCTCCTCATAATTGATTTACCAAAAAATCAATTCTGTCAAATTATAGAGCTAAAAACTAAGTTTTATTGACCTCGCATCTATATTGACGATCATACATGAAAACGTCATCCCCTATTCAACCCTCTTAGGAATTGATTTCGTAAAACGGTGAAATAGGCATTAGTCATCATATCAAACTACAAAGCTAAATTTTTAGTTTCCTTCGCCTTTCATCAAAACTGGCGACTTTCAAACAAACTTGCAACCCTTATTTGAATTAGGGGTTGATATTTCAAAGACAGTATAATAGATGTTTTATTATATCAAATCACAAACCTAAATACTAAGTTTCATTGAGCTTGCATTAAAATTGATGGACTTTCATACAAACTTTCACCCCTACATATCTCCCCTAAGGTGGGAATATCGTAAATTCCGTTCTTAGGCGACATCTATGTCTTAAAATGATTCATGATTCTACTTTCAGTAGTTAAGACCTGCAATGTTTAATCAATACATGAGTGATTGAGCATCCTTTCACTTTTATATATATAGATATTGGCTAAACACAGCTAGTCAAGCGATACTAACAGGTACAAACATGTTTTTGACTCATACAAGGTAAAAAGCAATAATAACATATTGGTTTAAAAGTGCCTATCAATCTTGTTTTTTAAAGAACATGAGTCACATGGTAGTGTGGACTGCCAGCAAGACTACATAGGGGAACATGACCAAACCACATGACCTATTTTGTCAAGTTTTCAACCCCCTCCTTCTCCTTGATGACCATCCGTGGTATATAAGTAGTCCCCCCTCCCGCTCTACTTTTCACATACCAATTCATAAATATGGTTTTTGATCATTTTTCTTAAAACTGTGAGATTTCCTGTATGCCTATGTGTCTATATTGACTATGTGATGAAAACCTAAACCTCCCCCTCCTTCCCGTGGCCAAGCGTGGTATTTTTAGACCCCCCCTCCCCCGAAATGGTCATGTGGTTTAGGTACTTTCCCTAGAAAGTACTCCTTAAATTGATCACGGATGAGTTTCCTTATATGCTCCTAATTGGCAAGTAGAGGGAATCCAAATATTACTTTGATAAGAATTATAAAAGGGTAATGGAAAGGTTCAATCATCGATTTGAGATTCTAAATATCCTGGTGTGCCTTAATAGAGATGATAACACTAAAATAACAACTTAATATATTATATTTTTGCTGAGAACCTGGCTGACAAACTAAAGTTTCACCTGTATCTATACAATCTTAATAAAAATAAAAATATGATTATTTAGGAAAATCCTTACTCTTCCACAGATGGGTATCTTAACCAGGATTAAACATAGATATTAGCACTGATCTTAATTGTACTTATTTATTTGTCAATAAGGATTAGCATAGTAGGTCTTTACAATTTTAGGAAATGCTTATTCAGCCTAATATGCTAATATATATCAAACATTGAGAACAAAGAGCACTCAAGTCAGATTGAGTTAAATACTTGGAACTATGCATATGAAGACTATTCTATCATTTAGCGAATTAATAAGTGTCATTTAGTGAATAAATTTCATGCAAATAAAGAACAAAATGCACGCATGTTGTCACACACACACACGTGCAAGCTCACATACACACATACGAACACACACACACGCACTCACTCACACACATACACACACGCAAGCACGCACACACAAATATGTACCAACTTACTCATATAAAACATTATAATATTTTCAAGCGACACACAATGCAAGTAACTTATACTATAAGTGCTATATGTTATAGTTGTCTAGAACTAATAAAATTGTGTAATGTACAGAACGCTGATGATGTCCATGAGAACTACTGCCGACAAACTGCTTCGCAGTTTGGCACTAGTACACAATGTAAATGATGCTGAACTTTTTAGATTAATTAAAAAAAAAAAACTCAATTTTATATCCTACAAAATACATATTTTGCATTAAGTCCCTTTTATTCTTACCGTGCAATATAATTCATATCCAGATTAGAATTTAATTAATTACATAATGAATTATTATGATTTATTCCAAATTAATTATTATATTATCATATTAAGTGGTTTACGTACTGCAGTTATTATCACTGCATCATTTGTAACTTCTACTTGACCATGTTTCCTAGAAACCCTTGCATCATAAACCTGCAATAAATTGAAAAAACCAAATGTTAAAGACAAAACATTGCGTCTAATGGAGTACGTATACAAAATTGCGGAGATAAGAAATATTTTTTAGTACCTGTGTATTAAGAAAATATAGGTATTTTCATATTTTTTTTGATAAGATAAGATAGTATGTATTGGATTCAATCGATACATAAGTACTTGATTATAAGACGCATATTATGAATAAGCTCTTGTATTTTACTTACTTGAAAGAGTTTACCGCGTCCTAGGACGTGAATGCCAGAGTATAAAGTAATTTTTTTATCAGTATCGATATTTATTAGTTGACATGCCATGTTTATCTATAGAACCTAAACAACAAAATCAAAGTGTACAAATAACCATGATGGAATTGAAATGAATCACTTAATCTTTCTCAGAATTAAAAAAAAACCTTATTTGTGAAGTCCGAAATAAACTGACGCATGTCACTTGTCAATGTTAACCGTTAACTGATATTGTTGTAAATTTGACATACGTAACTGGTATTATGGGGGCCGCGCGGCCCCCATAGTATGTTTATTTCTAACAAGATTTAACTATGTATTAAAATATTGCTCTATTAAACTATGTATTAACTCATTGCCGTCCGAATCAAGGGTTACTGGTTCTTTTACGGTGTAAGATACGGGATGAACGTTTCTTTGAAAGTAGGTCTATCATTAACCAAGCTTTACTTACTTTTTAGATAGAAATATAATATATGTATTTAATCGTATTTAGGAAAATCAACCCTTAAACGTGTAAAATATTAATTGAAAGTTTGTTTGAACGCCTGCCGATTTTGAAACAAGTTCTATGAAACTTAGTATTTGAGTTTCTAAGGATGTAAAACAGGGATCGAAAGCCTAAAATGATAAAAGGCCCAAAGAAAATCGCAGACCAAAGGCCCATGGGGATATAACGCGGCTAAAAGGCATATGACTGATTTATGTTTATTAAATAGACCAAATGTGGATGTCAATGAGATGCATTTTTGTAAGGTATCTCTTATTTCCGAAGCAGGTAAACGAAGCCTTTTTTTTTGCCGACCTTTGGTACCATGGATCCGCCTCGGATCTTTGAAGGGTGCTAGAAAATAATGGACTTAAGAAGTGACCAACTCAGGAAATAAGTTTCTGTAGTCACTATCGTTTGCTACGTAGACGACACCTTGGTACTTATCATGAACATATAGGTCTCCGCGTAGCGCCTAATACATATAACGGAGGCGCTATATTTCCACAAGGTGAGACCGAACACGGAGCCACCTTTCATGTCAGTTTGGGTAGGTGAAAAGCGGCTTGCGTGCGGTACCGGGACCCTCTGGTGCTCTGCATTCCAAAACGGTGACAAAACGCGGGTGGTGAAGCTAGCCCAACACCGCCCCTTTCATTGGAAAGGGCCCCGGTGTTGGGCACGGTGTTGCGCAATTAGATCGGCTTGGGCAAGAAGAGTGAGATGGAAGAGCGGCTTAAGGAACTACCCACATTCTGCGGCAGAAGAGCGAGAGGGAAGATGGAAAGAGATAGGAAGACAAAATCTGCGCCTACCCTCACCGACCCCTCAGAAGAGAGTGCTCAGCTGCCGGCGAAGGCAATGCGAATAGAAGCGGACGAAAGTGAAGAGGGGAGGGAAGATCCGCTGTCGTCTCCAGATACAGAAGACTCCAAAGACAATTGCGAGGGTGCTGAGGAGCCGGCTGCTGCGGTTGCGTCTGCCATCGTGGTAAGCCGAACTAAATCATTTAGGTCCCCCCCACACTCGCCTTCGTCGACTCGACGTCGTACGCTGGATTAGCGTCGGCGTCGCCGGTGCCCGGGGCCCCGTCACCTACATCCCGAACACCGACGAAAGACCCGGTTGCTTCATGGTCGCGTCTGGGGTCGTATCCTGAACCCCGGGCTCAGTCGTCCTATGCGGCGGCAGTGACGGCGCCTGCACCGCCGCAATCCCAACCATCCACATCCTGCAGCGGGAGGTAAGGCGTACCCTCCCTTAGTGGTCGATGGCCGCGGATGCCAAGCTGGCCCACTCATCTCGTGGCGCTGCGGGAAATCTTAGGCCACACCCCCAACGCGAGGCCTTTCGGGCAGGGCATTAGGTTCCTGCCCACGTCGGCCGAAGAGTACTGGGCTACCCAAAGGTACTTGACGGACTTGTCCGCCACAGAACCGAGACTCTCCTGATTCTGTTATACCCCGCAGGACGACCGCCCCACTAAGGGTTAAGGGCCTGCCGGCTATGACCGATCCAGAGAGCGTCACCGATGCCCTGAAACGGCTTGGGTTCCAGGTGCGCTTCGCCCGATACATACCACCAAGGAGGGGCAAGTCCGGCTGCGTGATCTAATAGGTTGGGGAAAAAGTC
>MOOZ01000036.1:767285-779190 GCA_002930495.1 Cecropterus lyciades | reverse complement strand
AATAGTAGTTATAATCTGCTAAATAAGTACAAACCTTACACAATAAATTGTAATAAGACTTATAAGACCTTGATATTACTTAAACCAAATTTGATTAAACCTCTCACGTTCTTTTTTCATAAAACATAATATTATTATTTCGAATTGGATTTTTTTGAGTAAGGATGGAAATTATATTTTTTTATTTCGTTTATATTTTAATTAGACTAACAAGAACAAGAGAGAGGTAAATAAAAATTATAAATATTATTCGTTGTTTTATCATTCCATATCCATTCAATTCATACATAATTTTCTATTAGTTTGTCAAATACATTCGCCAAACATTCGTATCGTTTCTTGCGAATACGAATGCGAATGTCAAAAAACATGCGAATATTCGCGAATGCGAATATTCGTTACATCACTAATATGTTTATATCATATTTTTTTTTTTCAGTGTCAGTCATGGACGTTTAATGTCGCGAAGTAAAATGTCTTATGTCCATGTCGAATCTAAACTTTAACAAGCAACAATATGGCTTTTATTTAAATGCTTTTATGACAAACCATATGTTGCATTTCTGTGTAGGTATATAGCAATATATACGGTACTATAGCATACTCTTGCCGCTTTTTGGAGCTCAGTTTTTATGCATCATTAATCTAGTACATATTTGATCGAAGCGAGTAAGTTAGTATATAACAAAAAGTTTTGAAACATTTGAACGATTTATTGATAAGTATTTGATTTATTTATCAACTACTTGGCGCACAATTTTAATCAATCCAAAGATGAACTTCGCCATTATTTTTACTCAATAATAATAATGGCGAACTATTCTTCTACCAGTACCGTCAACAGGTAACAAACACACAAATAATAAAATAAAAAATATATATATCAAGTTGCCCTTATAATGGCAGTTCCAATATTTATCCATACCTGAACAGAAATTTAAGTGCATAAGTGCACTGATGGCCAATTCTAGATTATATTTAAAATGTTGATATTTTATCGATTAAATCTTGGTATATGCCCCATACTTCATGTCGGATTTTGGCGATATGGGCGTTGCTGTACATCAATACAATTTTCTTAAAAATATGCTCATGATTCAAGTAACTTTTGACATTATTTTTCCCATTTCTAATTGATAGACTAAATTGTTAATGATTATAGACTATTTACACCTACCTATTTAAAAAAGTTTTTGATAGAATACAGCATATTATATAAAAAAAAGTATTTGGTCGTAAATAAACTACCCTGGCGAAAATATTTGTCCGATAAATGCGACGCCTGCGCATGAAGAGTTAAGTACCCATACACCTCCTTTAATAGTTATACACTATTAAAAATAAACTAGTAAACATTTCAAACGCATGTTGCTCTTGAAATTTCACAGGCGTTTATCAAGGATTTATATAAATTAAAGTAATCATTTGGTTAACTCATTTATTCACTATATCACCGCTTCGACTATCGAAATTAACATAAATTAACAGTAACTAAGATACTTCGTAGTGAAGTGTAGCTTTAGATCCTGCCGGGGAAGGTACCGTTGGAGCGCTGGTCATCCCACTTCTCCACCCACTCGTTGGGGCAGAGCGACTTGAACACTCGCTGGAAGTATTTGCATGGTTCGTACTTTTCACCGCGGACCTTCTGGCATCGGTAGAAGTCCAGATAGCTTTGGTAGCAGTGTCTGTAAATATACGAATATGATAAAATGACAAATAAAAGCAAACATAGTTTACTTATTGTTTTAATGTATTATTTAGAATACTTGCGACCGTTGCTGGCTTCCCTATAGGGCACTAAACAAGAATTCCAGACAATAAGCAATAGCTTATAACTCTAATGATGATCTTATTAGAAGTCTTGAATTGAATGGTTTCTTATTTTATACAAAACAGTAAACCTTAACAATCAAGTTAATTTAAACAATCTCAACACTGCCACAATCTGAAGTTAATTGAAGTTAATTAAAATGTTTGAAGGAATTATTTGCCTAATTTTAGCAAAAACTATGTGAAATTGTACAATCTTGTCTTTCTAAGTAGCGAGTTTGAGTTACTTGCAGATTAGTCTTGTATGTTATCTGTAATTTGTATTTTCGCAATCCTAATTCATATGGTCACAAGAATTTCAAGTACGACACTATTTGTTACAAGTATAAAATGGCGCTAAATATAGATAGAATATAGTAACTTTCGTATAAGCCCTATGCAGTGTTATCTGGTGTTATCAGACGCTAATCGTGAAACTAGAATAAAATATACCTGGCGTATGAATGATATACAAGTTCCTTTTTTTTATATTCCGAACGCATATTCGATCGATATTATTTAAGAACTATCAGTGTAATGATAGCCCGGGTTATTCTATCGCTAGTTTTAAAATTTAACAATTATCAATAATAATTTATCCATTGTAGCAATGCGGATGTCGGCCTTCGTCTGCGGAACATTTGACCTATTTAAAATTATATCCAATACTCACCCCACGCAGGCATCTCGTGTTGCCGACTATGGCTTAATTTAATTTTACTTTACCTGGTCTGATTCTGGTTTGGAAACCGAGGGTCGAAAGGAGCGGTTTTGAGGTCCGCGGCTGATTTGATCATGTCTGGCATGTTACTGCAACGAAAGAACGAGGCAATCATACTCACAATTCTTTATTCGGAAATGCCATTGCATTGTTAACAAAATTACAGTAAGAGTAGACGAACGATTACAATAACTGATAATACAAAGAAAAAATGTAACGACACGTAAATTATGCTATAGAAGTTATAATAAAAATAAATTTTAGTTCCTAAATTCTATTTTACTAGGGGTCTAGTTTTTCGCTCCTCTTCACAGGAAGTCTCTCTGTATTTTTTAACTTCTTGCATGTACAGAGACCAAGCATCTTTTGGGGTGTTATCGACGGCTTGCTCGTCTATTGCTTTCGCTTTTTTAACCAAACCGGTCTTGAGTACTCTACCTCCTCGCCTCTTTCCAATAAATGGTAAAACAGGCTTTTTAATTTCAGGTTTCTTTTCAACTTCTTCCGTTTTCTTTGTTTCTTCCTGCATCTTTTTAAACATTTCTAGAAAACTACCATCATTCTTTATAGGAATAGGTAATGCTTTGGACTTAGATGTAGAAGGCACTTGTGACATGTATTGGTCTACAGTAGGTAAAAGTTCGGCGAAGTTAGGGCCCTCCACTTCGGGTGGATCACCATATTCTATATCATCTACAGCTGTAGATTCTACTGCACCAGGAGGAGGCTTCACTTCTTTGGGCGGACTTTTAGCGGATTCTTTCTTCTCTTGCATTGATCTATGCATTTTCCAGAAGCGTTTCCGATCAGCGACAGTAAATTGTCCACGACGCTCGTCTTCACTGCCCGATCCACTGCGACTGCGGCTTCTGGAACGAGAATTGCGTGAACGCGATCTCGATTTTGATTTACGGGGGCTTTTAGATCGCTTCCTTGAGCGCGACCTGCTTTTGCTACCAGAATGTTTCTTCGACCGGCTCTGGCTTCGAGACTTTTCTCTCGATTCCTTACGTCTATTTCGACGTTTCGATTTAGTTCGTGAGCGAGCAGATGATGCAGATGATTGACTCGATGACGACCTGGAACGCCGAGGCTTCGGGGTTCGAGAGCGAGTTCGCTTCATTTTCGGTGTAACTGATCTGGATCGTGACCTAGAACTAGCAGATGATTGAGCTCTTGCATAACACCTTGGAGGAGTCACAGAACTATCCCTCACTCGTTTTGTTGAAGATTCAGATCGCTGTTCTTTGTATTTTTGCTTCCTTGGTGGAGTCACTGACATTTTTGGAGGTGTATTGGGGGACCTACGGGACTTTTTATGCATCCTCGGAGACTCAGGTGTAACACTTCGCTTCCTGGGAGGTGTAGATCCATCTCTTTGTCTTTTTTCTTTGACTTTTAAGTCTTTATTGGAATGATGCTTTGCTTTAGATTTAGACCCTGGTCTATCCAGTTTTTGTTTAGGAGTTATACTTCTTGATCTTCTGTCACTCATAGGACTTTTGGAGCACTTACTAGGGTATGATCTTTTCTTTCTCAAGGGCGGAGTTAAAGAATTTTCATCTCTACTAACACTAACTTTTTTATATGAAGCATTAGATGACGAGGAGTGAGAAGAAATAGATCTCCTCTTTTTATTGTCTCTTTTAGAAAGTCTGGAATATGAATGAGACCTCGAACTTGAGCTATCACTTGAAGAATACTTTGTCCGTTTAGGTTTAACAGATCTGCTTCTAGACCTATGCCTCCTGCTGCCCTCATAACTACTCTCTCTTTTTCTAGAGTACTCTCGCTCTCTTCTTTCATATGGGGAGACACTCCTAGACTTGGATCTGTATGATCTTCTGCTTGGTTCATAGCCACGAGATTCGTAAGGAGAGCGCGGTCGCTCTGGCTGCCTCTGGTGTTCATAACTACTCGGCTGGGGAGGATAGGCGCTTCTAACGTCATAGTAGGAGCCATCTGGCGCCTGATAGTAGCTGGAATCGTAATTATAACCGTAATTATGCGCGCCGTACGCCTGGTAATCGTACTGTGGCGGACCGTAGTGACTGTAGCTAACCCCGGTCCAGGGGTCAGTGGTGGGCATGGGCGCGGCGATGGGCGGCGCGCGCTGCGTGGCGTACTCCGCCTCGGCGCCCGGGGGACCGCCGTCCCACGCGCCCGCCTCGCTGCCGTACGAGGACATACTTATACGTGCCTCTTCGCATAACCTGCGGCAGTTTGTAGGTACGCACACACCTACAAACAGAATAACTTTTCGGTGTAGACAACAACTCTATTTTTTCCGTCTGGATTTGCTCGCTCAACGTTATTGATGTATCGTTGTAAATAATTTTGTGACGAGGAACAACAAAATTACGTAATCCGCAGCCTAAAACGCGGAATGTGCTTGACATTGCATGCGTTACGGATAAAGCGTAAAGATTTATGTAAAATATGGAATACCTGATCGATCATGCTCACCTTTTTGGGTCAGTATTTAAAGCCTTCCTTCAAAATTATCGAACAGAAAATGGCAGTCGACACTTCGTTTTACACAATGACCAGAAACAATGGAATATACTCTAGAACGGGTGTTGCCATGTTCAAAGGCATACTTGTCATTGAATTTGCCATTTTCCTAATAAGATAATTTAATTAACATACAATGATATATGTGATTACAAATGTCTATATGAATTTTCTATAACAATATCGTAAACAATAGTATGACATTTTTAGCATTAGACGTTGAAGTAAATAAATTAAGGCTGAAATGGAAGAATCCAAGGTCAAGAATAAAGTAAGGCAATCATAAAAATACCTGTTATCTTTGGTTTCACGGTGCGGCAAGAGAAGTGGCGGGCTTTGTTTTGGTTTATTTGTCATAAAACTCATAAACCTATTTGATTCTTGAATTCTTGATTCTAATTTGTCATTTTTATTACATAAATATTATTTATGAATAAGCTGTGATGAGTAAATGTAAAGTTTCAGCAGAATGGAAAAAGCGCGTGAAGTCAGAATATATGCGGCTACGTCAGGCGAAGGTGTTAAACTGGTTTCGTTTTTTGTACAGTTTTACGATAGAGAATGTTCATATTTCATGCATTATTGTCGTGTTTAGCGATTCAAGCGTGCGGACGAGGTGAAAGTGGCATGGGCCCGCAACCTTCGGATCATGTCAGAAGCTGTAGAAGGGCGGGAAAGTGAGGGGTCGGACCGTAGCCGCCGACCGTACTGGCCGCCTCCCGCGCCTAGCGCCAGTCATGAGAGTCTTATGAAGCGGGCTGAGGTTACATACACCGATGGTAAATTACTACTTTTTTTTATGTTTGTCAGTAAACTTGAGCCTTAATAATTTCGAAGTATCAACATTATTATTTCTAATTTTTTATATCAAAATACTATATATAAATAGTCCTGATATAACTTTGTATGATCTATGCAAATATTATTCTTCATGCATGACTTGACATATATGTTTTCAGTAATATATTCGACGACTCGTGTGGCGGACCGGCGGACCGGTATGGTGACCCACCATACCGGTTTGACACGCAGTGGGTCCCGGGATCGATCCCCGGCCAGACAGAAATCTGAATGATGAGTTTAGATTTCTGTTCTGGGTCTGGGTGTTTTATATTCGTCTTTGTGTGTCCATGGCGCCCACGACACAGGAGAAAATCCTAGTGTGGGGCTATGAGTGTAGAAAGCGTGTAAGCGTGTATATGCAAAATAAGTCTAAAATAAAAACCTTGATTCCCTTTTGTAAGTTGCACTACACATTGAAACAAAGTATATATGTGGTTGATCAGTGGGTTTCCAGGTTTGTCCCCTAGTCAAGCAAATATTTAAATAATGAATTTAGATTTCTGTTCTGGGTCTGTTTATTTGTGTTTGTATGTGTCCATGGTACCCATAACAAAGGAAAAATCCAAGTGTATTGTAATTGTTATACTGTGGAATAAGCTTAACTTTACAATGAAACCTGGTATATGTAACTCATTTGCTATTTACTCAACAGCATCAGGAGTGGTAACCACACAACAGGTGCCAATCCGCATTGTAAACTCGGTGAACCCGATCCCAACTATGTACACATGGGCACCGACGCAGAAGAACTTTATGGTTGAAGACGAGACAGTCCTCCACAACATTCCGTACATGGGTGACGAGGTGCTGGACCAGGACGGTACATTCATCGAGGAGCTCATAAAGAACTACGATGGGAAAGTGCATGGTACATTGCTTCACATCTACATCTTTGTTCTGTTTGTGGACGAGGCTCACGTCTTTGTCCTTAAATTATTTGCCACATTAGTTTCTATATATAATACCTATTTATAGAAACATACTTCCAGAAATTTCTAAAACAGTCTGAGCAAAGTTAATTGTATTTTAGCCATATATTTATACATGCTAATAATTAGTAAAATCTATCTAGTTTTATTAGAATTTGAGAAAAAAGACTTAGTTGTTTGTATGAAATTCTTTTATTGATTTTTGTATATAATATATATCTGTGTTGGATGTCTCGAAACTCTTTGAGCAGTAAATCCATTAATTGTCTTATATCAGGCCCTGTCCACTGGCAGTAAAATAACCCATAATGGTGTGCGGTGCACACACTGCTGCTTGTAAATGCTGTAAATAAAGTATGAAACTGATGACCAAATTACATTAACGAATTCAATCAAATGCCCTTATACTTCTATACGTATTGTTAGAATAAATCTATGTCAATACCTTATGTTATTAGATCAAAGTTGAACATATATTTATTAGAACATATACACTTTGACCTTATATTCTACAACACAGTAAAACCAAATATTATATAATGTGAGAATTGAAGATGTGTTAAATAATTAGATAAAGTCAGGAAGTTGCTTCTTTTTATGGTTTCTGTTTATATAATCATACCAGAAATTAATTTAAGGCAACTTTAACCAAAATTTTATTTTGTATAAATTTGGTTATCGGTTTATTAATTTTTTTCTAAATGTAACAGCTATTTTTTTAAACAAACACTTCACAGGCCAGCATTCACACGTCCTCACGCTTCCCGTGCTTTTGTCACATCATTTGTATTTATTTTTAGATTAAATCTAACATGTAGAGTAGAGTCTAACATAACATTGATTTTTTTTCTCAAACAAAGTAACAATCTCAGAGAAATTCAGCCTTTAGTCAAGTAAGATGTACATATATATATATATATATTTAATGTGTAGAATTAGCACCATCACACTAACATCTTATTACATCAAACATTATGTGGTTGATTATGGCACTTCACTATATCACACCTATCTATACCAGAAATATACCAATTCATTCTGAGATATTATTTATTATGGGCTATATAGTTAAAGCCTCAAAATCAAGTCATACATCAAGTGCTTAGCTTTGAAATTTCTCATTGAAAATAAAAATTAATACTGGATAAAAATGTGTTACCCTTTGTCAGATACAGGAGTATATTTTTTACTCCTGTATTGGACAAAGATAAGGCCCACTCAGGCCTCAATCTTAAGCCTTGTAAGTCCTGCCAAAATGGGTATATATGTTTGAAAGATTAGCACCTACATATATTTTATTTCACTTAATACTATTGCTTTCAACAAACTTGAGGTCAAAGAGGAATTCGAGGTCGTTTTCCGATCTGGTGGTAGTGTAAGAAAAAATATTTTAATTGCCAATTTGTAAGTGCCACCGTAGGCCTATGCAAAATAAAGATATTTCATTTAAAAAAAAAACATTGTTATATGGACCATAATCTATGCAGATGCATAATAGTTGAACATTTTAGGTTTAAATTTCAATAAATACGTGTATATAATCAGATCCCTGAAAGACATCCCTAAATCTCACATACCTAGCATTTTTAAAAATGAATATTTCTTAAGGAATTGTGTTCTTCATAGGCGACAAGGAAGGCGGTTTCATCGACGACCAATTGTTCGTGGACCTGGTGCACGCGCTAATCGCCTTCCAGACCAAGGACGAAGTGGCCGACGAGCGGAAGGAACGCAACTCCAAAGAAGAAAAGGAGGTAAGATATTTTTTTCTAAATACAGCTTTGTACACTCGAAGCCCTCTCCAGGATATTTTTGTCTCTTGCGTTGGATGGATACTTGAAGACCAATACGCAACACCTAGACCCAGAACAGATATCTAAATTCATCGTTCAGCTATTATACTTTGAAACCAAAGACAGTAGTTTTAAATATTTTTAGTAAGGGCAGAAATGTTATATCTATATAATATTATATATATCATTTAAAAAATCCATCTATATCTGTAAGTCAAAAATACATTTGTTTAAATAAATAAATACATATACAATTTAATTTAAATGGTATAAAAGTTAAGAATTACAAATAATTTACAGAAGGAAGCAAGCAAGGAGCTTAAAGATAAAGAAAAAGATAAGGAAAAAGATAAAGAGAAAGACAAAGAAGAGCCAAAGGAGGGTGAAAAGAAGCCAATCCATGACAAGCAGTTTCCCATCTTCACAATATTCCAAGCCATCAGCTCACAGTTTCCAGATAAGGGGACAGCTCAAGAGTTGCGGGAAAAGTGAGATTTTTTTTGTGTACATGTACTAAAATATCTATTATGACTGATGGTATTATGGGGATTGACAAACTTATGTATGGTAATGGCAAACAAGCATGCAGTCCATCTAATGGTAAGTGGTCACTGGTTACATGGGCATCTGTGAGCGACTGTTTATAGTACAGGGCTGCTATCTAAAATAGATCACAAATACGTTGCTACTCCTCTCTAAATGAATCGGCAACGAGATGTTGCAAGATGATGCAAGAATTTCTTTATGGTAGAAATAAGTGTGGTGGTGGTGTTTCCTTGGTCGAATTACACTGGTTCTACCATCTTCTAAAATAGTAGTGGTGATAAAACACTTTAAATAAGTGCGTTAATCGAATAGACGTAGCGCGGAGGAATTCTTCAACTGTGAGCGCGTACATTTTTTACGTGAGGACGGTTTACGTTTTTGTGAGGACGGTAAGCGGTCACCGTCCTCGACGAGCATCCGTAAGCACGGGGCCGAGCTAACGCGCGGAGGCGTCAGGTACGTGGAGCTGACGTCGCGGCGGGACCCCGACGCGCTGCCGCCCGAGTGCACGCCCAACATCGACGGGCCGCTGGCGGAGTCCGTGCCGCGCGACCAGACCATGCACTCCTTCCACACGCTCTTCTGCCGCCGCTGCTTCAAGTACGACTGCTTCCTGCACCGTGAGTACGCACACACACACACACACACACACACACACACACAGTGACACATGTCCAGTCTGATCCATTCATATACCGTCCGGTCAATATTATACTAATTTACATTAATTACGAGGTGTATGTTTGCCTTATTCAGGTGAGTCTTTGGATTTATCAAATCTAAAAGGCTAAAACCCTAAGTGTAAGTATATTAAACTATCTTCTTAAATAATTAATATTCGTTCCCTTTAAATGTACACTATAAAGTAGCATAAGATCATTTGTCATAACTTTTAAGTAACTAAAAAAAAGTAAGACATTATTGGGTGAGATGCAAAGAGAAACCAACTTCTAAATTGACAAATTATTGTACGACACATTAAAGACAATAAGTGGCTATATATCATCAAGATTAATTAAGTATTAGTAATAATAAACGGATACAAACGAAACTATATCCAAATAAAACATATCTTTACTCATAAAAGACTTGTTTACTTATAAATTTATAACATAGATATTAACCTTATATGAATTATATTCATGTGTAATTTATAAGTAATCATATTTTATAATGTACATAATATATAGTATGTAAAATGTTAAAACCTAGGGCTGACTAGTTTGTTGTTCTGTTTGGCCAACAGGGAGCCAGGCAGGTAAGGGTAACAACCTCACACCTCAGCGAATCACCATTATTATGCTGTTTCATGGCTCCTTTTCTCCTGAATTCTTAATTTGCATCATCAATGGACTTACATTTAACACCCTTCATATATTTGTTCATCATCCCTATTCCACACAAGATCTTAAAACTCTTTTTCAAAAATCATGCGAGATTTTTTTTATATTTGTAGCAACAACGACAGTGAAAGGTTAATAGCTTACTTTTTACTGTCCTTTGCACAAATGTTTGAGCCAACTTAATATGTATTCACTTTAATTGAACTAAACAAAATTTTTATTGAATATAGGTGGCGTTAAGCGTCAAGGAAAAATTATGTTCTCCCAAAAATGAATTGGCCCTTACAGTCCATCTATTCTACTATCACTTATTTCCGCACTACATTTTTTCATATATATATTTATTTGATAAACAAATCTATGTTAATTACGATATATCAGCCCCATTAATAACATATTGCCTATGTTAGTTGTAACGCCTATATCCTATTTACTTATTATATTATTTGCAAATTAATCCATTACACAATATTTTAATTATATATAAACTTTTAATTATAACTCTAATTATTTGTCCTGCTCTTTAAGTGTTTATTCTTGTTTAGATGTCATTGCTTCAATGATTTATTCCACTTTATTTAATAATAATTTCACTGAGAGGGAAGTGTTCCAAGGATGTTTGCACTCACTGATACTATTTTAAGGTACATATATAGGTAAAGTAAAGAGTAATCATTATGCACCAACCATCACCGATATTTAGTCACTTCGCTTCAATCAAATATGTACTAGATTAAGTGTTGCATACAAACGAAGCTTCATAAAGTGGCAGGAGTTTGCTATAGTACCATATTTATTACGATATGTACAGAAATGCAAAATATGGCTACTGTCATAAAAGCAGTTAAATAAAAGCCAACCTTATTGCTTTGTATTAAAGATTAGTTTCGCCTAGCATGTATTGGACATAAGACATTTTACTCCACGATATTAGAGAAACGCATAAAATTTCATGACCGTACGCATGAGCACTGGAAATTCAACTGTATTGACATGACTTTAACGCTTAAAACTGTAGTAGTCACTTACTTATGACCTTTTTTTAATATACTTTGTTTGTGAATAGAACACAGAACTCATGGAGTTGCTTTGTTGACAAAAAGTAGATAATCCTTATACATTAAAATAAAAGTTATTACATTTAAAAAAGATAATCTTCGTAAATATATACATACTTATTATTAGTGTCCGACCGAAACAGGATTTTTCGACCTTTTTTTATATAATTATATAAAAGCGAAATAATTCTCACTCACTGACAGGTACGATCAGGTTGTATGGAAAAATAAAATTTTCCTTTGACTATTTTCCGTCCATTTTCTCACCTTTTAAACATTCCTTGGCCTTGTATAAATATTTTAAAACTAAAAGTAGCCAAATCGGTCCAGCCGTTTTAGAGTTTTA
>MOOZ01000036.1:753787-767134 GCA_002930495.1 Cecropterus lyciades | reverse complement strand
GCATATGTCTATCTTTTCAGGTAAACTCACTGTACTCTTTTATATGTTAACCAAATTTCTTCCAAAATAATGCATTATTTGCGAAGTTGTTTTTATAAATATAATATTTATTCTTATCCAAATAAATACATAAAGTAAATTTCTTTGTGGTAACTAATACGGGGGTGAAACCGTGGGGCGCAGCTAGTACACTAAATAAATAAGTATGTTTAAGTAAGATTCGTAGGAGTCGTTCAACAACATTTAGGTACACATAGATATATCTGTATATATAATAAAAATGTAATTCGCGCTCGCTGTCTGTAAGTTTAAATTTAATGTGTACAAAATTTGTGTTGCATAAATTAAGTGATAGTCAAAGTAGACCCAAATTTACTGTTGTTTCAAGCGTCAAAAAAGTCCTCCGATAGCCAGGAAACTGAGCTTTAAAGTAGAAAAATCCGCTGATCGCGAATATATGACATATATACATACCTCATTATTACGAAAATATAAACATCAAAACCGCTCACAGTGTCCCTTAATATATATAACTCGGTAACCCTCGGTGTGTAATTATATTCCTTATTCCAGAACAACCAATATTTGGCAAGATTTTTGGTTGTTTAACGTCGTATACTGGCCAAACGATGAAATATGTTATTATTTGGTAAATTAAGATTTGTAGATACCGTAAAACTGAAACTGACATGTACTTTTCTAAAGAAAGATAAGCCTTATTGTTAAGGTGGTTATTTTCACAATTTTAAAAGCACACTGAGGCATTATAGGCACGTGTCCGTTCGTTAGCTATGGTTGGACGATACTAAAACCAAATAAGACCACAATTTCATTTGTGGTCTTATTTCTCTTGCTATTTTTTTTGTGCCGTAACCTTTAATCTAATATATATTTGATTGAAGCTAGTAGGATACAAAAAATGATAACTAATATTTAATATTACTCGTGTAATAACAGAGCAAGGTTGAGAAGGGTTCTTCGTAATATTAAAAGTGTGTAACGCCGACTTATGTAGTCCGTGCGCTCGCGGCATTTACCTACGACGATACCGCCTGCGAGTCGCGTTCGCTCAGTTCCCCAGTGCTTCCAGATGCACTGTAATTACAGAAGATTTACCGTATTTTCAACTTTATTCATTACAGTATACAGTCGAATTTTATTTCGATTATGATCGATGGATGAGCTTTTTTTTCGTCGACTAAAATTTCCTTCATAATTGTTAAAAATGTCATTCACTGTACTCTTGTTCAGAATTCTGCATTCGGCAAAATTAGCCGTTGAAACTACAGTAATATTATAATCACGATCTGGAAGCACTGCCCTGTCCGCCAACCCGCTTTACGCCGCCGTCTGATACGTACGCACCTCACGCAGCGTACTGTGTACGCCCTAATTGTATCTCCATACCGTTTCGGGCTTATTACACCTAAATTCAGCAAACCACCTCTTGGCTAGTGTGCAAATTTTATCACTCTTAGAAAACAAAAACTATGATCACTAATAACAATAACTAAAAATACAAAATAAAATTATTTAATAATGGCCGTAAACTTTAGTGAGCTCTATCGCCTCCTTGTAGCATTTGTCCCTCAATGAATATTTTATTATGTTTAGACCCAAGAACAAATGTATGTCGTATCTTATATTAAATTTACAAAACAAATGCCTCACTAGAACAGTTTTCTTAAAACAAAATTAGAAATTGGAATAGATAAAAGTTATTAACATAAAATACCACCTTTTTTTAATTTTTTCCTTTGTTTGTACTATAATTTAAATATGTTTGCTCTATTGGTCAGTCAAATGAAAAACTCATGCGTCATTGAAGTTATTTTTTTTTATTCTCTGGCGTGGAAACTTGCTTGTAAATTTGATATCTATTTGTTTTTGGGTATATATTTAACAAAAAAATATATATTTGCGCACATTAGCAACAGATTAACATTTTTCTATTTCGATCAGTTTAATTGTTTATATTAACAGACTTCAATGAAAAAAGTCCTAAATTAAATTTCACTCATGAACATGATTTTTATTCTGCCATAAATTATTACCTTTATGAAATATCAATAAGAAGATATGATCGAGACTTGTCTCATATTATTGGAAGTCTGTTTTCATTTTGCAACAAGAAACAATCAAACGTTTTCTGTCAAAACACATTTGAAGAGTTACTAAACATGACAGGTCTGCAAGCTTGCCACCCCGGACCCAACCTGACCAAGCGCAAGGGGCCGGACCTGAAGCCCTTTGCCGAACCTTGCGGCTCCAGTTGCTACATGCTTTTGGTTTGTATAAATTTTGATCTAACTGTAATATAATCCAGTGTAGTTCGGTGTGGGGAGGTACCACCGCCACACCTATTTCTAGCGTGAAGCAGTTATTGCGTTTCGTTTGAAGGTTGTGGTTACCGGCTCACTCATGTATGAGGCGACCATCTCAGTCCTCGGAAGTAGAAACGCATCGGTGATTGACTTCAGATAGAACCCCTGTTCTATACGAAGTTGCTTACAGATGTCCATGGGCAGCAGCAACCACTTACCATCAGGTAGACTGCATGCTCGTTTGCTACTTCAATCTCATAACAAATAGTAGTTGTTGTCGCCTTTTTATTTATATCTTATGTATATGCAGGAGGGAATGCGTGAAAAGCTAGCCCGCGAGAGAGCAGCGGGGGCCACCGGAGATGAGAAGACGGCCGCCTTGGACTCCCCCAACGACGCCTCCTCCGAGGACAGCAACGACAGCAACCGATACCTTAAGGGTACCACTGCACACACTATGCGTATTTGTATGAACATCATCATCCATCTCATTTATCATAACTTTCTTTATACTTAACTAGCTGCCTGCTTATACTTAACCCTACGCGCGTTGCTGCGCCACCAACTTCAATTAATTTGAATAACAGTGGCGCCAACTGTCAAAAATTGGTCGTACCAACTCAGAAACCTTCGTGGGCTCGTGCACAACAACTTTGCTAAAGATCATCACGTGATCAAATGCATAGTTTACGATTCTATAAAGGACATACAGATAAACATTCATTTAATATGAACAATAACGCATTAATTCATTTTCAGAGCACTATGTATGGATATCTATATATATTTTGACGACCCGTGGCGGCGTGCCGGAGCGGTCACCATGCCGCTCTGACGCGCAGCGGGCTCTGGGTTCGATCCCCGGCCAGACAAACATCTGAATGATGAGTTTAGATTCCGTTCTGGGTCTGGGTGTTTATTTAATCGTCTATGTCCATAGTACCCACGACATAGGAATATATGCTAGTGTGGGACTATAAGTGTAGAAAGCGTTTTTTCATAGACTAATAGAATCAATGACTCCACATAGAGAATTAAAGGAGCAAAAGAGATGCGTCCTATTGTGCTTCCTAGTAGCAAATAAACATGCAGTCCATGTGATAGCAAGTGGACACTGCCGCCCATGGAGGTCTTTAATCAACCCCAATAATAGAAACCTGAAGTCAGCCATAGAAACGTTGCTACTCCTAAAGACTAACGCCACTGATAATCATGTATCCTTTACTACCATTCAAACACAACAACTGTCAACATCATCAAACAATCAATGTTAGAATTTTATTTTTTTGTCAATATTATCCCGGGCACTGTATGTATTGTATGGGCACAGGTCTTCTCTTACACTGAGAATTTTACGCCATAGTCCACCGCCCTGGCTAAGTGCGATATGGTAATATGGTAGAAAACTAGATGTTTCCCTTCACTTTAAAGCAATGATTAAATTAATTTTTACTACGCACATAATTTTAGAAAAATCAGTGGCCTGGAATTCAACCCTCGGACCCTCGATTTTATTTAATAAACTTTTTTTTTCTTTAAATAAGATTGTTGTAGCAAACGTTCCAATCCACCTGATGGTTAGTGATGACTGCCGCACATGGACATCTGTAAGCAACTTCGTACAGAGCAAGGTTTCTATCTGAAGTCAATCAAAGATGCGTTGCTATTCCTGAAGACTAAGATGGTTGCCTTCTATAAAAGTGAGCCAGCAACCACACCCTTCCGCCGAAACGCAAAACACCGCTTCACGCTAGAAATAGGTGTGGCGGTGGTACCTTCCCAGTCGAACCACATACGTTCTACCACCTAGAGAAAAAAATTAAAAAAACATTTTTTTTTGCAGGTAGCAACAGCAACTCCAGCAACAGTAACTGGAGCTCCAACGGCCACAACAAGCCCGGCGGGGAGACCGCCACTGAGCCACCGTATAACGCACTAGGTAATGCCTCTCACCTTTGTCTAGTCATTCTAACAGAAGGAAGAAAACGGTGTGGCTTGAGACATTATCTCAAGCCACAGCTTTTTCTTCCTTCATTTCATTTTCCAACATTCTATTTAATTAAAATATAATTGTTAGTTGTTTCGAATTGTTGGTTCCAATCATTTTTCAATTTATCAGATGGACCGTAGACTTATTATTATTTACATAAATTATAACCACAATATATTAAACGAAAATATATCTTACAAAAATCTACATTTTCTATTATATTTTAAGGTGTGTTAAATTTATCAACCATGTAGTTGGATATTTTTTGTTAATTTGTGACCAGTAATCCGAAAGTAATAAATTTGAAATTCAAGTAACAAATACAAAGTGTGCACACACAGACGCAGTGTGTTCACACACGGAAGAACTAAAACCTTAAATAGTAAACTTGGAGATAATAGGATATTTGCATAATGTTACCTATCGCATTTACTCAAGCATAATCATTATATTATATGTGTGTTTTTTAATTTCGCTTTTTCGTTCGTATATATTTACCTTAATGAAGGCTTTTATCTCATCTGGGGATAATTGCAGATCCGATTGGCAGTGGCCAATTACCATCAGGTGGCTTGCATGTTCGCTTGATAATCTATATTGTAAATAAAATTTTCAGGTTTGACGACGGGCGACATAGACTCGGAGTGGACGGGCTCGGACCAGTCCTTGTTTAGGGCGCTCCATAAGGTGTTCCCCTCTAACTACTGCGCGATTGCCCAGGTCATGCTATCAAAGACCTGCCAACAGGTAATTTGCATGTATATTTTATCTATATTCTTTAAAATGTGGTAAAAATTAGTCATTTAAATGATGGCTTCAATGTCTATATTATAGAGCCTATATAGCGCTGTTTTGGCTTAAAAGGTGAGAAAGATTTCTAGTTTGATTTTTATTGATAACAATTTATTTGCGAACTTAAAGAAAAGGGTGCTATATAATGTCCATGGATGGCAGGGCAGCGGAGATAGCCATAAATTAGGTGGCCTATTAAATATACGGAGTGAATAGAATCGGGAGTGGATGGCCAAGTTCTAAAGTATTTAACAGCAAAAGGAAGCAGGGGATGGATAAAAACAATACTGTATGATTAAATAAAAAAAAACGTGACCAAGATTACCTCTTTCCTTTGGGAAGTTGGTTAACAATTAATTTCCCAGCCAAGAATTTTACAATTATATTTAGTCTAGAGGAAAATATCCTTATGAACTAACAGGAGCTGGCTAACTAGGGGCATTTTATTTGAATAATCCACCTTGCATAAACCATTATTATCAAAATACTATCTAATATAACGTTTGTTTGTCCAGGTGTACACGTACTGGATCAAGACGGGCCAGGAGGAGTGCCGCGTGGAGGCGGAGCTGACACCGCCGCGCAAGAAGAAGAAGAAGCACCGCCTCTGGTCCGTGCACTGCCGCAAGATACAGCTCAAGAAGGACTCCGCCTCTCACCACGTGTACGTTATATTTGACTAATCATCTTACCGGGGAACAATTCGCACCACGTGTTTGTTGCGCTGCATCTTGTTATACGTACAATGACGAATTAGGCAGAACGATATATATACATTTAACCACTTATTATTTTAACACATGTGCCAGTTAGTTTCCACTCGCACCATGTGTATGTTGCACTTTGTTATACGAGGACGAATGGGTCAGAATGAAATTTTAAGAATCGTGTCTTAACTGAGTGGATTTACTAGGCCCTCGAACAAATATAAGAGTCGAACCCCAAACAAGACCTTCTATCTTATACATGTACGTTGCACTTCGTTATTTAACTAGGGTCTAATGGAGTCGAACGAAAAATAAGAATCGTATTTTCCACATGTATGTTATCGAAAATGTATAAGTATCGATTATTTATCAAACCCCAAACAAGCTCTTCTATCAAACAATGTGCTCTGTTAATACATTTTATGTTGTTTATAATTACAGGTACAATTATACACCCTGCGACCATCCCAACCAACCCTGCGACAACATGTGTCCGTGTTTGCAGTCGCAAAATTTCTGTGAGAAGTTCTGCCAATGTAGTAGTGATTGTAAGTATTTTTATTATATGAATTTTTTACGCTTTGGATAGACATATATAATAGTTGTCAAAATGAGTTCTGTTACATAAGTATTTATAAAATTGAGTTACAAAATTAATTCAAAGTATTGTCCATGAACATCTATAAGATAGAGTTCCTATTTATATACATTTAGTTGAACCAGTATAGTTCGATCAGGGAGGTATCAAAGCTACGCATATTTTTAGCGTGATGCAATTTTCGTATTTCAGTAGAAAGGTGCAAATGCTGGATGATTTACGTATGAGGCGATCATCTTAGTTCTCAGGAGTGGCAACACACCTGTGATTGGCGTGATAGTTCTATATGGAGTTAGTTACAAATGTCCATGAGCTGCAATTACCATTCACCATCATGTGGTTTGCATGCTTGTTTGCTATTTCAATCATATGCGTTTATACATCAAATAGACTGCAGCAACACTAAACACAGCTTTTGTTTTGTTGCAATAGGTGTAGTAGAATTCTGTAGATGCAGTGTGGACGCAGTAGACCCATGGGTGGCAGTCATCGAAGAAATAAGGATCGACTAGTTTCTAAATTTTTTCTCACCTTATCCCAAGGGGGAGGGAGGGAGGGAATAAATAGATTCCGTGATTTGTCGATAACAAAATGTGTTTCCAATTAAATAATTTTTCCTTTCTCATCTATGCCAAGTGAGGGTATGTCTATAAGGTGGGATGTAGGTGACAAATGATACTAAGGAATGTTCCGATAATACTACTCTTTATTTCATATTAACACTGCATATATAGGTTGCTTGATTACAAAGATTAATAAAGTAAGAGCTTAAACTAGGTACATTTAATACATACCTCACATGTCCATAAGCATAACCAATGTTTGGAGTAGGCGTTTTGAATATAACTCCCGGGTCGTTTGTGTGTCACCCAGGCCAGAACCGGTTCCCGGGCTGCCGCTGCAAGGCGTCGTGCAACACGAAGCAGTGCCCCTGCTACCTGGGCGTGCGCGAGTGCGACCCCGACCTGTGCACGGCGTGCGGCGCCGACGCGCCCGCGCTGCCCGTCTGCTGCAGGAACGTCTCCGTGCAGCGGTACGGATGCTCACGGTTCCGGGTTCGGTCCCGTGCGACACCGGCAGTGCCCCTGCTACCTGGGCGTGCGCGAGTGCGACCCCGACCTGTGCACGGCGTGGGACAAAAATGGATGCATACACACATATGTGCATAACGATAATATACTTAATTGTACCGAACGAAAAGGAACTAATATAATGAAACAAACATTTTTAAAACACTATCATCGAACGATTGAGCGATTGAATAAATATAATGGATGGAAGTCAATAATGGAATGTTCATTTTCAGGGGTCTACATAAGCATCTGCTACTAGCGCCGAGCGACGTGGCCGGCTGGGGGATCTTCCTGAAAGATGCTGCGCACAAAAACGAGTTCATCTCGGAGTACTGCGGCGAGATCATCTCGCAGGATGAAGCCGACCGCCGCGGGAAGGTCTACGACAAGTATATGTGCTCGTTTCTCTTCAATCTGAACAATGGTATGACTTTACAATCTGTTAATTATATTTAAATGGTGTAATTCTTTGCGCTTTGACTTTAGAAACACGAAAAAAATAGCCGTCATGGGACGCCTGGCAGATGCGAAATGTCGTGTTCGTACAAGTAATATGCATTAAAAATACAAGATTGCGACAAGAACTAAATATATAGCATAATGAAAATAACGCCATCCACGAACAGTACCCCGCACTAAGTCGAACCGCAGTCGCTTAGTTTTGTTCGATATTTAATAGTTCCGAAATGTATAGCAAATGACGCCATAGTAAATACGGTGTGGCGATCGCTAACAATCAGGTTTACCTGATTGTTAGCGATCGCCTGTTTTATATCAAAAAGTTAAGTGATGCTGTCCTAGTATCCTTAGTAGTGTATTAAGTTTCCTTGTTAACATTTTGACTCCAATAAATTTTATGGTCGTTATAGGGGAAACTATAAACTGGGATAGTTTTGAGGAAACATAACAAACTCTTACAGCACTGGTTTTAAGGGTGTTGTTAAGGAGAGAAAAGTTACATGAGACATCCTAAATTCATTCTCAATTGGTAGCAAATCACCGGCAACGTACCTCAGAGCTAGTATAGGCAGCCAATAGTAGAACACTTGATTCTAGCTGGAGTTGAGTCTATCGGCAGTGATCACATATTCAGATCAGATTCACTGCGTACAGATTTGCTATCTATATACTATAAAATAAGAATTGTTATTAATTTTCTGAATCTTAATGTTTCCGCTCTTTATGCTCATAGCAACCAATGCATTATCACAAAAATAAAATTATTAATATGATACTCAATAATATTTCAGATTTCGTAGTGGACGCGACACGTAAAGGCAACAAGATCCGGTTCGCGAACCACTCCATCAACCCCAACTGCTACGCCAAAGTGATGATGGTCAACGGAGACCATCGGATCGGCATCTTCGCCAAGCGCGCCATCCAACCGGGCGAGGAACTGTTCTTCGACTACAGGTATGGAAACGCTTCAATTCTTCAAATTTTACGAAACTATAATAACTACTTTACATCTTACAAAGTTAAAAAAATGGTAATATAAAGGTAAAAAAGAAATTCAAAAACCGCATATCGTGAGCACCCGTACCATAATACGTGATAGAGTAATATACTTGTAACATCATAAGGTAAGGTAATTAAAATAATAAGCTAGAGGATTGTGAGGATGGATGTATGAACGTTTTTTCTGTCACACAAACACTACTGATCCATTTTGGCTAATACTTGGCACACAAATAGTTTATGACATGGATTAAATTAAAACAGGGTACTTTAACCACAGTAATAGTCAATCTCCACCAAAAGAAAGTTAAAGTTAGATGAAGAATTTATTTGATTACTAAGCATGTTTAACTGTTCTTGAATTATGTGCACTTTTGAAAAGCGTTTACAGTATAATGAATTGTTAGATTGAATAATATCACTGACCAATATAAAACAATTTTAATAGATATGGACCAACAGAGCAGCTGAAGTTTGTGGGCATCGAGAGGGAAATGGAATTCTTATGAGACCAACCTAAAAACTGATCCGAGGCGTCCACGAGCGCAGACACCTCCTCGAGTCAACCGTGACTACATCTCACATAAGTGTTGCCTCGGACGAACTTTGTGCTTTCGTACAAGAACTTATGGTGGACTGTGTATCTATCAGTATATGTTCTATACATCTTAATCTAATTTCAAAATCAATTAATGAATTGCATCATACATTTTAATAAATTAATCTGTATTAAAGTTCCTGAACAGCATGATTGTGCAAATGAAGTGGGTCAGCCGTGAGTCGTCTGGATGAAATAATTAATACACGTTTAAAACGTGATAAGCTTGTTTGTACTTTTGAATTTTTTTCAATAAATTGTGGAAAGCCATTGAGTTTGTTTTATTCAAAGTTCATAATGGGCTATGTGACCTGAAATACCCATAGTTACTTATACACATAGCATTGCAGCACATTAGGGATGAAAATAAAAATAAAAAAAAAACAATTTGCCTCATATTGAACCAATTGTAAAATATGACATTTATTTATTTTTCACAAATTTTCCATAACTTAACAATTATGGTAATAAAAATCTTTCCCTTTTTTAATTTAAAATTTATTCATTCGGAAATAAAATATCATTTACACCATTAGTTATAAATGGCATGTCTTTTATCATTGTTTAATTAAGGGTTACATGAGTGAGTCAATCTGATGGGACTAAGTTATTATACCATCTTTTTTTCAAATTGGTTTTAAACATATATTAAATGACACAGTCAGGTAAAAATATTGTACGACAGGCGTACAATATTTTTAGTACTATTTGCATTATTTACTACTATTTTACTACTATCTGTAATTAGTACTACTATTTGCTAAAATAAATATTAAAATTTATTAAACAAATGAATACACAGAGTCAACAGTTTCATATTTATTTAAACAACAGAGGACATATCATTCATAAATTAATAACTACTAAAATCCTACAGCCCTTATCCACTTGCCAACGCATAAACCAAATTCTCTACTACAACATAAATGCTACTTACATTTTGTACAAAATCTACATTACTAAAGGTTAAGTCACAGTCATGAGTTAAACAGGTCAAAATTGGTAACATGTCTTCTGAAATATACAATATGTAATAAAATATTCAAGTGAATATACACTTGTATCTGTATAATATGTAAAACTTTCCTTGGTTGAAATGGTTAGTATTCAAATTACCAATACTAAATCTTTAAACTCACATATAAAGCATATCATTTGACAATAATAATAATCCTGTATTTTACACATTTTAGATAACTTGACATATTCCATCTACTACAGGGCAAATGACAATGTATATTCGTCTTTTTTATACAGTTTGTTATTATGTATATTTCTAATTATAGCTAATCACAGGAACCATCTGACCATCCATCTCTCCATCGCTCATGGACTTTACTGCAGTCAAACTCGGGCTTCCCTAGTTTAACATTAACAGTGTTATGTCTCTCGCACAACCATTTTGCTAGCTCATCTCTCGATTTTGTCTTTGGTGGGTTCTTCTTTATGCTGAAATGTGTAATAATATGCATTGGGTAATGCAATCAAAAATTTTGTCACACAAGAAAATATAATATAAGAAATGAAAATTCTACAATATTTACTGAATTCTTCTAACACTTGCCTTATCAGAAGCAAAAGTTTCATTTAGAAAGTTAGTCTCATATGGTTTTGCATAACTCTCCAAAAATTTTACAAAAATTTAATGTAATCAAAGATAAAGATACTGCTGATACGAGCTAACATAAAAAGCATAAATGTCAAATAGACAATCTTTCCTTTAAGAAGCCATTTGAAAATTATTTATAAGATGATTTCATATAGGTCCATTTCATAAATATTATATTCATAATAGAACTAAACAATACTCTTAATGTAAATGTACTTAACATTTACGACCAAATGCTGTTTGAGTCGTTAATATTCTTACTAAATTATTAACTATAAGTAGCTGCTTACTAATTTAGCATAATATAATTACTTACTCTTCTTGGAAGTCTATGGCACAAGGTTCACACGGGTAGAATTGTGCAAATATGTTGAAGAATCTAACCATATGCTCTGACTCTGACTGAGTGGGCTCCTTGGGGAAGTAGGACGCCATGGAGTGAAGGAAGCCCCATGTTGATCTCCCCAGTTCATCCTTGTCTAATGGGCAATCCTTTTGTGTATTACTTGCAGCAGGCTATGGAAGAATGATACATATAATATTTGCTAATAGTTACCAGTACACATTTGCAGATTATTTGGTTAAAGTTCAGTCTCTAATGAAATTAAATGTTTTATTTGTATAGATCTACAGGGCACTTACTAATTATCAGTAACTATATATTTTTCTTACTACATTATCAGATCAGAATACAACCTCAACTAAGAAGATCTGACAAGAATCTCAGCTGATTCCTTTTTTTGTAATAAAGTTAAAATGTTTAGTAATACCCAACTAATTCAAATTAAATCAACAGTATGTGGAATAGGAATAAATAATATAAAAATAGAAACCAAAGTGGAATAATCTGGTTTGTATTAAAAGCGTTTTAAATTTATCCCATATTATGGTATGCTGGCCTGCTTTAGGGAAAGTCTACCGCACTGTGTGCAGGCGGCTTACTAATTGTGATTTCATAACAATTATAGAACATAACCTCACCGTTTTTTTCGGGGGCGTAATACCGGACTTATTTTGTAACTTGGCCCACGTCTTGAAGTCTGAGCAAGCTCGACACGGCTTCTCCTCTTCTTCACCGCGGCTCGACGGCATTATAGTGTGATTTTACTACATTTGGAGCCGTGCAAAAGATAACAACAATGGTGCAATAAAATGATACTGATCCCAATATGAGTTATAGCTTCTTTTCGATGTCCATAATTTATAAATGCATATTTCTGTCAATACGTTAATTTAGATAAGTTATTAAATACTTAGAAATAATCGAGTTTATACCGCTGCCTTCACTTGAGGTTCAAATGAATGACAGATAATTTGATAAATTTGACAATGCATTTGTCAGATTCAGGCTCACGTGACTGACGTGGTCTATGATTTTGACGTCCCGTTGAGTCTTCAAACGAGAAAAGTAATATAATTCACAGTGAAAAAAAATGTAGATATTTCAATTTATTAATCATATTCTTTTATATGAAATATTTGATATTTATTCAATTTCGCGTAATTAAACCTTTAAATATATATATATTATCATTATTAGTAAATATTACAGTACTTAGCATTCTTTAAAGATTAGAAGATATTTTTTAACAGACTCCTATGTGATATACCGGCACAGTTAATCTATTGACTATGATGGCCAACGGCGTTTTTATCGGAAAAAAATTTAAGTTTGTAAACATCATACTCGAATCGAAAGTCAATTCGAAAGATTTATACATAATACTAATACAGAAATTAATCAGGTTATGAATTATTTTTATTACAAAAATATGGAGTAGGATAATATAACTATTTTATATTAAATAAAACAAGCAAGTGAAGTATGTATATTTTTATATAATTTTCTTATTACAGGGATAAATCACAAAGATTTGTACACTGACTAGGTCTCATAAATTACATACAATAAACGTTCAAATAGAAAGATTAAGACAAAACCATTTCTTCAAAAAGTTATTCTGCAGTATTTTCGCACGCCGCCACGATTTCTGTAACAAAACATATAACGTTATTTCAAGTAGAACACCACTCACCGCGATATAATTATTACAATTACGATATCACTACATAGTATAAAACAAATTCGCTTTCTCTGTCCCTATATCCCTTTGTATGCTTAAATCTTTAAAACTACGCAAGTGATTTTGATGCGTTTTTTTAATAGATAGACTGATTGAAGAGGAAGGTTTATA
>MOOZ01000036.1:719762-745441 GCA_002930495.1 Cecropterus lyciades | reverse complement strand
GATTGACGTCACTTCGATAGCAAAAGACTACTGCTGTAACGTGTTTAAGAATCCTTTTACACAATTTACACTTACGGCTGTACTATTTTAACAGGCCCTCCCAGCCGATAACGAACACGATGGTCGACCCATGCTACACGCCGGCGGGCATGGCGGCGGAGCCCCTGCGCTTTCCGAACCTGGTGACGGGCTTCGACCGCAGCCCCGAGCACGCCGCGCGCGCCGCGCTTTACACGCGCTACACGCAGTACGAGTGGAACCAGAACAGCATCAAGAATTACAACGAGTCGGACGCGAAGAGGAATTTCTCGGAGCGGGTGCGGAATGACATCATGCGGCTGTTGAGGTAAGCATCACACGTTTAAGGGTTTTTTTTAAGTTATCGTTACTGGTATTCATTGGTTGTTTTCACGCAATCATAAATTCGTAATTGAAGTCGTATATAATATTAACTGGGTCAAACAAATGTCTTAATCTCTGAGAAAGGACTATGAGATGGAAGCAGTGGCGGATTTACCAAAAAGCTGGGTAGGCTGGACTCTAAAGCGGTAGATTTTAATGGCGGCAAATATAAAGCTATCTTGTCTTAGAATAAGCCCAGTGGCATAGAGTACGCGGGTCAGAGGGCTCCATGACCATCAGGTGGCACGTCTTGAGGCGGCAGAATAGTTAGATCCGACGGCCATTTCTATTTATGTTTTTCGCTGACTTTATTTCCTAAATGGCCCCACTGAATAGGGTAGCCTACTGGCAGCAAATGTGTAAATCCACCACTAGGTGGAACAGCTTATGTATGCGCATCCTGATTTTTCAAGTATTGTTCACTAACTTCATAAAGTTTTACTTTCAATTGATTAAAACTGTCTTTCATGTGTATTTTTTGGATTTATTTCTACTATTTAGAGAAACAGACGAGATAGGCACGCAAGGTCAGCGGGACTCCGGCAGGCGAATTGGGGAGCGCATCACGGATACGACTTTTTGGAGGAACGAGGCAAGTTGGCGCATGCGATTTGGTTAAGTGAAATAGAACTATAATGAAATTAATAATTAATTTTATGTTTTTATGACATACCTACCGTATGTCATAAAGCAGAGTCAGTTGCAGTGATAATGTTACTTGTTTGTCCTGTTTTTTTTTTATTAAAGGATCAGAAGCCTATATAGCTATTTAAATAAATTAACAAATAAACGCTTTCTACACTCATAGCTCCAAACTAGAATTTTCTCCTGTGTCGTGGGTACAGTGGATAAACAAAGACGAATGTGTAAACACCCAGACCCAGAACAGAATCTACACTCATCATTTAGATGTCTGTCAGGCCGGGTATTAGACCCGGAACCCACTGCGTGACAGACCGGTATTGTGATCGCTCCGCCACGCGCATCGTATTTAAACGCTTCGGGCAAAAATAATTTTTGAAATGTTATGAAAACGTAGCAAGGGTTTGTGCTGTTCCAGGACGGCGTTAAATTTACTATCCTACTTAGGAAAACACGAACGTAAAGAAATAATATAAAATAAATTTAATCTTGTTGTCGCTAATTTTTGTCGGTCTGCGAATTGCCATACCCGCTTCCCCTAAATCCGCATTGGTGAAGACACTTGATTACCTTTCTCTGGGGGCAGGTGTCAATAGAGATGGAGCGTCTGGTGGCGACGTGCGAAAAGCTGAACGACACGCGGCGGCAGCTGGAGCGCGCCGTGGCCGGCATCGAGGGCCCGCTGCACATCGTGCAGGAGTGCCTCTATCACCGGGAGAAGAGGCAGGGTACGGTACGCCTCAAGGGCGTTGATATTTGGTGACACATGCCCCCCCCCCCATGTGTCATCGAATATCAACGCCTTTAATGTATTATTGTAGCATTGCTTTGTAAGGGAGGAGAGGGGACCATCAACTGCTGCCCTTGACGACGCTAAACGGTATAAATATAATGTGTAAGATGTATGTTTGAATCTTTAGTTCAGCTACCCTTCCTGATCATTCTTTAGCAACGCCGATGATAGATCGACAAGCGATACCCATGCCTTCTCCGAGCCATACTTTTCAGTACAATTTTATATCCTGACTGGGTCATAAAATAATGCGGGTTCCTCACCTGAAAACGCGATGTGTCCTTTGGTAATTATTATTCAACACAACACAGGGTTTTTTCAATTGCAATCTGCAATTGTACCCACCCCATCAACGAGTTGCTGAGGTAGATTAGTATAATCTTTCCTATTTATTTACAGGGGTGGAACAGGTTCACGATGCAGTGGAACAGTCGCTTCTGAAGGAAGTTGCGATTTTACGCGAATGTCAGGATAAATTCAGGAATATGCTGGAGAAGGTATTTCACGGTTTATTCTACAAACTATTTGAGTTTATATGATGTTATTATACATATGTTGTTATCATACATATATTGTTGTTTTTACATGGACCTACTTTGAAGTTAACGCGAACACGTTCGTAGGTATCATGGCGTCCGCTGGTGAGGCCATACTTGAACATTTCTGTGTTTAGACGAAAGATTCAAGCGCTACCGTAAATTGCGGTGCAGGGATGGAGATCATTCGATCCAAATAGTATTTCAGTTAACGTGGTGGACTGCAGTATAACATATAATTGTTTTTAAATTAATATTAAAACTGTCAATTTTTAGAAAGTAATTTATTCTTTATTACTTGATACCGCTAACTTGCCAATTTATTCAAGTGTGATGATTGCAGGTGCGGCAACAGTCGAAGAACTGTCGCGCCACGCAGCACGAGCTGGAGACGGACATGCGCAACAAGGAGTACGCGCTCGGCATCGACTCCATGTGCCACCAGCTCAACAACTACTCCAAGGTACGTGAGCTGGCCGCTAGAGTTCTGCTTTTGTTTCTTTAACTGCTTGTTATATTTATGATATTTGTGAGTTATATTTATTAGCGTATATAAGGGGGAGATTAAAGGGGGGTCCAAATCTTAGTCTTAGTGGGTCAAAATCTCACATTTCCCCCTTGAATAAAAGGAGGGTAAAGTAAATTCCTTAAACAATAACTTTTTGTTGTTTTGTCGACAAATTTCGTAATCATTTTTTTTCCGGATCGAATAGGATGTCCAATTTCATAGTTGATTTCCTATCTATATTTAAAATAAGCGTATGCTTGCCATTCCTAATTATTAATCTAATCTGAAATGTGACTAGTGATTGATGATAACTTATATACGTAGATTATGTTCATGCACCATTGCTCTTGAAGAATTGGTGGAACTGGAATGTTTGTATCACATTTACAATTACGAGTAATTACGTCCGAAATTTCGCACTCTAAAAAATTACGCCGCAGTGTTATTTTTTTTTACAAGTCTTCTTAAGCTACAATTTACATTATAGCGACATAATTGCATCGATAAAACATTATTATTTTGTCAGTAGTCTTCTTTTTAATTGAAAATTGTTATGAGGCTAAATTAGCTCAGGGCAATCAATCTTGCTGTTGCGCAAAGTTGGTTCATTCGTGATCTTGGTTCTACCAGTCAAATGACCTCGGGTCATA
This sequence comes from Cecropterus lyciades, assembly GCA_002930495.1. Taxonomy (NCBI): domain Eukaryota; kingdom Metazoa; phylum Arthropoda; class Insecta; order Lepidoptera; family Hesperiidae; genus Cecropterus; species Cecropterus lyciades. Next base: position 741,910 of record MOOZ01000036.1, on the reverse strand, counting down.
TTCAATATACAGCGTTACAAAGCTGTGATAGGAATAGGAAAGGTTTAATGAGGTACGCTGTGCGTCTTGGATAGTTATCCTAATCTTGAGCGAACACCGGGTGCTTGGGTTTACCACGATCCTGTAATTACTTAAAGAACAGTTTCTACAGCCAATCCCAGACGCGTTGCCACTCCTAAGGACGAAAATGTTTGCTGCACATTTAACTCAACCAGCACCCAAATCTTCCATCGAAATATCAAACAGCTTTATATTAGAAATAGGTGTAGCGTGGTGCCTATGATCTACTACGGTTGTCCTTCAAATTTAGAACTGCATCTCGCTAGAAATAGATGCAGCTGTGGTGCCTCCTCGGCCCAACCACACTGATTCTTAGTTTAAAAACGGTCGCGTATGTGTGGGTTCCATCCCGTTGGTTTACGACGCTCGTGTGGGTACTATGCCCTGTGGCACGTACTATGTGGTGTAGCACGGTGGTGTGCGTGCAGGGGCTGCAGTTCTACGCGGGCATCGAGCGCTACGACCCGACGGTGTGCGACGCGGCGCGCTGGGCGGCCGCCAGCGCCGCCACGCTGCAGCGCTCGCAGTCCGAGCGCGCCAAAGCTGTGCAGATGCTGTCCGGTTTGAGGGGGCTGGGGGCTTACTATACTATCGTATTGTGTCCGACCGAAGCTTCGGCTTCGGCCAAAAATCGACTTTCGGTCGGATACGATACGATATTCATACTCTCTAGTCAGGGAGTCAATCATATACTCTTCATGTTATGCGTACATATACTATATCTATACGCAGTAGCGGGTTTACTAAAAGATTGGATAGGCGGTAAATATAATGCTATCTTGTCTTAGAATAAGCCCAGTGGTATAGAGTGCACGGGTCGGAGAGCTCCATGACTCTCGGGTGGCACGTCTTGGGGGCGACAGAATATTTAGATCAGGCCTTTTTTCGTTGACTTAAATTCCTAAGTGGATGGCGAGTAATTCAATTTCGGCTACGCCCACCTCGCCACTCTCGACCGCTAATGTGTAAATTCGCCACTGGATCTCGCCAATCATATGCTATTCATATTTTGTTTACTATATCTATATATTCGCTTCATCATCTGAACGTTAATTGATATCCTTGTGAAAGTACAAGATATTTACGTTTATTACACTTTTTTCTGCTTTTCATTATCGTCATTATTTCTATTCCACTGCCGGCCTCATCATTAGTAGGTGAAAATAGACTTAAATGATTTCTATCGTGTCGTATCGTTTAAGTTTCCTGGCTACTGTTCTAATAATTACTTACTTTAAGATGCGGAAAATTTGATCAACGTATCTGCAACGGAGATCTGGGACCAGTGGAGTAACACCAACAGCGCATTTACGCGCCGCATCGCCGAGACTATCGAGATCAAGAATAAACTGCAGCTCCATCTGCATAAGGTATATACTTACTCTTTCCTTAACATGTGTACTGGACTTTATCCACGGACTTCAGCAATCAACCTTTCAAAGGCAATTTCTAAGTAAATATCATTGCAATTTACTTTTGAATATAGACCGCCTTTAAAAAAATACAACCGTAGCTCACCCATTTGGCTGTAATGACTATTAATGACTGAAGTAGGTACATGCATAGTTTTGCAGGAAGACATTCTTACCTATCTTCGATTTAAACTTTCAGTCGCGTCCTAAATAGGTACTACATCCTACCTATTCTACCTACTACATCCAGGAATGGAGCCAACTGTGAAACTATTTTAACCGCTCACATTTTTTTTATAATATGGATGTAGCATGTGAGCAGGCAGTCCATCTGATGGTAACTGTCGCCCACGGACATGTGCAATGAACCCCAGATAAGATCAGTCTAACCTGAGGTTAGCAACAGATGGGTTGTTACCCCTGAGGACAAAATTGGAACGCTTCGGATAATATATCTATCTTATTATTCGGAGTATATCTCCCTTGCCACATACTTTATACTAGAGCACAATAGCGAATAGCACAGCTGTTATTAGGCAGGAATAGGTGTGGCGATGGTGTTTCCCGAGTCGAACCACAAACAGTTCTACCGCCTTGAAAAAATTATTAAAATATCTCTCTCGGGTCTTTCACTGTCACAACTAGGAACACTTGGAACCTATGCACGATGAGCAAAGCTTCGATGTACCAACTCGTGGCATGATATCCGCATCCTCGGTGCATTGCAGATCCAGCAGGAGATCTTCGACGTGGAGAAGACGCTGGAGCTGCTGAACAAGGCGATCGAGGACAAGCTGCAGCCGATGCGCGTGGCGCACACGCGGCTGCAGGCGCGCACCAACCGCCCGCACCTCGAGAAGTGCCGCGACGACGCGCAGACACGGTGAGCCACGGCTGGTCGAAGACTCCACGAAAATATTTAAAGACTATTTTCTTGGAAAGAAGTGACACTGTAACATCGTTGAGTTATTGTCGAAATGAGTCGGTGAAAAAAAAATTGATTACGATAATTCTCATCCATGACAAAACCTTGGGGTGCAAACGTTAAATCTTGCCAGGGGCGGAAGTTCCAATTTCTCATTTCTCATACTCATATACAGTATAAAATAAAAAAAAGTGTTTGTCAGCTCCGACGCAAGACTGGAGTTTACTCTTTAAGTACGATTATCTAAACAGGCGCAATAAATTTAAATTTAAAAAGTTTCAGTTGTTGTAAACAGCGCCACTTATGCGACGGATGAAAAAACTTGAATTTTCAATTGTTGTAAATGGCGCCATCTATGCGAAAGATGAAAAAGGGAAAAGTGCGCACAATAGATTTGCCACCATAAATGTAACGAGATCATTCGATCACTAGATTTTACTCCTCATATTTTTCTTTTATACCGGGCGCCTTATATGAAAATCGATTCTTAAGGAGTAACCTTCAAAATGTCAACCTTCAAAACCTACAAAAACAAGGAAAAAAACGTTTTGAGGAGTATTCAATTGCAGTAAATAATAAATAAATAAAGTATAACTAACAATCTTATGAGTGACTTTAAGCACCATGTTAATTTTGTGAATGTAGCAAAAGGAAACTGTGTTCTATGTGATCTCAAAATATATGTGTATGTATATATAAGTGTATCACATGTGACACAAATGATATCTTATTTTAATTTTTTTTCTACATACAGCCTAACCATTTTTTAGATTATTTTTGGGTTCCGTATTTGTATTGTAATCAATGTACACATCAGCTGAATTTAGGTAAATATACTTCAGAGGCAAAATCTAAAATTATACCTCAGCTAAGGCTAGTACCGCTCCTTTTAATATCAATATAATTATCACAATGACCCCATTTTTACCAATGATCTTGCTAAAAGCTTGATGCCACGCAGTTAATTCCGAACGTTCTACTGTAAACGAGGTAAAAAACCGAGAATGAACGATTTCCGCGTTGCGAAGGTTGGTGAAGGAGGTGTGCGACCTGCAAGAGACGATGGAGTCGCTGCGGTCGCGGCTGGCCACGGCCGAGGGCACGCACCAGACGCTGCTCGGCGCGCGCGCGGGGCTGGAGCAGGACCTGCGCAGCAAGGCCGCCACGCTCTTCATCGACCGCGACCAGTGCATGGGGCTGCGCCGCGGGTACCCCGTCACCGCCGCCATTAAGGCCTAACGCACCGTGCATTCGATCAATAAACGTCTTGCCATATACTTCTTGTTTTATTTAGCCGCGGGTACCCCGCCGCCGCCGCCAAGGCGTAACGCACCGTGCAATCGATTCAATAAATGTAAAAACGGTCGGTTCCTTCCCGCTTGTTCTTTCATTTGTAAATTGTACCAATTTTATATTTTAGATTAACTAATTTTTAATTGATAACTTAATCACTCAAATAACAGTAATTTTCAAATGCATATATTTATATATAATATATGAAGATACTTTTATATTTTCGTAAAAAATTCAAAGATAATAATTTATTATACTAAATTATGACAAATTCATAGGATGTTGTTATTCTAGTTTTTGATCTTTTTAAAGATTACCTTAACTTCATTAGGTTATTATGACATTAAATTTTTTATAGTATAACCCCAACAATAAATGGTAATCAGTTATTTTTAAGATGTTTACTAATCACCTTACAACTTGCATGGAAATGAAGTGTGTAACTTGAAAAACATATGTAAAAATCAACAATATTTATTAACAACATAATCATTGCGACAAAAAATGACTGCATATACAATATAACTTCTTATCACTGTTTTCACTACATAATATGTCAAGTTCATCAATATTTAGTAATTTCACTTCTTCACATATGAAGGGACAGGTAACTTCATACCCTTCTTAGCCTCGAAGAATGTGTAAGACAATACTATTTCATCCACAAATTCCATCTTAGGATCATCCATGAATTCAGGGTCTATGTAGAAAAATACAGGCATATCTACCTGCAAACAAGGTTATATTTTATGTATGGTTCAGTTTAGACATAGGAATAATCATATAAAATATTCAATGAGAATAGAATTCACCACTATACAATTTCATTATCTTTTATCTATACTTATTTTTAAATATAATTTGTAAACGAGTCAAAATAAAACAGAAAGTAACTGAAGAACAGTTTTTTATCAAGTTATTCCAAAGGAAATTTTATATTCCTATAAAATAATTAAGTTCAAAAATAAGGCTACCATCACTTCCATATATGTCTACCAAAAACATATATCGAAGTGACTGATTCAAATAGATGTGTACCTGCTCATGTGGATTGAGCTGCTGCTCTTCAAAGCAGAAGCACTGAATCTTGTTGAAGTACTGGCCGGCCTCAAAAGGGATCACATTGTAGGTGCTGATGCCTATCACAGGCTTATCGGTGGGGTTGCGAGCTGTGTAGAATGCCAGTGCAGTTTCACCTGGCACCACCTTAGTAAAGTGAAAGTGTGAAATTATGATATATATTTATATCATGCCTAATTTTTAATTGGAAGGCAATTGAGTATTATTTAAATAAGAGATTCTAGCGTAACCATCAGTGCCATTTGAACTAATACAGTAAATCAAAGATGTTTATTACTAGTTGAACTTAATAAAAAAAAACAATGTAATCTTATAATCATGTTGCTTAATGTATGGGTATAAAATTTCAGCATTTGTAGCATTGTTAAGGTATAGTCTAGTTGTAGTCCTTAAGTTGTCTTGTTTCACTGATGATTGATATTGAATAATTGAATCTTTTCTTTGATTTAATGTTTTTTTTTTATAATTAAAAAGACATTGACACTTAATTATCCTTAACTTAACATAAAAAGGCAAACTCACAGTAATATCACCCTGTTGTGGTTTGAAGTTCCACTGCATGGAAGAAGCCACATCAGCATTGAACCTGATCTTGACTGGTCGGTCCTTCACTGCATTCATACTGCTCACAGCTTCAGTAGCCTCCGCTTGACCTGTCGTTCCTCCATAACTATATGCCTGATGGTGATATTGTGAATGTTTTATATTTTACTAAACATTCACCCAAAAACAACTTCTCGTATTAATCAACAATCTTTTCTATTTTTTTATATCCACGTATTCAATTATATCTGAATGCATTAAGACAACAATAAGTCTGGTTCATCAAGTCTCTACTATATTACCAATAATCTTTGTTTTTTTAAATAAATTTATCTGATGGTAAGTGGCAACCAGTCATAAAACAACAAGCTATCCATAAATCGTTATAAACAATCCCAGACAGGATTACTGTCATACATGATGTTGTTTATAGATGCATTGCTACCCATGTAAGCTTAGTTAACCCTTTAACTGCTTATGTCACATTTATAGGACAAACATTTTCAGGTCCATTCCGCCTGAGTCTCATATATGAGACCAAATACCACAGGTTGTGTAATTTGCTTTTTTTTTAAATTTAAATACGCTTTATTATATTTAGAAGATTTTGTTTAAATAGGTAATTAGTTAATTAAGCAATCATAAACAGTGTAAAAAACACTTTAGTTTTTAAATTATAAATCCTAAAAATAATATCCAAAGTACCAGCATAATTTTGAGAAAATTGCATTGGTGTGCAATGCCCATGTTGCCAAAATGTGACATGAGGGATGGGGCATATACCAAGATTTGTTGTTACCTGTTGTCATTGCTGTGATAAAAACAAATTTACATATTCACTTATTACTTTTTATTGAGTAAAAAAGTAAGTTTATGTTTGGATTCATTAAACTGTGCGTAAAGTAGTTGACAATAGCTGAAATACTAATTAATAAATCGTTTGAATCTTAAAAGCTTCTTGTTGTACTAGATTACCCTTAAAATGTTTTATAATTTTGTAGCATAAGTGGTATTTACCTGGATGTTAGCTAATTAATCATGTAAATATCATTATTACGATATCAATGAACGAAATGTTATCCTTAAATGACTTGTTACTAAAGTGTTGCACATCCCTCTTTGGTGTAGGTATTTATTTTTACAGGTGATTTAAAGTCGGGCGGTTAAAGGGTTAAAACGCCTTATATGGGTGTCCCACCCTTGCCACACTTCAAACCAAAACAACAATTCTTACTATTATGTGGTGCCTCCAGTGTTGAACCACGATAAGTTTTAACACCGTCGACGTATATCAAAGATAGATTTTTAAATTGGTTACTTAATAATCTGGAAGTCCTTTACTCACCTGACAAAATATCCTATATAAAGGTACCGCTGCATAGCTAAGTCCCACTGTCATGACGCCCAGGGCTACCATGTAGTTCAGCGTCGACCGGATTTTATTTTGTTGGTGCGTTCCACGAACAACACATACATTTGGTAACGAATTTTGTGGACTTAATAACACTGGGCATATCTTAATATTATACCTAAACGTGTTGAATGTACACCTATTTATATATGCTAACCGATTCATATTGATAAGTTATAATATATTTTTTTAAATCTAAGCAGATATCATCAACAAGTACATTTAAAACAGTTTTTATTTGTGCATAACCACAATCCACAACATTTCGGCTATCTTAAATGTCGAAGTCAATTACTGACATTGACGTGACATCGTAAAGTCGATGAGACAAAAGATCGGCTTGGCTAATTTGCTGTACAAATAAGTTATTTTTTACACTTAAAAACGACAATTTAAGTATAATAAAAGTAATTAAATAGATTACAATTACATAAACTATTTTAAGTAACAAGTATTTTTCAGTCACTTGATAGAATTTATGGCCTAATAAATTATGCGCAGAACGCACTATTTGTCGTAAAAAAATGGTGGGTTTAAGGAATATTTTTCAGTTGGCGGGAAATTTGATTAGGTGATTTAGGTATAAGTTATGCAGCAGCGCAAAAAAATTCATAGTGACCCTTAGGTATGACTCTTGACATCAATTTAAGTGATTTGTTTTTAAATAAGTTAAGTAATTTTATTGATGTAATATCATTCAATTGATATTATTTAGTTATGTAGTACAATAAAATTAGATGTCGTTAGTAAATAGGATTATACCTATCGAGTTGCAAAATTTACACTCTTCTCATAATGTAGGGTGCGAATAAATACTGTAGTATGAAAGCAAACAACCTTTAGAAAAACTATTTAAATATAATTAACATTAATATCACAATTTTGTTGATTGCCTCAAGTCTCTTCATCATCGCTTGTATTCGAGTGACAAATCTTTGTGTTTAGTTTTTATATGGGCGTCTGTGTGAGTTTTCTGGTACGCTTTGTATGTGCAGTCGAGAAAGGGACATCTAAACATGGGTTCTTTGCCACACTCGTATGTTACGTGCCGTCTGTAAGTACTTTTATGTCGGTATTTCCGTTTACACTTTTCGCACTGATAGCTTGTTTCATAATGTGACCAGAAATTTTTAGTCTTCATTGGCATTATGGGCAACATGGTTTGCATCATGGTCTTAAAGAAATCCACTTCACCTGAAACAATAAAACATTCCAGTAGCATTTGTCATTATAAGAATGCTTACAGACTAGTATATACCTACCTATGTGTCTAGTTGTAGCTATTTTATACTAAACTTATATTTCTGCTGTTTTAAATATTTACAAAATCATCGCCTTCATTGTCTACATGGTTACGGATTTACGGAATAGGCAAATTAGACATTTTTTTCAATTGAGAACATTTATTCACATATTCCAATAAAAAAAACAAACCAAACACACTCCACTGCATTTAAATAAAATAAAATACATAATAACTCTATAAAATAATTATTTTGTGCTGTATAGCATTGTTAAATGAATACATTGGTGAACAATTTATACTTAGCTTCTATCTTTCATTTTCCTAAAGATAAAATATACAAAGTAGTCTTTATTTTGTAATTCTTTAATAATTTGGCAATATATAACTCTATGTTATATCCGTATATACCATAGAGTTATAAAAATGTAGGTTCTCATTGATTGGCGTTACTAACACAAATAGTATTTGGCATCTATATTAGAACCATTTAAATGTTCCTTTAAACCTTACATCTTCTGCAACATGAAAGGCAAAAAATTTGGCACTGATTTTATATGGACTAGATATACATATAAATACTAATATGTATTTATCTTTCTTTTTAAAAACATAATGAAGTAGCACAAATATGAAGATTAGCAAATTATACAAGAGGTATTAGAAACAGTATTGTGAATTCTATTATAATTTTCTAACTTATTTTTGGTGGGTATTATCATTTTTAGTCACTAAATAAAAACTTTCCTTAGAGTAACACTCAAAATAACACATTAAATTTATCGATGTAGACACTGTCCAAAACGAACATGTAACCTACAATACTTTATACAAAACTTAACCAAACCGTTACAATAATTTATATACTTAACAATATTATTATTTGTTTATTAAGGCACTTAATTTTATTACTTCTAGAATCGACTGGAAGATTCTTTGGTTTAATATATTGCTTTTTTATTTGAACTTTAGAGGTAACTTAAATAACAGTAACAAATGCAAAAATAATATACAATATAACGTAAATACTGAATATATAATACAAAATTATGAATGGTAAACAAATGGCATTTTATTATTACGACGATAAATTTCTTTGGTAACAAGGAACACACACTAAATAAACATTTATAACAAGAACAAGGATTTAACAATCTATTAAAAATGTTCTAAATATAAATCAAAACATTTGTCTTACGTATATTATTAGTCTAAGTAGTTTGAAATCTACATCTTCAATTTTAATATCTTAAATAATATTAGAATGTCTTATGGCTCATGTTTTCTATAGCTGCCATGAAAAAATCTACATAGTTCAATGAGGATCATAATGAACGTTGGATAAAGATTTCCGAAGACGCTGATCGTTGGTTTTAAAAAGAATTTCATTTAATTACTATAAAAATGAAAAAATATAACTATCACAAAATTTGTGCTGAACAATATGGCAGCGGTTTCTTTCTACCCACGCCCTATCAATAATTTAATGCCTTAACTACATTTTATTCAAAATGCGTTTCAAATAACACTTAAATCTGTATAAAGTTCAAAGCAATAAACTTCTCAAAATATGCAATAGAAAAATAGAGGTATTTCATATAAAAATTAAAGTTTCAAAGTTAATCCAATTCCACAAACACTAATATCAGAATTAATATATATTTTTTATCATATTACGAATTATGCTAAATGTTTTTGTATAATTTGCTATCAAATGATTCGGCAAAAAGTATTTTATATTTTTATTTATATAGTTTGAAAATAATTGAATCTGATTCCGAACTGTATAAGCATATTTCTATTGTTCGTGTTTATGCCGAAATTATTTCATAGGAAAACTAAATACTTAATTTATGCCTCAGCAAAATACTGCTTGTTCCGGTAATACAAGAAAAAGATACTTGTGACGTATCATAAAAAACAAAGGAAATTGAATGTTCTTATGATCCGGTTACAATTGTTGAGCCTTTCGCCGAATGCTTCTTGAAGCTATTGAAGTCTTTCCTTAAGTCATCGAATTCCTTTTTTTCGTTGCAGTAGCAGCTGTAACAGAAAATACATTTGCTAAGTTAGAAAAGTTTAGTAATATCTTTGTCGTCCGAAAACTATTTTTACTAGAATTTCTTAATAATCGGTAAACTGATGGCATTGCGGAGAAATAGTTTATTCTAATCAATAGCTTTTTATTTTAAGCATTCTCTTATTAATATGATATTACCTGTGTTTATAAATTAAAAATTAGTATTAGTGTTGTTTTCTAGGAAAATATTCCCTCCAACTTAGTTATTGGTATCTTTCAGTACTCATGGAGGGATAAGTTATTAATATCTTTTGTAGAGACAGATTTGTTATGAAATGATTGTAAAATCTATTTCTCCGTATTTTGTTGCAACAAAGTACATGCACATGTAAAGCAAAATCAATCATAAATGCATTGCAATGCTAAAAATGTACAACTACGTACATGTAAAAATCTATATATAAAAAAAATTCATGAATAACTAAATAAAAAAATCTATTGAACTTTCTAGATAATCTCACAATGATTTATATAAGTAGGTACATTTTATAACTTATGTGCATTCCTATAGTTTAAAATAATCACAAGAATCCCTTTGAAAAATGATTTAAGTTGCGTAAATTGGATACCAGCTGCCATTTGGAGCTAGCGTTATAATTGAATTAGCGTTAGTGTTAGCCCACGATAAGCCCCGTTAGCCCGTCCCCGATCGCCGGTTAGTAGCTAAATGTGAACGTTTACTGACATTAGACACCTCTATGGGCGGCGGGTCATTCCGACACGAAATCCACCTTCTCCGGCAAATCTTTGTGCAGATGGCGCTCGTGCAGGAGCAAATTGTGCTTCTGGTAGGCGCGGTACACACAGTAGGGACACTTGAAACTCGGCTGTTTTCTACACTCGTACTTTATATGCCGCTGCAGCGAGCCTTTATGCTTGTACTTGTTCCCGCAATCCACGCACTCATACAGCGTCCACCCGGCCTTGCCGCCACTCAGACCGGCCGTACCGTAACCCAATATATAAGGTGTGTACAACTGTGCAACTGAAATCGAAACGCAAACAAATATGAATACGTGCAAATAATAGCAAGCTGCCACCACTGTGAAAGCAAAGCCACCTTAAAGTATGGAAATAAAATGTGCTGTTGTGAAGCATAGGATGATGCACCATGTCTCCCATTAATTTGCTCCTTTATTTCTACGAGTATTAATATTACTGGTACTATTTTCTCTACAGGAATACATGCTGTTTTAAGTTAAGATATGGGATTTTATTCCTTTATTGACAGTACAAGTTAAACTTGTATTATCAATATAACCGTAAGACTAATAATAATTTCAAAATATTGTCAGTTGTTTAGAACCATACTCAACATGCAGTGTTATTAACTAACCATTTTTATCAATCGTTTACAAAAATATATTTATTAGAATCATTGTCAACATTTTGTTATGAAGAGTTATTCTTCCACCACACCATAATAGACAGAATAGTAAAATACAGTAATATTGAGTATAAAAACAAATACATGTCAAGAATAGCAACTTTATTAAAATACAAAAAGGTTATAAAAATACAATCAAATGCATTTAATCACTGTAACTTCTTATTGTCAGATATTGTTATCTACAAAACGTACAAATATTCTAGGCAGTAATTGTATAACTAGATTCATAAGCCTGCATAGGATCACTTGGTATAACTCCTTATTGTTTCTATTTTGCATTCACATAATTACATCGTCCTATTAATGTTCAGTTTTAATCTTGACTGATCTTGTTTTTTACATAATTAGCATTATTAATTGACTTTTTAATCTGTAGGTCTGCAAACTGCTCATTTATGACATTTTTTATTTTATTTCAAACATGTATCACGCAGTTTTTAAAATCACTTGAGAACACTATCACAGCTCTATTGTACCCAGTATAAAATACTAAGTTATAAGTAATCTAGAAAAAAAATCGCTCAAAGTATTGTCAAATGTCAATTCACAACCTAGATATTTTGCAATAACAAGTTACATAATATGCTTGATTCAAAAAATCTTGTGAATATTATAAATCCTAATGACTAAAGTTTCGAAGGCACTTTGTATACTGACGTGACTTGTGGTTGTACTTAGCGAGCTCTACATATTGATTGTACGATGGTAACTCCTGCGGGTAGTAACCTAGTGGGGCATCACGTCAGCAAAATCACTCAATCGCAAAACTATTTCTGCTGTGTCAAGTTTCTCATGTCTATGACAGTATTGAATAATTTTGCTTGTCGCGCTACCAACCCTAACTTAGTATAATTTCTAAATGGTAATGCGTATAACATACTTATCGACTACGTGGAAGATTTAAATTTGAACTTGTCAAATAAGACCATGATTTGTGCGCGGCTTAATTAAATTTATAGACTTGTAATGGCAGTGTCTTTATGCTAGTCGATTCCACGGTTCTATTATAAGGCACTCTCGTTGCGACTGACCTAAATCTAACAATAAAAATTGGCCCCAAATGTAACATCGAATAACATGTTCATAAACATTTATTTCAAGGAACTTAATTAATACGACCTATTTAATATTCTTCTCGATCGCCTAATACGAAAGATCTAGTCCTAGATTAATATAAAATAAATGCATTACACGTTAAAGAGATCTAAAAAATAATTGAAATAAAAAATTAACTTACATATGAGTATTACAAAAATAATGGAACATGCATTATGGCAAAGAACTAGAGTTTGCTTACTAAGCGACAAATAGCTTCACTTTAACTAAAACTACGATTTACATTCTAGAATAGAAAAACCATTCAGCTCTCAAACCATTATCCGTCCCTTCCTATTCCGGAATAAAATTCTCGTAACTAATTACATTTCGTCAATTTCGCAACTGTACCAAGAGATATCGGTTTGTCACTGACGAATAATATAGCCATCGTTTCATAAAAAATAAGGCGTTTTACGATAACTTCATAGTAACTGTAATTGGTAACAACAGTAGTCAAACCTTTAACCTGTCCTTCACAAAAGTCCAAAATACGCGCAAATATCATCATCAAAATATCAGGAATGATAAATTTATAAAATAAATGCTGTACATAAAAATATATCAAAAGAGTAAAAGCGTAACTATACAAATCACTTTTCTTAACATACTGGATAAATGCAACAGTTGCTTACACCGCTGCAAATAACTGCAATCAGCGTGAATACTACGAGTAATTCGACATGAGATTAAATTCTTTACGGTATCTAAGTATTCAGTAATCATAAATTCAGTCATCGTGCGACTGGAGTAGGTAACGATTGAAGGCACGGTTCGCGTCCTAGAGAACGGCGATTACGTCTAACGTGACCGTTTGACGTCACTATCACAAAGAGATTTCATCACATTTATCACATTCTGAAAGTAACTTGCGAGTCTGATACGAATTTAGTAATTTCCAACTCTCTCATAAAAAACATCAAAATCTATCTCCCGCCTAACAAACGTGCCAATATCAAATTCAAACAGACAACGATTCGTAAAACTTAACACTAGACCGTCAAACCGACATCCGTAACACGAGGAGCGTCGAACGACGACTAAGTGCAGGCGTCGACGTTGTCCTGCTTGATGTACTGCTCGGGCTTGAGGTGCACCTCGCGGTGCATGCGCTCCATGTGGCGCGCGATGTGCATCTTCTGCTTGGCGCGGTAGACGCAGTAGGGGCACTGGAACTGGGGCTCCTTGCCGCACTCCCACTTCTGGTGGTTGCGCAGCGACGACTTGAGCTTGTAGACGCGGCCGCAGTCGGGGCACGTGAAGCTGGGCTCGCCGGGCGCGGGCAGCGCGGGCGCGCCCACGCGCATGCCGGCCACCAGCGGCAGCGCCAGGCGCGCCGACCACTGCTCCCACGACAGCCCGCCGATGCGCGTGAACGACGCTTCCTCGCCCGCCGCGCCTGAAACGCCACCGGATCGTCAGGGCGAGCGCCACGCCACACGCCTCCACACACATTCCCGTGAGGTTAACGACAATACGAGCACATAATACATGTTATATACATATAGATACATACACGTGTACATACATACACCGAAGGTAATATACTACTGTGAGTGTCCACCGAGTGCTGTGATGAAAGCTTGCAAAGGAAAAATTAAAAAAAAAAGAACGAAAAGAAAACAAAAACATTTATTTTGAATATGATTTTTGCGAGGATTCGACGTTGTTCGTCCGTTGCATTACGGTTCGTACTCTCGAGTGCGGTGATATTCAAAACAAATTCTCACTAATCGAGCGGAAGGTAAGGTACCAAGAAAATTCATGGTGTTACTATGATCGATATGGTTTTAGTCACTGCTTTGGATATTCTAGTAAACTTTTGTTAAATGAAATGCAGTCTCCCGACCCATGGGCTTTTCTTGTCTACCTGAAATTATTAATTATATTAGTATGAACGAAAAGGAAGAAAACACATGTCAATGCGTCGAAACAGGGAAGCAGTGATCAAAACATGCAATCATGCGCTAGTTATCTAAAATTTTAACGATAACACTTACCAACATTTAATTTCGGAAGAAATGCAGATATCAAAACGAACTGTCCCGATCGACAATCAATTTTTCTTTCTATTTAAATTAAAAATTGTGTCACCGAAACTATGCATTTTATTAAAGTTAACCCAATAGGTTTTAAATATATCATTTTAAAATGTAAAAATAAAAACAAATCATACAACTATATTCATATTTTATTAAACTTTTCTACCAAGTAAACCCCAATATATTCATATAAAAATCACACTAATTGATTAACTATTCTTCCAATAACATTAACAAACAATGTAAACTTCGTAACATCCAAATTTTATTCTAATTCATACATCAGTACCTTGGACCTTCAACAAACATGACATGATGGAACATTGCTTTATTGAAAATATTTTTTCTATGCTTAGCAATGACTTGAACGTTCAATAACAAATAACATGCGTTAAATTCTTACCATCACGTTAATAACTAATACTGACTTTGGTCAAATAGCTTTGTTATCCTAGTTTAACAAAAAATATCAACAGTCAATATGCTAAACAACTTGAATACACTATTGCAAATAAAATATCTTTTAATATCAGTAACTCTTTTTGTATAAACATTTTTGAACACATATTTTCCCAATACACCAATAAAATAAAACCGAATAACATAATAAATAGATATGTAATAATAACTACAGGTAACATTGTAGGCACATAATCGATGAGCTTCTCATTACCTAAGCTGTATTTACCTCAAAGTTCTATATATATTTAGTGAGGTATTCATGTTCACTTTCATGGAATTTTGAGGCATCTACATAGCTTAATGGGGCTGTGGTCCCCATAAATTAGCCTAATAAATAAATTTAAAAATAATGTAACTTTGGGTTTTCTATAACAAAATGGGAAGACAAGTGTGTGGTCCCAAATACAACAAATCCTAACGGGAAAGGTTATATAAAATGTATATGTCAATGTCTTAACTATAAAACACAAATATCAACTAATCATTTCTTAATATCATTGCACTATAAGTTATAAAATTTTGGAATTATTCCAGTTAAGGAATGTTAAGGAAACTAAAACTAGATGAATTCGAGATGCTATTCTTGATAAACGAGGCCCATTTCGGGCTACATTTGCATAGAAGTATAATAACTGTCAAGGGTTCAATTTATTTTTGGAACAACGTCGAAAACAACGTTTAACTAATGGTTTGTTTCAGAAACAACAATTGAACAAAAATACTCAGGGTCAGTCTTAACTACAATAATAAACTCTAAAACAAAAAAAAATAAAAACAACAAAATTAACACTAATGCCGTTAGGGAATGTGCACATTAAAACTATTATCTTTAGTGTATATTAAAACGTTTTCAACAAAAATAAAAAGTAAATATAAATAATATTATTGCAGTACCGATTTGGTTAGGTATCTACTTTGGTCTAACGATTCTTTGCCTAAATAAAACTAGATAGACGTCTTTTTATTCCGCCTGACTTTGTTGCTGGCGTACATGTACCACTCGGTGTTGTGGTGCTTCCTGATGTGGACGCCGAGGTTGCCGCGCTGCTTGGCCCTGTAGGAGCAGTAGGGGCATTGGTGGGACGGGGCCTTGCCGCCGCACTCGACGTTCTCGTGGCGGCGCAGCGTGGACTTCCAGCGGTACTTCTTGCCGCAGTGGCGGCACTCGAACTGGCGGCTGGCGTCGTCCGAGCCGCTGCCGTCGCGACGCGCCGCGCGCTCGGGCGCCGCGAAGTACTCGCCCTCGTCGGGCAGCACGATGTCGTCCGTGTCGTCGTACTCGGGCTCCGACTCCGCGTCGTCCGCCTTGCCCGCCGCGTTGTTGTTCTGCAGGAAGGCCTGCGCGTGCGCCTGCAGCAGCGACAGCGGCGCCGCCGGCTTCAGCGCGTTGCTCACCTGAATGCAGGGCGGCACGAGCGCCGCCAGCGACGCCGACTGCGCGTGCTGCACGGACAGCAGCGATAACAGTGCCGACGGTAGGTGGGTATCCTTGTGTAACTCTGAAATACAACACATTAACGGTATTGCAAATAATAAGTTAAGCGGAACTACGTACGGAGTCTCTTGTTAATACTACCAAAGGCTAAAATAAAATTAAGGAACCAAAGAAATGCGTTATAATAAGTAAAAAAAATATAAAAAAATAATAATTTCTGTTAGAAATTATAAAAGGCGAAGCTTCTAATTCATGCAAAACATGCACAATCCAAGTATCTGAACCGTCATTGACTTATCTTCCCATAAAGATCGGTACTCGGACGGGTGGTGATGTGAAAACAAAAACCGGTGACGTCTTAAAACGTTTAATAGTTCAAAAAATATCGAATATTATTCAATCATCAATACATAAGTGTACAAGGCTCATATAAAATTTACGTAATTTTAATACCATCTAAAGGAAGATCGAGTAATCGTACAAATAAGGCACTAGTGTGGGGGGCGAAGGGCTCGCCCGTCACTCGGCGCGGTGGTGCTCCGGGTGCTTCTTCTCGATGTGCTTCTTGAGCTCGTTGCGGCGGTGCTTGCTGTAGGCGCAGTGCGGGCACTTGTACTGCGGCTCGCGGCCGCACTCCAGCGTGACGTGGCGCACGAGGTTCTTGCGCGCGTTGTAGCAGCGCTGGCAGTTGGGGCAGCGGTAGCCCTTGTCCGTCTTGTACTGCGCGCACGGCAGCGAGCTGGCGCCGCGCGGGAAGATGTTGTAGCGCGACTCCTGCTTGGGCTCCGGCTCGGCCTTGGCCTTGCACTCGGGCTCCGCCTTGGGCTTGCCGAGCGGCTTGGCGAGCGGCGGCGGGGACGCGGGCGGGGCGGGGGCCGGGGGGGCGGGCAGGTTTGGCTGCTTCTTGTTCTCCTTCGCCTCCTCGGGGACGTTGTTAGGCGGCTTCACCACGTTTTTTAATATGGCTAAGGTGGTCGCGCTCGCAGTTTCCTCGCACACTTTTTTACTACTACGGGTTACGATACCGTGACGCGGCGTCGTCGTCTTGCGACCTGAAAGAGAAAATTGAGTACAGTCCTTTTTGCGACTTCAAAATTGGGTAACTGATGATATCCGACGCAATAAAAAATTATAAGCAAAACGATAAGAAAATAAAAACAAAATATATTAATTAACGTAAATGTATTAAAAAAAAAGAATAAAAAACAATGTTAGAAAACAAGTAAGCACCTCTAAGCTTTAACAAAACATAAACTTCTACTAAACTAACAAAAAGTAATAACAAAAAAATGTCTATCACTGACTTAACAATTACAATAATTTTAAAGTTAACTAATCAAAAGATCTTAATATGGCAATGTTATGAGATCGTTGGTCGACACTAAGTTTATACTCGTAACTGTTCTGAATCCTAACAATTCATGTTTTAAGTCTCGATTTAATAATCAACAATAGTAAACTATTCATAATTGTAACTTTATAAAAATTATCTTTTAAGAAAAAAGAAAACAAGAAGCTAAAAATAAACAAAAAAGCTATTTTGTATACATGTATCCCCTGATTAATTTTGATGCTTCAGAGCTACATGTGACGTTAATGTTTTTTTCTGCGAATATTTTTTTCCACATTTGTCGCAAGCAAACTGTGGGCCCGTGATGCATTCATATTTTTCATGTCTCAGTTTATTCCTCCTGTACTTGTATTGCTTCTTCTGGCATATGGAGCATATATATCTTCGTTCTTTATCTTGTTTTAATCCGCTATTGACCATTTCTAATTCGATATTTCTCTTTAATCTCTTTTGTCCTTTGATAAATTTCTGTTTGTTTTTAAGCTTTCGACCTCTTTTCCTTTTGGGAACAGCGGAATCACCTGCCGTGTCGGCATTGCCTTCGATACTCCTAAGCCACCCACGTGTTAACGGAAAGGGAGTTTTAGCGTAATTCAGGATGGAAGTTAATTTTAGAGGCGGTTCTGGAAGGGCAAAACAATGAAAAGCGAGAATGAAATATATTCAAAGCGTTCAGGTGTTAGTAGCGGGTGTATGTGAACAGGTGTGGGGTGTCAAAGTGAGAATTAATTACAAATGTTTCAATGGTTATGAAGTAGGTGAAAAATTAAAATCATATGTACATGTTCATGTGGCAAAAGGGAAATGCGTCATGCCGGTTGTGCGAGGAGCTTACGGGATGATTTAGGACTAGTATGTTCCCTAATACATTTTTGTTGTTCACGAAACTGTATGTATATTTGTCATCGTCAATCCTCATCGTCGACATGTTGAAATGAAATGCGCATCCACTACAAAACAAGAACAATGTGGAATTTCATTAGACTTTTAATCTAATGAACATGCATATTGATATTGTTCCTAAAATTACTAACATAATAAAACATGAATTGCTAGGAGAGACGTTCGCAGTGAAATCACATGTGAATGCAAATAAAGACATAATAAATAATAAATAAATAAGCCACATAAACCAACAAACTACGACGACAAAAATAATAATTGATGGAGGTTTACCTTCTTTGGTCGGCCGCTGCGCGCTTTGTCAATCGGATAACAACTTCTACAACAAATTTTTCCCATCAAAATCACACAACTGAGATAAATCACGGATATTTTTTTCGTAGCCACGTCATTAGCGGAACGATGACAAAAATCGATATTCGTGTTCAGAGAAATACTGTCATCTACGTGATGTGTCGTGCATATACTAAAATTTTTCTATGTCTAGATCTACATAAATACTTCTTATTTCGGATCATAAATACGTAAATTTTACTTACCAACATAAAATTATGTTCCACTCCACATGTTAAATGTTAAAAAATAATAAATTAGCACTAGTTCGCGAATAGTTATATAATACCGCCGGTGCCATCTAAGACAAACTACAGTATGAATACACATGCAATGATCTACCTGTTCAGACCCCATATGACATACAATAAGCGAAAACACAACATCATTATTAATGTGATGTAGCAAAATAATAGGAAACAATGATACTTACCTCGTGTTCGTTACCTCGCCTCAAGTGGGCTACAATCAATAAAACCATACCTTTTCACCTTTACCTTTACCTGATGTTCTGAAATATCCTTTAAAGTTTATATATAAAAATATAAAATGGTAATAAGATTAGTAATTTTATAATATTAATATTAGATACTATTTATTACTATAAGGTTGATTTTCACATGTGAAAACACTAGCACTCTTGTATCCGCTGTTGTAAAATATAATATTTATATATAACAGGATAAATAGATTATTTAAAGCAATGATCGTTTTCTATTTCAAATTATGGGAAGACATTGCGCATTTCATCCGTTCCTTGTAAATCTGGAACAATGAACTCTTCACAAGTAACATCTCGTATTGGAAACTTTCTAATATAATTCCATAAAAAGTTCATTGTTCCAGAATCTCAATCTTGAATCCCATGTAAGTAACATATTGCGTCGCTTATTACTTTCAGATTGATTAACATAAATACTATTTTAAACGGCCAAGTGAAATTGCAACGCAAGATGTTTGTATAGTCACCATTGCAGGAATTTGTTAGCGCACAGTAACATGATTCCTGCATTGGTGTACTGTAATACTGTCCTTCGCTTACCTTGCGACTCTCGGACGCTGTCATTTGAGTTCATAATTTCATCTTGAGATCGTTCCATATGCCATTGGAAATCTGAAATGAAAAGAAACTAGGGTTAAGGTGAATGTTTGTTAAATATTAATTGTAATGATTTAATGTGAGGGATCACATATTCAATGTGTATAAAAATGCATCATATCATATAAAATAGATTAGTGCAGATTTATTCACTGTTAAAATAATAGAGAAAAATTTATGACAATTATTATATTTATTGTACGTTTGTAAAGGTATTTGAGTAGAAGAATATGATGTGGTGCAGAGAATAATATGGATGTTCTCTGGCATCAGACGATAAGTGATAGATGCCAGAATTCATACAGTAAATGATGACCTACTCAAGGTAGGTCTTTTAGTATTTTTAATGACAGGGTTTAGTTACAGGGTCTAGTTAATCTTTGTATATTTGTTTCAGAACCCAACTCAATGATAACTGATTAATAATATTATGTTGTTTGGATGCAATCTTTGATGGTATGTAAAGTTTTAAAACATTTAGACTCAAATGTTTTAAAACTTGACATACCATAAAAACTATTGACTCGAAATTTTAGAGAGTCAATGGTTTTTATGAACTGTACAATGTGCTCGGGACACACAGCATTAGTTGTTCATTGCAATACTATTGATGAATACAGCGGTGATATTTATGTCGGTGATATACTGAGGTGTACGTGTTAGTGTGTGCAAGACTCACTGCGTACGACGTCGTTGTGTGGTGCGGGCAGGTGGTCGGGCAGGTCGGGCGGCTGTTCGGGCTCCTCGTCCAGCGTGAGGTCCTCGACGCCGTCCCGCGACACCTCCTCCTTGCAGGGCGGCGCGTCGTCGGCGGCGTCGCGGGCGTCGCGGACGTCGCCGGGCGGCGCCGCGCTGTCGGCGGACGCGCGTCGGGCTTTCTTCCGCCGCCGCGACGGACTCATCGAGCCCTCGCGGCTGTCGATGCTGCCGTCTCGGACCTGCAAGCGCCCGCTCTGGTTATTTTTTTACGGCGCACGCGAAACTAACCCGTAAATCTATTTAGTTTTATGTTAAGGTTTAAAAACGTAGCGTGACAATATATGGACGCACAAAGGGTAAACGACCATGGAAATACCACCACCGCACCTACTTCTAGCATGAAGCAGTTCATGTGTTTCGGTGGAAAGGTGTGGTTACTCGCTTTGAGGCGACCATTTTAGTCCTCGGGAGTAGCAACGCATCTGTGATCGACTTCAGATAGATCCACTGTTCTATATTAGGTTGCTTTCGGATGTCCATGGGTGGTAGTAACCACTTACCATCAGGTGGACTGCATGCTCGTTTGCTGCTTCTGTCTAACAAAAAAAAAAACACTACCATGTAGTATATAAATTGTCATAATTGTTATCGTTCATAATATTACATAAATGATACATCTTGAATTCCGAAACCATTACATAATAATGTAATAATGTACTAAAAACTTTTTGTAGTTCAATTCTGTTTTTTAGTCAATACTTCATTTTTTTTCTACACTAAACCTCAGTTGTGCTATTTATTCTAACAAACATTTTAAGAGTAAAATTTACATATTGTTTTTATATTTAAACTTTTCTTGACACATTTAAAGATTTGTGTTATTCAATACATACATGACATTCCTCCTCTTACAAGTCTCAAGTCATTAATACAACGGTAGTTTAAACAATAAAATGTAATGAATTTAAAACAAACACTACAAAATTACAATAGGACACTTGACATTGTTTTGCTTAGTTAAATGTAATGTGATTCAACCTCATGAATATAATTTAAATATGTGCAAAAAGTGTATGACATCTACACCACTGTCTAAGTAGAATACAATATCAAGACTATATATTATTTTAACACTGTGTTAAACTCAATGAATCAATTCAACTATATATTACATTTTATTACATTACATTATTGTCATAATTCAAACATTTTTTTTTTTATATAATATGGATAGTAGCAAACGAGCAAGCAGCCCACCTGATGGTAAGTGGCTACTGCCGCCCATGGACATG
>MOOZ01000036.1:695721-716160 GCA_002930495.1 Cecropterus lyciades | reverse complement strand
AGAAGCACCTTATAATTATGACAAATGTAAAAAAATGTTGAGATATAGTAAATACATTCATATTATACAATGTGAACACTATGAACATTAAGTGTTAAACAAATCTATATATAACACAGGTTTATATTAATGAATTACTATCATTAATGTAATGAGCATTGCAGTCCATTCTAACCTGTTCAATCACAGACACACACATACTTGACTCTCGGAATAAAATTACTATGGCTCCACGGTGCAACAGTTTGAAATAAATAAAATAGATGTGTTAAAGATCTTACCTGTGGTGGTGGAGAGGGCACACGAGGCGGGTGTGCAGGCGTGGCCTGCGGTGGGCGCGACGGTGGCCTAGACGGCTTGTTATCTGATAGACCCTTGATTTGTAAGGACTCGGCAGCCTTTAACAACGCTGCCAACTGGTCCTGTGATATGTTCACCTCCCCTCGGTACATGTAGTCCATCATGGCTCTCAACTCTGCATACTTCACATCTTTCAAAATAATTATTGGATGTTTGTCATATTGTTGTGACAACACACTCTGGAACAATAACATAACACATTGTAATTTTATGAAGCACGCTCAATTAAAATGTGGTGTTCTAGAATGATTTAAGTATATTAGAAACGTGAATGTGGTTATGTATTGTCGATTTTTATCTAGATTACTTTCACAAGGGCCTATGACATAACAAAGTCAGAAATCATTAGTTATATAGTAACAAAATTCGAGTCAATTAATTAAACACATAATTTTAACATTCGAAACTAAATAGAATGTCATTTGAATTAATCACATTTAGTGAGTGTTGCAAACGTTTGGAAAAGTAGTAGCAACAACTTTCTGTTGCCAACTCATCTATTCATTAATCTGAACTAATTGCTAACGTATGAAAGCTAGAACGTAACAACTGGAATGTTTATTAGAGCAAAACTGAGTTGCCTTGCAAGTAACTTAAACACGATAGCAATTGACCTAGATAACGCGGTCTCGCTAACGCGGTACCCACCTCGAAATAGGGACTGCACGCGGACAGGACCACTTTGTGTGCCTTCAGCGTCTGCCCTTCGGCCGCCAAGGTGCAGTCCACGTGAATTCCTTTTTCCAACAGAGTATCGAAGACGGACACCAGCGTCGATTGGTGGTTGTTCCACCGCAGACAAAACTGCTGGTCGTCGTCCATGATGCCGTTTAGCCACTCGCCGCGCCCGCAGCCCTACGTTGAACACCCAATACTGATAAACACCCACTATGTCTAAACACCACGCATAATTAGGCCATCATGAAAACTTCACTTGAACCACATAAACATAACATCGAGCCTGTGTATCACTTCACTCGCCAAATTATCTCACCAAAACACTTCGTATGATGAGATCACGCCTCAACTTGACTAAATTAACTTTATGGACCACATACGAGTCGTCATAAGCGACGCGGCACAAAGAAAATGGCCGCTTTTCCAGCGCGACAAAAAATAAAATGGCGACGAAAATCCTAAGTTTTACTATTTTCTGTGCAAAGTTTTCATGACACACATAGCTGTTTCAAGTTCAGCGTTGGCACACGACACGGTTAACTTTCGAAAAGTTTAAAGTCAACAAAGAAACTTTTGAGAAACTTTACTTTGAAAGTTCACGAGTGGAAATTTTCAAGATGAAAAGTCACAGCAGAAAGTAAGCACTCGTATTGTACGGGTATAACGAAACGTCTAAACTAAAACACTTACCTTGACTATTTCATTAACAATTACAACAAGATGCAACACTGATATTTAGAATGGAAGCAATTTAGATTATAGTCGTTTGATTATTTTAACACATTTGCTTTGCACACCCGCCAGCTTTCTTGATAGAATGAAAATACTAAACTATGCTATGTTGCAAGTTTAGCGAAGCGAAAGGCACCTCTACAAAAATCCAAACGAAGTACAAGTTGGAAGCGAGCGACGAGTGACCCAAAATAAGCTCGTTAATGTTGCCTCATATAAAAAATCGGAAAGCTTGAAAATTAGAATAATATGCGAATTAATAGGGTTAATGTGTATTATTTGCGCGTATATAAATACTATTTATTACAATTCAACTAATTTTTGTGTCATATTTAAAATATTTCGACTTAAATGCGTTTTCTAACGCAATTCAAACAATTTATCCTTGACCTAATTTTCGCCTGAACATCTCGTGATTGTTTTTGTATTTGTGATTTTACTAATCGAAATAAATATGTTGCAAATAAGTATAAAATATTATTTTTAAAACTTAATTTAAACATAATTGTTTTTAGAAATAATTTATGTTTAGTGACGAATTTAATTACCAATCATCCACAGAGCGCCATCTCTGTGCGCGAATAGGAATCATGCTCTAAAGTATCAAGTTAACATGCTAGCGTGTAAACCGTTTATATTAACAGCGGTGTAGAGCGGTTTTTAATAGCTAGTGTTTTAAATAGTTGTCAAATCAACTCAGCAGATTAATTCGTCAATGTCATTAATATTTGTAATTAAGACTCTTATCGATCGATTACTCTATTAAAGTAAACTAATAATTGATTCAGGGTACATTTTTACGAAGGGATTTTCGTTATTATTTTATTCAAATTACCAAATCAATTTACTTCACTTTGATTATACTAATTTTATTACTACCAATATCTTGTTAGCTCCTAAGCTTGCGATAGATATTAATGATACGACCTGTTTAATTATTTAGAATCTTTACGTTTTGAAAAGTAATGTATTAGTAATTTTACCTTATTTATATGCCACATATCGAGCGGAAAAACGTTTTTTTCTTAAATATTCATGATTACGAACTTTTTCTTGTAACCTGCATTTTTGTATTGTTGTTGCGGCCATTGCATGCACGCATACACGTGTACATACCTACATGTATATAATATAAGCATAAGCGTGATTACACCGACCTATTGCCTATTAAATTGGCGGAATTGCTTAATCAAATAGCAAGTCAAGAAACGCGACAGCGGACAGACAAATACGTAGTATACTATTTATGTACGCATATATACGTATAACGTTACGCTTCTTTACAAACATACAAATTATGGTAAGAATGCAACATATGGCATTTTTAACCCACGCTGGCCAAAGTTTATTCTTCTAGCAACTACGGACAGCTTGGATTAGACCTATATTTTTAGTACTATTGAGAGCTAGTGAGATTAGTACAGAAAAAGGTAAAGATATATTAATCTAGCGGTCGGCAACTCGCAACCCGCAACCCTCTTCTTGCGGCTCGTGGACCTTCCTAGAACCGTTTTTTTCGCAGTTAAATTTATTGGATGACCGTTTTTTGCCAACAAATTTTCTTCGCAAATATCCGACTGCGTTAGAAGGAGGGTAACGTTTTTCGAGCGTATGTATTTATGTTTGTATGTGTGTATGTCCATTTCATGGTCATATATGCTACAATCCATAATTATGGATTGTAGCATATATGACATTGATAGATTGTGCATTGCATTGATAGATTGTGACATATCATTAGAAACGGATTAGTTTGGAGAGTAACATAGGGTATATAATACAAATATATATGTATATTATAACACATTTCTTTGACTATTTAGACAAAAACTCATAGTTAGAATATCATTATGAACAAAAAAATCGTTTTACGCAGTCGGGTTTTTTGTCTTAATATTTTTAACAATGTTACTAGTTGTTCGTCAATTTTCAGGAAATTCCGAATGCGCCCCGCCATTACCTGACATGACTAATATGCGGTCCGCGTTGCTAAAAGGTTGCCGACCGCTGAACTACATTGTGCGATTTCGTACTGTCATGTGAGTGTGTTACAGATAGGATTTATTTAAAAATCTAGATGTGCTGCGTACGTTAAATTATAAATAGATTTTTTATGAAGGTATTTAAGGGTAAAGCACGACTTATGTAATATTGTTATTATTCATATAACAATAATAGGGTTTGTACAGATACGAATGCACAAACACATCTTAATTCATCATTTAACAAGATGTCTGAACTGCCGGAGATGGAACATGGAACCTTCTTCATGTCAGACCAGTATTGCGGTCGTAGCACCACGCAGTTCAGGAAAAATATATTCATAAATAAAACCTATGAAATCTACTAAGTAAATTTTCTTTTGCATTAAACATTTTTAAATAAAGAAATGAGATATATTTTTTATTTTCGAAGTCAACCTGTTTAATGCCCAGATAATTGCCGAGTACCTATATGTACTATCAAATAATTCAAACTATCCTATTATCTAAGTGCGTAGGTGATTTGAAGTTTGTTTCCCAAACTAAACAACAACATTTAGTAAAAAGTAGTTGCCTGTCTATATCAAATGCGGAAAGCTACGTAAATACATATTATAATGCGAGGACGCAAAGTCGCAAAACCTCGGTCTGTTCTTTCGGAAGCACTGTCGCTTCGTTATAAAAATCAATAGCATTAGTGAGTTCGTACAAACGAATTATATGAATCTCATCTGTGTGAGTCGCCGGGCCCTCGGTGTGCGGGAAACAAAAAAAACACAAGTGAAATTCTTGTAATAAAAATCAATCGGAGCGGAGAGAGAAGGCGCCGCGCGGGGCGCCGACTGGTCGGGCGCCGAGCCACCCTCCGCCTCCGCAGCCCCCATCCATACCTACTCCGTCTATATTGCATCTACCCGCCACCCGACCGAGATGCCCGCTATTTTTATATCATCCCGAGTCGTAGGCCACTTCCGAAACATTCAACTTCGTTACCGACCTACTCTTTCGATGCTTTCGTTAGCGTTTCGTAGTAAAACTTTTAGTCGTTTATTTTCCGTCCGAGAGCCGGTCGCGAGGGGGCAGAGGAGTTCAGAGGACGGCGCGCCGCTCGGCCGGTTCCCGGCAAAAAGGCGTTTGTTTTTATTTCTTCGGCGCGGAAAAAAAATCTCACGCGCCCGCCCTGCACCTCCTAAACATGCGCCACGCAGCGACGCAGACTCGGCCGGGTGTGTGCCGAATTCACTTTCATTTGCGACATCTCATCGTCTCTCGAAGGTCACCGTGCAGCGGCGGAGTGGTCCCGCGGCCGAGGAGTGCATGCGAGACGCGGCGGGTGCTTGCGGCGGCCTCCGCTGACCGACTAGGTGAGTTGACTGATTTGGCGCCCTCGTCTTCGGCGATTTCGTTTCCCTCACGTTTATCGCCTCCGCTTTGTACCGTCCTTCGCCCGCGAAGACGTTGAAAGTGAACGTTTTCGTATCTGGCGGCGAGCCGGGCCCGCGCAGCCGTACCGCACGTCCGTCGTTCCTCGAATAGAGCGCCATGAGGAGCACCGCGAGAGGGTTAACCGCGCAACTTTACATTCACTACTTGTCTCCTCTCGTCCGTCTGACAGGTGACGGCGACGGCACGCGAATATGTGCCTAAAACGCCGGTCGTTAGGTTCGAGAGTGGATAGATCGAACGTTTTATAGTAACGTAAAAGTTTTGAAGTACATCCGCGGAAAGTTATACAACTAGCATAAAGTTCGGTTTTTGCCCATGTTCCGTACACGTTGCCTCGTTGTTATGTGGTGGAAAATAAAAATAAAAATCCACGCGAGACGCTTTGGGCCCCGGCTTGCGGGCGTCAGAAAGAGAGAGGAATCGACTTTGCACTCTTCATTTGTGCACCAATCGAGAAAAATTCAATAAAGCTCGCTTCCTTTTATCTAATTGCCTATGTGAACCTACCTACTTATAATACGACGGGGTTCGATTCGCGACATTTGCAGGAAAAATGAGGCTTTGTATTGTTTGGGCTTTTGAAGACGATTGTTTAAGTAAATTCGCAATGCTGTTTTCTTTTTAAATTTGCATCTTGTTGAGGGATCGTATTTTAAGTCTGATCTGAAATGTAGTATTACATTACATTACAAATATATACAACTTCACGCATGTGTATTATCATAATTATAACAGTAACAACGTTAATCGTGATCTTTAAAAATGTAATGATTGTTTCAGGAGATGCCCGGGAACGAACCAATGTCGGTGAAGTGCGAGCCGCCCTCGGATGACGAAGATACGCAGTACCATCCAGCATTTATATCCAACCAAGTATGTATAAATTATGCTAAGTGTTTAATAACTAATATACTAAATAATTCCACACTCATATAGAAACAAGCAGTTTGCGAATTTTCTTGTAATTAAGGTTAATTATGTTTAGACTTTTCAATTTTTTCATAGTCAGTAATAATTTAAAGTTGTTTAATAAAATAGGGTGATATTCTTATTTTTTCACTTCATAGAAAATTTAAAACATAATTCCTAATTTTCATTGATATTGAAAAATTTACCAACTTTTTTACTTGTATATATGTTGGTGTAGTTTTTTACTTATTAGGTACTACTTATACTTAATAATAGCGCTTCAGCTGATATGATTACTTTAAAGTAATAGGTACTAAAATGATAACTTTTTTATACACCGAGTACCTATCTAACTTACTGATACACGTTTTTTTATTGAATTCACTTAATTTGTAAATACACACAACAATGGCACGTAGTCATGAATCGTGACTGGTGACCCATTACGAGGCTAATTGTGTTGTAATTAGACACTAATCGTTTAGACGATAATTTTAACGCAAAAACTTCTTACAGCAAATCGCGTCGGAGCTTCTAACAATAAAATTGGAGACAGTTTGTTCTGACGATGAAAATGTGTCGACACCCACAGATCTCCTACATCATTTGCAGGTATTTATTTAAATAATTTAGTTAGACTTGCTTAACTTGCGTAACTACTGATAAAACCTGTACAGCGATGTAGTTGGCATCATATTTGATAAATAAAACACGATTCACACTTCAATTAATTAATCACGTTGTGAAATGGAATGCGTTGAAATTTATTTGTATTTTAAAGTTAAATTAAAAGCTAGATACATCGTTAGTAGAGTGAAATACCTGTCTACTGGGTACCAATACCCTCTGGAATACGTAACAGTTTAATATTTCATGATATTTAAATATCGTCATATAACTTTTTGCGGTAACTTTATGAAATTAAGGTAGTAAACTTCGAAAAATTTTAACTATGAGGTCACCCACAAATGGCTAGTTTTTTTTTTGGGGCTAAGTTAGGATGTCTCGTTAACATACTTCTTTGAGCCAGAATACAGTAGAGCCTGACAGATTTTAATATTCGTGGTAGGTATTATGTAAATATAAGTATAGCGGTTGTGTGGAGTTGAATCACGGAGGGTTCTATCACTGTTACTATACTTTTGATTCATCGTGATTTAGTTTACTTGTTTATCTTTGTAATTGTCGTATGATCTCCTTTAAGCACACTACCTTTAACGAGGAAACTTATACCTCACATCTAGTAGATAATTCGTAGGGAACACAATGCCGACAGAACTGTTATTGTTATCTCTTTCCTTAATGACGCAAGGGGACTCGGACATTCAATCGCGAACGTTAAACTACACGAAATTTGGATTCTAGAGACTGGTAGATAAGTTCCAAATTAGCAGGATGTTTCTTTTACGCGAGATGAGTGTTGTGTCCTTTTCTTGTGTAGGCTTGTGTGTCAGCTGTGCTGTGATTTTTCAACACAATAACGCCAGTAAAGTGGTCACTTTACGATCTTCCGAATGCTGTATTCTTTGAAATGGAACACAATGATTGCTATACCGATAAAACGTAGAAAAAGGTCGCATATTCCGCTTTATATTTTGATTTAACTGGGATATTACCGCAATGGAACAGTGCAAAAATATTTGCAAAATGTATGTAAAGTAAAAACAATCTATATTTTAAACCTCCATTGATTGAGGTACTGTTGTGTTATATGTACCTAGAAAGGTTGTAAAAAAGTTACACTTATACGTGTGAACTTAACTTAGTCCTCAGGGGTTAACGGCTGTCCTTGGTTAGGATTCTGATTTTAATTGGGGCTGATTATAGATGTATATGGGCGGCAGAGGTCACTTACCATCAGGCGGAGAGTATGTTCATTAGTTACTTATAATATAATACCAACATTGAACCCCTTTAAACCACTTTGATACCAAAAAATATTTTTAATAGATGACGTATAATGAACTTATCGTCCAAATTTGAATCTACGAGTAGCTTTAGTAGTTTAGATACTGCATAGATTAGTCAAAAGTGAGTAACCTTTCACTTTTCATTATAAGAAAATGGGATGGTGTGTGTCTGTTTGTTATGCAATCACGCAAGAACCACTGGTCCGATTTACATGAAATTTTGCAGGGATGTAGCTTATATACCTGGTCAACTCATAGGCTACTTTTCGATTTCGAGATGGCGGCTACTATTATGTCCCTTATTTTTAAATATGGCAACTATTTTTAGCGAAGTAGCGTAGTCCAATAGCACGAATACTTAAGCTACTTATAGATAAAAGATAAAGATGTATGTGTTCGGTAGCAGTGCGTGGCGCCGGCCGCGCCCGCCGCGACGCCGGTACACGCGCGCGCGCCGCCGCCCGCCGCCGCGCTCGGCACGCTCGAGACGCTGGAGCCCGCTTCGCACGCTGGAGGCCTGGTAATGTTACCTACTCTAATGGCAAACATAAAAGCGGTGTCCCGCCGCTGAGCATAATGCTACCGTAGCAGGACTTCTTAACTTCCTGGCCTCAAGTATACTACGGCCGTATCAGCGGTTAAAGATAAGGATAAGGGATTACGAGTCTTGAGGGTCTTCTCTCTATCTGGGCAAATATACCCCCCGGTACCTTAATATTACTTCACGACACTATGATATTAATTAAAATATTACAGCGTAGAGAGTTTAGATATTAATTAAAATACCAACTCCACTGTTAAGTGGGTGGTGCGGACTACTTCGGTCATCTGACCTATCTATCAGCCACACTAACGTAGCATATGGAGAGCATTCATTCCAGCAGTCGCTTTTTATGTACCTATGTCACCACTAAGCCCCTTGGGACCTTTTCCTGTTAAGTGGATTTAATCCTCATGCGTACCTACCACTTGAATCCTATTGTTTTATAGATACTTTGTCTGTCATGCGTGTTACATGCACGTGTTGCGAATCAATTCAATTGTAAAGTGTAAATAGTAAATAAACCTACTAATTATTACCTATGATTAGGTGAAGCAGTGGTTAAATTCCTTGAATCTTTGTAAATTCTATTTTTCTGGATCGTTGTCCATTCCTATAATTGCATTTTTACTGACTCTAGATTGCCTACAATGACGTAGAACTTAACTCATTAACAACGGGCATCGCCATTCGATGACCTAGTCGGGGACACTTCATATATCAAGCAGTGATTTTTGCATTTCCACTGGGTTTTTGGTTTCAACCGGAAGCCGTATCTCCCTGACACCTTTGATCATTTATTAAAATATTTGTAGTTGTATCTACTTTACCAGAAGGTAGAACCAGTGTAATTCGACCAATTGGGGATGTACCACCTCCGTACCTATTTTTAGCGTGAAGCAGTTTTTGCGTTTCGATGGAAGGATATTGCCGACTCACTTGTATTTGAGGCGATCGTCTTGGTCCTCCGGAGTAGCAACGGATCTGTGAACGATTTTAGATAGAACATCTGACCACTTACCATTAATTGGACTGCATGCTCGTTTGCGACTTCAGCCTGATAAAAAAAATATATATATATATATTTGTAGCTTGTAGCTCATTGACGTAAGTAAACCTACGAAACTATTTCAAAACAATCATTAAGTATCAAGTTAGTAGCGTAAGTTAGAGTAAGAGTATACTCAGATAAGGATTTTTGGTCACACCGTACCAAATTCTTGACAAAGCTTTACTAAGTTGGTTACTGATAAAAATAATTTTGCGATGACTACTGATAAATATTTCTTGTAGTGATTGTCATCACATTGAGCTCGTTATTCAATTGAGACGTCCCGATGCATACGTGTTGCGACACTGATCTTCGCTGGGTTATTGTCATGTAAACCACGCTTGTATCTACTTGTTCTTGACTCAATTATGCACATAAATTACTTATCAATGAATACACAGGTAATTAAAGATATATTTATAGGTACATTCGTAAAGTTAATGTGATTGTTGTAGTTGTCACATCTTTTACGTTTCGTTGTTTGACTACGGTACAAACTACAAAATCGTACATGATAAATATTTTGTCGAAAGGTAACTAAATAAAAAAAGATTTATTTTTTATCTTTCATGTGTAACTGTTTGTGGTTAACAAACAGTTACACATAAATAAGTGAAAAAAATGTGTCAGTGAACCTGAATGGGTCAGTTAAGTAACAGATATACATCTAAATATTATCTTTAAATATAACATAGGTAGATCTTTTTTGTATTCCAGTTCTTAACTTGTGTAATACCTTGATTACGATCCTTACGAAACCTCGATAAGGTTCGTCTATTGGATTCAAGATACATGTAGCGTCATCTGTTGTTGAGTAGTGGATAGTTATATTTTTATTATAGTAACAATGAACTTAACATTTAATGATATTATTTTTATGCACTGAATATGTGGTTTATTGTGACTTATCTCAAATATTATACCAAATTCCAGGGCTCCACCCTTATCGACAGACACGCCACAATGCTGACGGTCAACGAATTGCCCGATTCATCGGATTTCATCCCTCTGCTAGCTGTTAAAGATGAACCTTTGTCTGAAGGGGGTAAGTAGTAGTTCTTTTATTTTTGCTTGCTTATCTATAAAAATATTATTATATATTAATATTCGTATTAAAAATATTGATTTTCATTATGTTTTTCTAAGAGATTAATTTTAAAGTATTGAATGTATCTTTCGATTAACATTAACGTACTATTTGTTGTAAAAAGTATAGTTATCGTCAATAAATTGTTTACATCACATATATACATTCTTAATAATAGGGCTTAGAAATATAGATTATTTTGAATTGAGATTAGTTTTATCGTTGTCTTTCATTTTTAAAGTGAAACCTCTTTAGAATCACTATGATTTGAAACCCGATTAAAAGAAAATACACTACGAAAGCAGTTGTTAGCGCTACAACTAGATAGCGCTGTATCCCTTTCTGAATCACGGTCGACGCTCACGAACACTAGTTTACTTCGTAGCTTGTATAGGCGTTCAAGTTTAGCGCATATACTGTCGTATGTGAATTGCACACGCAATTATGCTTTTTTGACATATTTTGTTTCTTTGAATGACTTTGACCAAGCTAACTGTTTTTAGAACAACACCACCTTAGCGGGGATGATACGAGTGATTCGGGCGGTGCTACTTCCGAGACCCCAACGCGAGGGTCCCCTAAAACCTGGTCGCAGCGAGACATGGATAATGCGTTAGATGCGCTCAGAAATCACCACATGAGTCTTACCAAGGTATTTTAAGTAATTTAGATTTTTTTATTGCATGAAGTATGTAAGTAATATTTCACCTGCGGTTGTAGCTAGTTATAATTTAGTTATAGTGCCAAATAATAACTTTGATAGCTTGATTTAGGATTTGTATAACGCCATCAAATGTCGAGGAGGAGGCGTAGGTAGTTACGCTAATTGTACTGGAAGAAATAAATACATTGAAAATAATTTCGGTCGGAGCGTGTGTCTAGTGACTGATGACTAATGACTTACTTTAGTATGTGATCCATTTGATGAGGTTAAGTCATGTATCGTAAAGTCCAATTACAGTGTCTTATTTAAAGATTATGGTTATGACATTATATGATCAGTCTCAAATAGAGATGGCAATCTCCCAAAGTGTGATCCCGTAATATTGTGGGATTCAGCATGATTATATAATCCTGCCATCGTGTATTAGCCTGTGTAAGCGATCCATTGACATCACGGAACTGTTTCAAGTCTGGAATTGAATATGCATTTTTATGAATTTATTTAGTATAACATGCCATCATTTTTTAAATTTAGTTTTGTACGAGTCACAGTATACTTAATATTTTATTTATTTTAACTGAAATTTTTTCTTACTAATATTATGTGTTTTTTTACTTTTTCACGTTAAAACTTCTGGTCCCATTTTGTCGAAATTTAGGACACTTATAGTTTATGACTTGGGTTAATACACCGGATATTCATTACCACGGTAAACGTGACAGAACAGGGTGGAGCCGCGGGAATAAGTCAGTAAGGATTATTAAAAAATGTATTGAAGCAATTCAATTGAAAAGCTCACATCCCAAATACTTGACGCATGAAACTCAGTATCCGTTTACGGTAACACACGTTTAGCGTTGTGGCGTAGTGGCGGCGTATTGACTACTGTCGTACATTGATTTGTATACGTTCGTGTCAGGCGTCCGCGCGTTACGGCATCCCGTCAACGACGCTGTGGCAGCGCGCGCACCGGCTGGGCATCGACACGCCGAAGAAGGACGCGGGGGCGAAGTCCTGGAGCGACGCCGACCTGCGCGGCGCGCTGCACGCGCTGCGAGCTGGCGCCATCTCCGCTAACAAGGCTAGCAAGGCTTACGGTTAGTGTAGGTTTTTATTTCATGGATTTGCTTGCTTGAGGTTAATCAATAATTGTTACTTTAAATTTAAAAGTTAAGTGTAATATAAATATCGTTTAACATATAAGGATATACTAGAATTTTACTATCGCACGTCGAACTCGTAGCCTTCGATTGTGCTCTATTTTAGTCCTTTAGTCAGGTGTTTAAATGTATTCTGCATATTAGGGGTGTGCGAATATCGTTTAAATTTCGAATCGTATTATTCGAAAAACTTCGGATAATTCGAAAATCTTCGAGTAATTCGAAAAAAATCGAATAAGTCAAGCAATTCGTTAAATTTCACTGATCCACCAGTGGAATTCTCGTTTACTGGTTGAATCTGTGAATAGAACTCCTATACGCGTGAGCATATCATGCATAGCATGCGCGTGTTTAATCGATTAATTCCACTGGTTTATTTTAAAAAAGAAAATATTTCTAATTTTGCGAACAATAAATAATTCGCGACTAATTAAAAAAAATTGGAGTGATTGGAATTATTCGAAAATTTTCAAATTATTCGATTCGAATTTCGAAGCGATTAATATTCGATTCGGTATAAATAATTCATAAGTTCGAATTATTCGCACACCCCTATTGAATATTACTAATCATATTCAGGATACTCTTACACAATATCGTCGTCCTTTCAGACATGCCGCCCTGGGCTATAGCCTTCTCTTGGATGCTACGCTAATGACTTTACATGAAATTAACTTTTTTTATAGTATGGAAGTAGCAAACGAGCATGCAGTCCACCCGATGGTAAGTGGCTGCCGCCGTCCATGAACATCTGTAATCAAGTCTATGTAAGATCAAAGTCTCACCTAAGGTTAGCCATACATACGTCGCTACTCCTGAGGACTGAGATGGAAAGTATGTCTCCCTTACCACACCCTTCAGACCGGAACACAACAGCGCATAACACCGCTCTTACGAGGCAGAAATGGGTGTGGCGGGGGTTCTTCCGGAGTCGAATCACGAAGAGTTCTACCACCTCGTTAACCGTACGCGTGTCGGTATTCTCGGCAGGTATCCCGAGCAGCACGCTGTACAAGATCGCGCGGCGCGAGGGCATCCGTCTGGCGGCGCCGTTCAACGCGGCGCCGACGGCGTGGCGCCGCGCCGACCTGGAGCGCGCGCTCGCCGCCATCCGCTGCGGCGCCGCCTCCGTGCAGCGCGCCGCCGCACAGTACGGGATCCCCACCGGTACGATGTCTCGGGTGACTTCACGAACGGGAAAAATATACTGAACCGAAATAAATATACCAGGTAGTAGAACCAAGTGACGTAGAGTGAGTTTCTGTCGCCTGGGGCTGAAGTTTAATACGCTACCTACCATTTAAAAAAAAATTGTCGGTGAAAAAAAAAGACTAAATCTAAATTGACAACCAAAAAAAGGTCTCCAAACCTAAATATGGAAGCGCAACTTGAGTTTCAAGGTTTTTTTTACAAAAAATACCGCTATACCGCTATATTACGAAAAAAAATTTTTTGCCGCTCCCTCAACATGTGCCGCCCGGGCCGCGCCACCCCCACTGCCCCCCTTAGCTTCGCTACTGATAGAACTAGTGGAAATTTTAAGAAGTCTGGACAATGCACCATACCATGAATAATTTTGAAATGAAAAAGAATATCAGAAATATTACGACGAATTTTTAATGACTTCATGTTATAAAACTTAAATCTATTTTCATAAGAGTGTACTATATTTCCTACACAACAAATAGGATTATTTAATAGGTAAATAATAAGAATATTATTTCTAAAAATTTTAAAATATATTAAGAGATTTAGATATACTCAAAAATCTGAAATTAATCCCGCAATTTCATTATAGGATTGGTATTAAAATCCAATATGCAACATAATAAGTGAAATGTATTTTTAATACGCGTAACGCCATCTGTTGTTGAATTGCAGGCACATTATACGGGCGGTGCAAGCGAGAGGGCATCGAGTTGTCTCGCTCTAACCCCACACCCTGGTCCGAAGATGCGATGGGAGAAGCACTTGAAGCTGTAAGGTAAAATATTCGAAAAACCATATTTAATAAATTTAATAAATAACCAGACCTTGTTGATTCTTAATAATATTTAAAACTAAGTTTTCTATAAATTCCTATTTAATAGAAATTATAAATTAAACTAGTATTTTTTCTTAGGGACAATTATAATATGTTAACATATCATATTTTTATCGAGTATTTTATATGCCTGCAGATGACGGTCGTGTGGATGCATGTGGTATGTCGTCACAGTCACCGATATATATTTGTAATAAACTCCATTAGGACATTGATTTTACTTGAAGTCCATCAGATGCGTTTCCAGTCCTGACGTCTATGATGGTCGCCTCATATGTAAATAGGCATCCACACTCTTCCAGCAAAACGTAGAACTACTTCAAGATATTAATTGGTGTGGGGTGGTACCTCCCCGAGCTAAGTTTATTATAAATAATAAATTATTTAGAGTAGCACACTTATAATCGTGTATGTGTTGGTTCTAGGGTGGGTCAGATGTCCATAAACCAGGCGGCGATACACTATAACCTGCCGTATTCCTCCCTCTACGGCCGTTTCAAGAGGTGCAAATATCAGATACAGGTGAGTAACCAAATATATTTATTTTGTATTGATTCATCCGTCACTTATGAATAAACACTGATAAATGCGAAATCATTTTTTAGCTATTCACCGTATCACCGTAGCAGGAGAATAAATATGAAAAGACTTTAAAATCGGCCTCGTAGATCTATGATTTGACAACTTTTATCAAAAAATCGCTGAAAATTGTGTGAAAATTGATTTGATTCAAATAACGTAAAGATCGACATCTAGTGTCGAATAGATGGGAGTATATACTAAGAGCATTGATAAAATTTTGCAAAGAATATTGTTTTGTTAGACATTTTTTTCTATTTGCAATACTAACGAACTAACGAACTCTAACGAAGTCGCATAATAAAACTGTTGTAGCCTGACTTTAAATTGCATGACACTTTAAACGTTGCTATGTAAATTCGTGTCTAAAATTTATTGTTTTTAAGTTGTTACATTGTACATACTATATCCCGTATTTCGATTACGTAATTCGGAATTTAGTACGTACCTATTCATATTTTTTAAAGTTTCTGACATTATTAAATGTATGTCTCATTCAGGGTGTTCCTCCTCATCCCCCACAAGAGCTACCCAATGCTTCAGAAATGGAGCCCCAAGGCCAGTCTTCAGATTACCAGCAACAAGTCCAACAGACGGGGGAAGACCAAGGCTCCTACTTCGACATACCCTTCAGCCACATGTTCCAAGAGTACGAACAGGCGATGTATTATTCTCAGTGCAACGGGATCACGACCAGTTGATCCACTGAAGGATTTCCTTGTGGAAGTCTATCAAAATATGCC
Organism: Cecropterus lyciades; assembly: GCA_002930495.1. Classification (NCBI taxonomy): domain Eukaryota; kingdom Metazoa; phylum Arthropoda; class Insecta; order Lepidoptera; family Hesperiidae; genus Cecropterus; species Cecropterus lyciades. The sequence continues at coordinate 700,274 of MOOZ01000036.1, read as the reverse complement.
TCTTGATATTGGATTATTATTTTAATTTAAAAAAATACTGGTATATTGTTAATTTGTTATACAGACGTTGCATTTTTTTCATTGAGTGGTTTGTGTTATGCTATCAGTTTGTTATTGAAGTTATTTTAATAGCAGGATTTAAATTATGTGTAAAGTTATTTACAAATATTTGGAAAAAATAAGTTCCGCATAAAACTATTTTTTATTGACGTTCTTTTATTGTTAATGTTGTTGTTGATAAATGCTTCATTATGCCGGCAGAATACCTTTATTAACTTCTAACAGCAGGCAACTTAGTTGCAAATGGCGAATATTTTTTTTTTAGCCAATTTTGAAGAATAGTATTATACTGTTTTAATAGGCAGTCTTAATATATTGTTTTTATTATTTATTATATAGGTATATATTTATCTCAGTTGTTAAAAGGGTTTTTATGTATCTTGCAGTATGCGTTATCATAATTAGTGATCTTAGGAAGAGGATATTAAAATGTAATGCCATAAAATTAGAGATGTGAATGTTAATCTGCATACTTTATATTTAATTACAAGAAATTGAGTCATGCCAATGCCAGCGTAAAATCGAATTTATATCCATATTATGGATAGACAAAAGGTAAACAACATCTTTCTACTAGTCTTTAATCTTTAAAATTAGTTATAAAGGGAATCTAAGGTAAAGTATTTTATTTAATGTATCGTCAGCAATAATTTTTATGTACGTGGTAGAAGTAATGTATCTTAAAATGTGTAAAGTATTTTTATTTCATGGTTGAAGCTAGTTGTGTGAAGTTGCATTCAAGGATATTTATGGAATTATAAACTAATTTATAGCCGTTTCGTCAATCTATAAATGTAATAATTTAGTCAGCATAATTAATCTGATCGTATTTATGGAGATTTAGTCTTTTTCACTCGTACCAGAAACCGGCAAATCGAAACTGTGGTTTTGACCTCGCTAATATTGTCATCTAGTGGGAAAAAAATAAACTACTTTGGTTTGTCGTTTTTTGTTATATTTTCATGTAAATATTGGATGGATATTTGTGTTATGAATTATGGTATGGCATCGAACTGTAACATTATAAGCATAATAAGCCTAATAAGCTAGATGCTAGGAATCTACGGCATGTAGCAATATAATAAAAAATGTGACTAGTAACATTGGCCATCTGGTTATGAAGCCCTATTTTGCTAGTGAAGTAGTTTTTAAAAATGTAGTATGGTAGAGTAGAATACATACTAAATAATGTACTTAGTACCACGTATTTGTATGTAATTTAAAAATTATAGCTTAAGTAAATCCATTCCGTGCCAGTTTTAAGGCTTCGTAGCTGAAATTAAACTCGAATTTATGGTGCAACTGAATTTAAAGCACTTTGTTTTACAAATACTAAATACTAACCGGTATGATACAAGTATTTTAAAAGTTAACATTTGTATATTGTTCTGACCTATACGTATATTCATTCCAAGAAGTCCATATTTTTATTAAAACCAAGAAGTCCATATTTTTATTAAAACGAAATAAAATAATAATAATTGCAGTACCATAAATTTGAGCGTAACTTTTAGCAAGCAGACGTGTCTATGTTGTCTAGTAATGGGAAAAAGGAAATACTATTCTTGTAAACATTATAGTAATAATAATAATTAAATAATCACATAATATAGGCACTGTAGGTACCTACTGCTCTGTCCATAATCGACTTAATACTACATACGTAATTCAATGTGATAATCTCGAGTCTTGTATTCGATATGTTATAGTTATGTGTTTTCGTTTGTAAATAATTAAACTTATTTAGTTTTTAACATAACAATGTTTACTAAGATTTAGTAGACAAACGTTGTCCCCATTCCATTAATGTATTTTGACTATAGGAACTAAATGCGCCATTGAGCTCCTATACATCTGTATTTTCATGCAATTTATTCATGTACAATTTAGATTTCATACTATTCTGTTACACAGGTATACATTGTTTTTATTTCCTGTTTGTCACAGATATAATTAAGGAGAAGCTCTGGATTTTTGTAATATTTCATTTTTTAAGAAATTCACAAAGCAACCCTGATGTAAATCTGTATTTCATATAGAACCTTTTTCCGACTTTTTAAATTCTTGTACCTTTTTTTAAATGGTGTATCTAAATGGTATTGTTGTCGTCTATTTTACTACAGAACGTAAATAATAATTAAATGCGTTCTTAATCAGTTATTCTGCATTTCTTGTTGCCAAAATTCATAGATGATTATTTCATTTTAAAATAACAAAATTTAATAGGAGGTGTAATACCTTTAGTGCAAGGCTACGCAGCTGTAAAATATAAAGTAAATAATGAAATTAATAACAAAAGTTTACATTGCTATGTTTATTGCCAACATTACTTGCTATTGGTTAATTTATAAGTTACCGTTTTAAAATTAGTAGAGCCACAGGAAGCGTACGGGATCTAATTGATCATGACAATTGGCAACAAAAATTTCCAATGACTTCTTTGCTTCGTTCTCGCCGAAGTCGCTGTTACGCCTGTTGTGGTATATGATGTATTTGAAAACCTATTCATATTTTTTAAAGTTTGTGACGAAACGTGTGGATGATTCCCAGTCAGCAAATAAAACAAACGTAGTACATAAAAAAGTCGTTTTATTTAGTATCTACATTAAAGTTATAAAATAAATTACATGATGATTTTATTACCGGCTGCGGAGTCCTTGTATACATGTACATCTCACTTCTCGTATATTAATAACTAATATTTATTACTCGTACGATATACAAAATTACATTATTGCACGTCATACACATTGTCAGCTACTAATATTAGAAAATTATTTTTTTCTTAATTTTGAGCGTCGTTGTATTTATAACACTAAATAAAGGTAGATGGCAGTGTATAATGGCAGTTTATCGACTCGCACATAGATGTCGCTTATTACATTCAGGGTTAGAGAGCTATTATTACATGTGCGAGTCGACATAATTAAACACTAGAGGTCGCTATTTACAATTACCGTAACGTTACTCAAAAATTGTTACGTATTACAATGCATGACAACATCATAAGACTTATCAGAGGTAGTAGTGGAATTTCTCAATTCTAGTTTAAAACAATCAGCTCACAATTTGCGCTATTGAGGTACTGTTTCTAATAACGCGATAATAACCAGCCGTACATCAGTAACATGTATCAATATTAGTAGAAAGTAATTAAAAACAATTTTGTATATAAAGTGATCTTATTTATTGGTAAAACAAAGATAGAAGTATGTATGTATAATATGTTTGGGGATATTATTGAATAGGATAAATTAAGTTATAATTTATATAAGTTTACCGAAAATTGCTACAATTACTTTTAAATTTTTCATTTTGAATGTAACGATAATGGTGTCATGAATAATAATACACTTTACTGGTGTACGGGTGTCGGAATGTACATAGTAGAATCTAGGAGCGAGGCGGGCGACATTAATCTGGTAATTCCACTTAATGCCTCCTTCCGGTTCTCCTTTTCGGCAAGGTCGGCTGTTTAGTGGCCAGTTCCTGTCCCATAATGCGGACGATTTGCTAGGTTGTTGCTATTTCGTAGACTTATGTTTTTATTAATTTTAACTGAATCGGATAACAGACATGAAGTGGAATACGTCTCAAAATACAATTTTTACATTACAAAACAAGTCGCCGCCGCCCGCTGCGTTGCAATGCGTCTAACAATTCCTTACGAAGCGAATTACGGGAGCGCGTCGTGGACACTAATAATATATAAATTTCGAACTATCGAGAAGCGATGCGGGCTCGGACGCCACGGCCGTTCTGTTACTGTTTACACTTACAGACTATTTACGTATAATTGTGCGTCGCGCGTTCGTTATACGCTAGGACTAGACAACGCGCGACGCGGCCCACTCTTTCACTCCGTAACACTATGGTAATATTTATTATAAGGTTCCAAAAGAACGCCCGTGCGCATATATCACAAAGTAAAAAAGTACATTTAACACAGTCTCACCGCAAGACGTTCTATTAAACGTTACGCGTAACACAAAACGTCTGATCACACACGAGGCGGGCGTTCCGCGAAACGCCGCGAGCCGCCCCAGTATCGGTCAGGTCCCCAGTGCGCGAGACCTCAGTCTCGCGCACTACAGTTAAGACGGTACATTTTTGTAAATACATCATCGTCATCGAATTTCACACTAATATAGGGGTTTAGCGGAATACGTCATTTAAACTTTCCACACGGATCGCGGGATCGGAGTCACATACATTTTATTCAGTTCAGTTCGGTAAGGTTCACACGGGGTGCGGCGCGCACTAGACGGGCCCGTAGTCCGAGAGCGGCTGCGCCGAGCGCGCCACCGAGGGCGCGGAGGGGGCGGAGGGNNGGACGTGATGCCCACCGCCAGCGCCATGAAGTACTTCAGCATGAGCGCGGAGTACAGCGGCCGGTCGCCGCACGCCGCGCCGCACGCCACGCGCCGCAGCCAGCGCTCGCGCCCGCCCGCCTCGTACGCCAGGCAGCCGATCACGACGCCGGCGGGCACCGC
>MOOZ01000036.1:681479-693184 GCA_002930495.1 Cecropterus lyciades | reverse complement strand
TATGTATTATTATTCATGACTTCTGTTTATTTAATAAAACAATAACTGAAAAAAAAAAGTAAAAGTATCTTTATTAAAATACATTACTTCATCCGTATAATTTAAAAATTTTGCGGGTTATACTGTAATGTCGTCAATATGTTATAATTAAAACTTGCTGATAAAAATTCATACATGCATCACAATAAACCATGAATATAATTTAATATAGGAACATTAGATGCAGTTTTAAGTGTGGTATTACTTTAAAAGTTTGCTACAATACGAGAACTAATTTTACAACAGTTCTACGTAAGTTTTATTCATACTATACGAGTATTATACTCACAACACTCAGCTCAAAACACTACTTAAAATCAGTTAAAGTCCTTCTGACTACTGTTCACGGGGACACTTCTGGTAACGACACTCAACTACCTTAAGTTTATGAAATAAAGGTTAAATTGGTACAAACGTCACTGAAGCTATAGATAGCTGTTAACACCTGATAAGCCGATATTGATAGGAAGTGTTGGGAATACCCACGTGACACCCGAGAATTGAATAGCGAATGCTAATGGATTTTTAATGGATCTGTGACTATACGCGTACGGAAATATGTAGAGAAAGTGTTCTGTGACAGAGTGCACTGCCTATGTAGTACATTAGTAGACGAGTTTCCGCTCGCCGTGATTTTATGATTACAAAATATTTTTTTATTGAAATATCACACAATCGAAACGAAAGTGACCGAACTAGAAATTTGGATAAATTGACAGAATATGTTTGAAATTTCTCCTTATGACGTTCGTCTATTGAATTAAAAACTAAAATGTTTCCATCCTTTTTTAAAATACTTCCTTATATTAGAGATTAAACTTCCTAAAATGCAAACACAATTTGGACATTACACTGTGGCCTTAAATTTTATTCAGGCACAGATTATTATTATATCATTATAGCTAAATATTGTAATATGTAGTTAGGCAAAAGATAAATTATTACTGTTCGGAAATTTCCTATTCCAAGTGGCAACTGGCTCCCGTATCGGCGACAGTGGCTAATCACCGCGCTATATTTACCGTTCCCGAAATAAGTAATATTTAACTTAAACTAAAATAACTCCAAAATCTGTTCGACGAACCACCTCTAATTAATATTTTGGGTATTTTTGATATATTTATGTTCAATAGGATTTACATTTGTATAAGTGCAAAAGCTTTTTTTGGGCGAATAGTACCTTATGTTACATCTTTCGCGTCGACCCGCGTGGCAGACTATAGCCGTTGGTAGAGTAGTAATTTTCAGGCTCCACCCCCAGTCAATCAGGCATCTAAATGATAAATTCATATTTCTATTCTGGGTCTGGGTGTTTGACTTTTTATTTCTGTATTAGTCCGTGGAACTCATGATTATAATTCCTTTTATAATTCCTAGTGTGAGACTAATCAGTAAAAAAATATTTATTTTTTGCACGGAATAAAGATAGATTCTATCCAATAACAAACAAAACCTCGTACATGAGAAAAAAATGGTATGCAAGTATTAAACCTATTTCGAGCCAATTCCGAGCAGCCGGTGGCAGGTCTAAACCGACGGCAAATGTTATTTATTTCCATAACTAGGGAGAATTAGCGCGCTCTGGAAACACCATGCAAATAAAATTCGTACACGCTTGCGTATGATCTGTTACGAGTACAAATGTACAAAAAATAGAATAGAATTTCTAACAAATCAAGACACGTGGTAGCGTACGGTCAAGTTCTCTGGTAAGCAACGTATTAAAATTTAAAACCTCTGAGACTGCTTAGTATCTCAAATTTCATAAATCGACATTTTTATCACTGATTGACTGATATATACATATTAAAAACCTCACCCAGTTCCAAATGATTATTATTTACAAATTTTTAAAGAACTTTTTAATTTGACGCGTATTTTTTGTTAATTTTGGTATAATACCGGCTCCCAAATAAATATGGAGGAGATTTGAATGTAACTTTATAAAGCAACATCGATAGATCATGTGGAGTTCTCGCTCGAATTATTTCTGGGGAGACAAGGTGTCGGGTTACCCTGCTGCGGTCGGCCGCCTCTATTCAGCGGTATATTATACATCTTGTATATCCCGGCACTTGGAGGATACATAACTAATAAAAAACTATAGTTGAATGAGTTGTATTGACTGTTTTAATAAAAGTTTGCGTTAAATAGATAGATATTTTTTAAATATACATTTTGCCAACGAGTATGTATTTAAATCCATAAGGTCTACGAAAATTGTAATTAAGGGAAGTGGGAAAGTTTGGGATTGATTACGATTAAATGAATTATTAAATAATTATACGGTTCTAGAACTATTAGTTTTGCTACTAAAACATTTTTATTACTATTTTACATATATTAGATAGTGATAAGCATAATATAAGTTATGATAAGCATAATTAAAATTGTAAGTATGTATTTTTAAAGTGAAACTTTTATAATTTTACAACTCGTTAAATTAAAATTATGTTTATGTTAGTTAAAAACAAACACATCACCTGAAATAATAATAATGATATACAGCCTGAAAAAAAGTTATAAGTTTCAGGTAAAAAAAAATCTATTTAAAATTTTGAACTAGCATAAAATATAGCTTTGATAAAGTTTTAAATGTAAAGTAGCTCGTTTCCGTTAAACAATAAAGAACACGTTCAATGTATGGCGATGCAGTTCAATAGCCATTCTTGTCGCTATGACCGTCTGCATAAACAACGCATTTAATCGTAAACTGACCGCTATCGCCTTTCTCTACTACAAAATAAGGCAGAACGTTAGCATGAATACGGGTCGTACTTACCCTTAGTAATATTTTATTGACTTATATATATAATGACAGTGAAAAGATACTGTGTAATGGCAAAGCAAACAAGTTGCAACGAACGAACGTTCATACGAAGCATTCTAACCAATTCTCATGGAAAGCAAGGCACGTGTGGTCGACCCCATGTATTGTTCAACTGGATCAGTACCCACGCCATACCTATTTTTGTCGTGAAGCAGTTATAGCATTTAGTTGAGGGTGTGGTTGTCAGTTACATATATGTATATGATGAGACCATCTTAGTCCTCAGGAGTAGTAACGCTTCTGTGATTGACATCAGAAAGAATCCCTGTTCTACATATCAATAGAGTTGGTTACTGAGGTAGGTTGGTTAATAGAGTTGGTTGTCTGAATGACAATGACCACTTACTATTAGGTGGACTGCAAGCTTGTTGAATTTTATCTATATCCATACTAATATATAAAATGAGGTGTGTGTCTGTGTGTTACTTAATCACGCAAGAACCATTGGTCAGATTTACATAAAATTTTACATGGATGTAGCTTATTTAACTGGTCACTATAGGCTACTTTGATTTCAATAATTTACGCTGTTTAAAGATGGCATACTATTTTAGTGACGTCAATACATCCTTTGTTTCAGACTCATTTTTGAATAAAAAGAGAACGCTTAAAAAATAGCAAACTTTTGATGGCATACTCGTATATGCTGTTAACATTTAATTTTCTATTGGGAAGATTCTTAGCAATTTTCATGGACTTGCAACGTAAAACTAAACCTAAAAACCTATTTTTTTTGTCACGAAGCATATTTTGTAGCGAAGCACGGGTCCTTCAGCTAGTTTATAAATAAAAATGTATGTTGGTAATAGTAAAAGAATTAAGCATGTAAAGATTGATAACAATGCCCAATGCTACATGTCCCTCGTTCGATAACACTGATAACTAGCTGTGATATACTTAAGAAAATATTTGTTCCCGCGTGTAGGATTAAAAGTTAAGTCTTATCTGCGAACATGAGTAGATAGTGTCATGATAGCAAATAGCTGTTAAATTTTGGCAAAAATATGTTGTAATTTTCTTGCAAACTTGTTTTTATAGGTAATACTCGATAAATATTTGCCCAAGTCGTAAGTCAAAATGATAACCAAGTTGTGTATCTGTCTGACTTTACACCCCTACATGTTATGAATGAAATGATAGATGATAATTAATGCAATGTTTACGTTACGTAAGATCACTACTCATTATCAAGTAGCGAATTACGTAACGGTAAAGCTAAATGATTTATTAATTAATTTCTTCATAGTCGGCATATATGTGGTTTCATAATGTGGTTTTGGCCATACCACCACTGTGTTTCGTAGTTGTCGTATAGAAGGACTGATTGCGATAGGCAACTAGATAAATAGGGATATATGAGTAGACAGTTGCGTATCCCTTTGAAGTAACTTACCTACCGATCACTAACACGATATGCGGAGCGGTGCCTACGGCCAAATAACCTGTCTGTAGTGGACTTAATCCAAATCACTTTCCTACGTAACGTCTATATAAGAGAAAATCGCTTGATAGCGCCTTCACAATCTACCCACAAGAAGTTCTAGCACATGTGAATATTCACATATTTATATCAGACTTGCAAGGTAGTAACGAGTACGGTTTGACCGGGAATGTACCACCACCACACCCGTTTTAAGCGTGAAACACTTCTTGCTTTTCAGTGGAATTATGTGGTTATCGGCTTATATTCATATGAGACGACCGTGTTAGTCGTCAGAAGAAGCAACGCATCTGTGATTAACTTCCGATAGAACCTTTGTTTTGTATAAAGTTGCTTACAGAAGTTCAATGGCGGCAGTGAGCACTTACCATCAGATAGACTGCCTGCTCGTTTGCTACTTCAATAATGTAAATTCATCCGCTGTTTCTCTGAAGCGTATTAAGTCGCTAGCACTGCAGCTGTACACCAACGTTTACAATCGCACGTTTATTCCGGTTCACTGGAAATAGTTATGGTTCTGCCGGAGTTCTTATTGCCCGAACGTGTCGCCCGGCGTGCCACGCCGTTCTACCATTCCACATTAGCCACGTTCGCGGAATATGCGATTGAGTTATTGCGAATAGTTTCAGCTTGAAGAGAGTAAATTCATTGAGTAATAGCCGGAGTTTGAGACGCAAAAGTGTATTGACAGGTGTTGCTATGCTTATTTGCTACTTAACAATGCTTTGATTACGAGTTTATCGCGCTACCTTAAAACCATCACCGCTTACGTTTCATTCCATATTTTGTATGGTCGATATGTGCGAGCTACCTAGTTATCAAAGAATTACAAAAGAAACAAAAAGAACTTCGATATTTTAATTAATAGCAGAGCCTTGCGGTTACCCGCGTCATTTTTTTTTATTGTAATAAAAAATTAGATATTACTTGTTACTTTACTATATGTAGTCCTTAATATGTTTTCTACACTTTTAACGACAACCCACGTGGTGGAGCGGTCACCATACCGGTTTGACACGCAGTGGGTCCCGGGTTCCATCCCCAGCCTCTGAATGATGAGTTTAGATTTCTGTACTGGGTCTGGGTGTTTGTGTATTCGTCTTTGTGTGTCCGTGGCACCCACGACACAGGAGAAAATCCTACTGTGGGACTATGAGTGTAGAAAGTTTTAAGCGTTTTAATAAAATTTCGTAAGTCTTGTTCGATGTGATTTTTAAACATAGACAAAAATAAAAATATAATTTCAGTCCCCCAAGCAATTTTAATTTTTTGCAAATATATGTGATGTAAATAGTCGTGGAATTGTATTATATGTTTAGACTGTATGCAATTATTGATCTCATAAGCTTCACTTACTTTTAGGTACCTACATTCTGACTAAATGAAGCAGAACTTTTTGTAAAATGATTTGCGGCTTTGGTTGCTAATAATATAATTGTTTAGGTCAATGGCCAGGGTGCGATCCGATCCCCACGTTACACTCAATTTTTGACAGCATCACGTCATGTCATGCATATCATGTCATGGTCTATGAGCATGGTCATATGAAAATTATATTAAACTTTATCATTGCCTATTTACATTGAATTTTAATTGCTAGACAAGAAGAAACGAAATTGTTTTTAATAAGATTGATGTGGTCAACGAGCAGGCCATCTGATGGTAAGTGGTCATTGCCACCCATGAACATCTCTAAGCAACTTCATATAAAACAGAGATTTTTTTCTGAAATCAATTACAGATGTGTTGCTACTCATGATCGCCTTATATGAAAGTGAGCCGTCATTCACAACCTTTACCGAAACGCAAGGACTGCTTCACACTACAAATAGGCGTAGCGGTGGTACCTCGATTGAACCATACCTGTTCTACCACCTTGCAAAATTACTGAAGAGTTTAAAAACGAAGTTTAATTTGCAAAACACAACGGAAAGAACACGTACGGTGTAATTGAATTCAATTTTCTAACTAATCGAATAGTGTCTTTTTGTACATGACATATGCGATGTTCAATTTAGTTCTCAGGAGGTAACTGTAACAAGGTATCATCTTCACTGTCACGTCAATAAAAATACTAAAAACCCTGAAATGTTGTAGATATCACAGACATGCAAAACATTTAATCCATGGCAGTTTTGGTATGGTCATTGCGTCACGTCGTCAAAGTGAGTTGTCGCGTTATTTTCGATGCGGAATGTTCGTGTTTTCTTGTTAATAATTCGGTGTTGAAATATTTACAAGCGACGTAGGAGTTGAAGGACGTGTTTTGCTGATCCCGCTGACAGATCCAGCTGTCACGGCGGCCAGCGTTCCGGCATATATTTGTATTCGCGGAGGTTGACGCCCGATCACTTGGCGAGGGGCCAACTGATTAAAAGCTTATAGACTTGTCGCTTGGCGCGAGGTGTGAGTGTCGGCGATTATTGAGTTTCGGGCTATCGGCTACCGGCAATGCATAATACGCTGTAGTCTGATATAACGCCGTAGAGTATTCAAGTTGATCGGGTCCAATTAAAATATTTTACATATCTAGTTTTAATATGATAACTGCTGCCCGCTACTTCGCGACTTGAAATACTTAATTTAACCCCCAATAAACTCCCTTAGGGATGTAATATAGATAATGTTTTCTTAGGTCACGTCATTGAATAAACCCAATGTTCAAATTTTATGGAGACAGTATTTCTGAGTATTCTTTCGACATATCTTGCAAATGCCGCTAACGACTAACGCTGCTCTAATTATCTTAGGCACGAATAATTACTTTAATTATAAATTGTTATTATATATTCTTTTTTGCGTTTTTTTAAGCTACATCAGTATGCATATTAATACATGTAATACACATGGTCTAGCTTAATCCAGAACACACTTGGGTCTGATCGTCTTAGTTATAGGAACTAGCTGTCGCTTATAGCTTAAACCGCTGGTTGCCACAGTTACAGCTAATGAAAATACGTACGACGGCACGTGCCCGCTGCAATCAAAACAGGAGCTGACGGCCGCGACGTCCAGATACACGGCGATACAATGCGTTAGCTTCGGAGGCAATTGGATCGTTATTGGATAAGTGCGGAGAAGCGTGAACATTGATCGCGATTTACTTGGGAACTGAAGATGATGTCGTGGTTAACAGGAAGTTTAGGATTTTGTTATATAGTAAAACAAACAAGTATATTGTTCACCTGATATAAGGTGGCGCTCATGGACGTATGAGGTTTTCTCGGATAATATTACCTGAAGTTGTTACTTGAGGTAGACTACAGATGCGTTTCTATTCCTAAGATCTATATTGGAGGTATGTTGCCCTTCAAAGTTCAATCTCTCTTCAAAATAGAAGAGTCAAACCACAAAAGGTACAATAGATAAAATTTATAACTATTTTTAATTGGGAAGGAAAATATTTAGAGGAATTAGTATTGTAAACTTCTAAAATTGTAAACTATGTTTATAGTAGAACACCAACATCATAAACTGCTGATAAAAATACTGATTTAGACAGAGATAGGACCGGAGATATCCAGTACAATCTCACATACGTAACTGTTAATGATGCGTTTTTTAGAAATTCCTAAGATTTTTTTTTCACGAAGATGATTTTAGATTATGATGATTTTTGATAAAAATCGAGCGCAGATTAAATTACTTAGTACATGTTCTAAAGCGTTAATTAAGACCTAATTTCCGTGGACCGGATAAGCACCAGATTAGCATGATGTGGGTATCTTTCAACTACAAAGGGACACCGACTCGAAAATCAAAACAAGCGACTTATATTGTCCTTGTTTCTGGCTAGATTAGTACGGAGGTGTCAAAAGGGCTTAGATAAGTAATAATTGAACACGGATTTTGTTCGGATAAACCCTGTCCAAGGTCTACGGCTGAAGCTGATAATTTGATCGATTGCGGTCATCCAATGTGTTAGATTCAAAGCTTAATTAGGTTAATTATTTTGAACTTATAATCCTAGGTGTGGTGCGTGCAGATTCACACAGGCGTTCAAACCTGAATATTAGTGGGCAATGCCTCTGTAAACGATTTGATTAAGAACACTTACCGTTCGGCCGCGATACAATCGTTTGGCGCTGCAAGCGTTAATGTCGAGCGATTTTTGGCAATTGCCGCTACAAGCTGAAGGAAAATTTCATGGCCTTATGAGATCAGAAAAACATGTATTTTACTCGCTCAACGCTGACGCTTGGGGCGCAGAGTGAATGACGCTTGTAACGATTTTTTCGTGGACCATGCGTTACTCTAATTGAATTGACATTAGTGATCCATACAACGATCATATTGTTTTGGGTAGGTTATCAAAGGTGCACTAGATATGCATATAATACGATAATTTGAAGCTAAATAATAGAGTTAGGACCGGAGCTGGCGCAGCTGAGCTATTCCGCCGAGCAAACGATAAGGACGGCTTCAATAAGCTGATTGCCAACCTTCACTAGTTGGAGAGGCACCATAAGAAGTAGAATAGAGTTAGTCTAAAAACACTTACCTTTTTATAGTTTTAAAAAGTGATAAAAATTACGAATTACCGTCTAAAAGAAAAAGGAATGGTAATGTTACATATTTCTTAAAAAAAACAAATAACCTAGTTTTCAAAAACGCTGGCGTGAGAAACCTCAATCTAGGAAACAAACAAAAAAATACAGAAAAAATGGTATTCGCTCGGTAGCGCGAAATGTGTATACAGCGTTGTTTTCGTGTTTAAAGCAATTATACATTGTACCCCGCACTCGGCTGTAATAGTGTGAAAATTATTGTTATTTGCGTTCTCCGGCCCGCTTCGCAAATCGCGACGACTCGTAAACGTGCGCACGATTTGTCGCACGACGCGCCGTTTGTTTGTCTGTTTATAGCATTTGGATAATGTGAACGCTCCTTAATATAGATTTTTAGTGTCTGTAATACATGTTATAGAGAAGAATTTGTGTGTAATTTCAAAAGTGGCATATTTTCATAGCGAAAATGTTTAAATATTTAGCTATATATGTAGTCATATTTGTACGAGTACGTATGTGACAGTGTGTTTTTTGAGTACTAGGTAGCTGCTGCTAAAGTGATGTTTAAGAAGTATTCGTTTACAGCTTAAAATAGCCAATGAATGGCAAATGAAAAAATGTGTTTAATACATTTAAAAGTATCTACTTTAAATTAATAAAAAAAAAAAAGTATAAGGAGATGATGTTTTTTCAAATTCATATATTTTTTATTTTAATATCATTAACAATTAAACTTTGTTATTGAGGCTTGTTTAATTATCACTACTGCTCTCCGACCATTTAAACAAAATCAAAATATAATGATAATCATAACGCTTTCTAAACTTTTATCCCTACACTATGATTTCCTCCTGTGTCGTGGATGTCATCGACATACAAAAAGACAAAATAGTCAAACAGAATTCTAAATTCATCAGTAGAATATGTGTTTGGCTGAGAATCCACTGCACAATCATTTACGCGTATGTCTCAATTTTAAAAGAAACAAATACGCTTACGTAAAAGATCTAAATATTCCTTTTCAGTGTCCGGCATTACGCGCTTACTTCAAAGTATGTGTAATCACGTCTTGTCTCACACTTGTTGGTATGGGTGTGTGTGTGTGGGTGCGACGGTGGCGACACCGGCTCTGGCAAGAGAACAAACAGCGCTGAATGGACATGCCGTTTGCGAGTCAACGACATCTACCCTCCGGCGGATCATGGCTGCCGCGCTAGGCTAACCTGACGGAATTATTTCTACATGACATCTCGTTCAATGGGAATAGTTCTATAAAACGAATAAATATGTATGTTATAAACTGTTTTTTTTTTCAGATTGACAGCGGAGTTTGGTCTTTGTCTGTGGTATTGAAATAAATATGTAATATTAATGAAAATATAAATTAATATCTACGTTCTTTTGTCTATGGTAGTCAAATAAATTAGACAATTTTTATTTTCTACTTTCTTAACGATACAATGAACTTTTCTTGTACATATGCTTTTGTATAATAAAATTAACTTGTATAAATAGACATAAATTACTTGCCACGTTTTGAAAGTAAAGTTGTCAATTCCTTGCCATAATTGTACCATAATATTATCCGTAACTTAGAGTGGTACAACCTTAGCTATGCTTTAGTTAATTATGTAACTATGTCAATTAAACAAGTAAGATTAGACAAGTAAAAGCAGGGATTTTTATACCTATATCTGATACTAACACGAGTTGTACTGATTTTCATAGGAGGCACGGAATATTAATGTCGTTTTGTTCGATCTGATTGATATAGGTAACAATTAATTGATTTTGATGCGATCTCAAAGGTGACCTAGACGACTGTAGGTTACTTTTCAATCTAAAAGGATTTCCAGCATTTATTTTCTGCAATCATTAATACAAAACAATACCTACATAACCGTTTTTAGGTAAAAAATGTACGCATATTTGAATGTTTCTAACTTCCTAAAAATAAAAGATATAAAACTCATTCAGTTGAGGCTAATGTTCTGCTGATTGCAATGGTATAAGTATGCAGGGAAGAATGAGAATCTTTTTGTTTTCTTCTTAACATGCATTGTTTCATCCAAACAAGGCGAAGTATGGTTAAATATTTCACGGTTTAATATAAAACGGAGTTAATCACCGGATTCAGATTTTCCGATGCGTCGAAAACTGAAGCTTGCAAGTTGAATACATTTATTGAAAGTCGAAAGGTTTTACGTTTATCGTTTAAATCTGTGCGTGTGAATGGTACGTGTTGATTGCTGGGGTTTTTAAACGTAATGGAAACTCAGACAAGCTCATGTTTCCCCATTGATAGCGGCTACTTATTGCCCCAGGATTGCGGCCACATCCCGACATACCTATTTCTTTCTATTGTTTTCTTTTCTACATTTAATCATTAGTCAAGTTCTTGATCACCGCACAAGAACTACCTTAAGTAAGAATATGTATGTATACGATGAAAACTTATTTATATTTAAAAGAAATGTTCGTTCAATTGAGAAGAGAATAATTTTAACCACTAAATAGTAATTGAAAATAAGCTTTTTACCTGACAACGTCAGAATGAGGGTAATGTTTTTTTGAGCCTATGTATATACAATATACATATGTGTCCATTTCTTTGGTATAAGGTGCTGAAGGCGGGAACAAACATAAATTATAGAAAAGTCTATATAAGCACGTTTGTCACCGCGTGCAGCACCTTGTACTATATTTTATTTCTATTTTAATATATTTCATGTGTGTAGGCTTTCTTGTCAGTTTAGGCAGTCGGGATTTTTGTTTTTATAAATATATTTTCTTAATTTAGCACTTTTATAAACAAATGGATTTAAAAGCAACATCGGTTCTTTTTGGTGTGGTGATTAGGAGTCGTCCATAAATTACGTCACACGAC
>MOOZ01000036.1:664345-681466 GCA_002930495.1 Cecropterus lyciades | reverse complement strand
AGGGGGGGGGGGGGAATGAAGTTAAGTGACGTCACATTTCAAATACATGTAAGAATTCAAATCTCATTTATAATTTGGGAAATACTGTTTTAATTTACTGATTTCCATGAGTAAGATTGCAAAATGTGACATCGCACTAGGGGAGAGGTCTCACAAATGTGACCAGCGGTGACAAAGACGGGGAGAGGGGTCAAAGTCATGAAATTCCTGTTACGTAATTTATGGATGGCCCCTTATAGGTGCTTACGGGTTCTTTATGCATTATTACTCTCTTAGTCCTTATTGTTCACCGTTCAGTTGAGTCGCGGGGCAGGGCGCGGTATTGAAGGCCGAGTGGTAATCAAACGTTTTATAATTGATATGATTTGCAGTCACGGGCAAAGGGGTCTTTATTGCATTAAAGGGGAGCAAAGGTGGATGAATGAAGGTACATCGAAAGTGAAATTGGGACCCATTGCTCTTTGACGAAATTAATATAATTTCTTTAAATGTTACTTTCGTTCAGTTGGTAGAATTTTTTATATTAAGATTATTTTGAAATATATACAAATTTAAGGCATGAAAATATATGTACCTACTTGTAACACCTATTTACAACTTTATTTTTCAATTCTTAACTAATTAGGGAAATTTTCAAACCTAATATAATACAATAAATAATAATATAAAAAAATGTAAGAAAATAATTAATTTCTTATTTAAGAAAATAATTAAATCCAGTTTAGTTTGTGATCTATAGCTATACAAATAAATAAAATTTAAGTATCTGTATATTACATCAAACAAAAACAAAAACTAATATCTAATAATAAAAGGGATTTAATCTCTAGACGAAACTTACGACTATGATGGTACGTGATCGCATTTTTATTCAATTAATTGATATTTTAAGGATATACAATTGATTCACAGAAAAGGCGGTATAGTTCAATTGAATGTATAAAGTTGTCGACGAAGCTATATTAGAAACCAATGAATGTGGACTGCAGTGTCGGCGTTCTTGTCCAATTATGATTGGTTTATGGGTCACCAGTCGACCACTTTTTGTGGCACTTATCGGTTGGCCTGCATTGCTTTTTTTATCAAAAGTACTTACTGTACTAAACGACTCAAATTATTGACTTTTTGATCTAGACTTATATTTTGTCGATAAAAGCCTTTATCCATTCCTATCTCATTGAATAAAACGACCCTTTTCTCAAGTTGAGATCGGTTTATATTATTGTAGATACTCGTACACCACGGTTTAGGAACTTTTTTAAGAAAGTAAGACTTTTTTCAGTGTGGGTGCCCCGCGATGTTTCTTTCACCGTTAGACGACCAGCGATAAATAATTTTTAATACGCACTACGAAAAATCAGAAGTTTGATATTCGAACTCCGAGCCCTCAAAATAAAGAGGCCGAATATCAAACCTCTAGGTAGACCATCATTGCTTAAATGTAAGTTATAACCTGTCCAACTGTATTATATCCAAAGGGTACAAGGTAATTTATATAATCAACATAAAATGTTCAACCAATTTAACGCACATTTTTGTAGTCTTTGTAATTTTTAAAGCAAGTGAAATTGGTAAAAGATATATGTATTATTACATATATCTTTTACCAATTTGACTTTTGAAAAGATTTATTTGTGAGCAAGGATAAATTAATATGAAATAATGTAATCGCGAATCATTTTAACTATGTACGTTATTTCACTATATAACTATGAGGCGCCTAATTATCAAGAAACGAAGTCCTTAAATAACACCGAAATCTTCATTTTCATTAACTATCCGCTTATATTAAAGCAGTCTGTTTCAGAAGGAAGTCAGTGAAAGAGTTGTAATGAGTGGCATTCAGCTCCTGCTCGACGTTACGACGTAAACGTTAACATTTTACGTTGAAACGCACCTTTGAGGATTTCGGCTACCTACAGACGTATTTAACTAAATGAAGCTCCGCAATTTTCCGTCTTAACCACTGAACTTAGTTTTAGAATATTGTCCTGAATTTCGGTTGGAAATAGTACAAGTTAGCTTTATTTGGATCAGTGTTCTTACTATCAGTTTATTACATTTCCTTAAAACGCTTATTGTTAACGCTTTAATTCATTGTAATTTACAATGCACGTTTATGTTTTTGTTTTCATCTAGATATTACAATGTACTTCGTAATCATAGGTGAAAACGTAAACTATGATCGTTTTGAGGAAACTTTATAAACTCCTACTAAGGGTGCATAAGGGCATTGCTTTTTAATGTTACTTTTGTTCAGTTAGAAATTTTGATATGAAGATTATCTTTAAAAAATATTTTTGCATACCTAATAATATGTATTAAAACATTCAAAGTTAACTTATGAACATGTAGCTTTTTATGAATTTATTTCATATTAATTTTTTTTCTCGACTTTTTAATATTGTTTAGTCCTTGTCATTCCAAGTTTCATCCAAACTAAATCATATATAAGGTATATATCCTACATAGGTTTTAAATATATTTTCTTAACATTAATGTTTATCTTAATTATAACAAGATCGTTAATACATGTATTAGTTAAGTTAACTATACAGCAATTAATTTTACATGGAACAATCTACACGTACACCTAGTAGCATGAACACGCTAATTTCCCACACATTCGTAGGTAACATGTACCTACGGCATTGTTCCTCAACAATTTTCTATGAACCATTAAAAGGCTAGAAAAATATAGATAATTTTGATGATACCATCTTAGACAAAATAAGCAATAAGTTAATTTAGTTTAAAAATACATAAAAACTATTTACTTTTTGTAAAATATAAAAAATAAAAATTGACGAGGCGAGACAAGAGCACATTCTATTCGTTTCGCGTTCGACGTGCAGTAAGTGAAATATACATATACTCGTATACAGATGACAAAGAAAGAAGCTAACCCGCTGAGTTCCATAATGGATCTTCCCCGAACTTCATGGATCCGGTGGAAGGTAAAAACAAATATAGTAAATTATAATTTTTAAATGTCCCCGTAGGCCTATATTTCATTAAACGGGTTTTATTTTTGAACAGATTGCAACCCCCTTAACAAAATACCTCTGGTTGAGAAGCGATGGTACGATATATGGTGCAGTGTCCAGGATTAGCACACGCGATACTAATCACGTAGCTAATGCGACACAGGAATAGCCGGGTGACTCATTAGATAACGCACAATGGATCGCTTGCCCGCATCTCGTGGAAACTTACATAAGAATATAATGAATGTTTCATTAACATGAGCTGATTGTAATTGTAGACATTTAAAGCTGTTTTAAATTTATTGAATTTAAAACGGCTTTAAATGAGGTCCAGGATTCCAAGCTCAGGCCCTCATCACACATTTTAAGTTAGTTACCGATACTTCTTATAAGAACATGACTATTTTCTTATTAGAACTATCGGTTGCTTTAACGGGGAAGGAAAGTTTGAGGATTCTTGCTCGAGAATTATTTTATAAAACTGCTCTTAAAAATGTTTTAAATTTATCTTTACGCACAAGGCCAGCTGTTTAATTCTGTAAAGAAATCCTTGCCCAGCAGTGGGTAAAACAAGTATGATAATGACGATGATCATAAACATGACACGTGTTATGTATGTGTAGTTGTTACCGTTGCAGAATATTACTATTGCTGAAAGAAAGTAAGAAAGGCTCCTGTGCCATATTAAGTACTTATTTTGGTTTGAAATTTTCTAGTCATGAATTAAAAAGACGTACCTACCATTCCACATTGTTGCTTTTGGACGAAATGTAACTGTGTTCTTCTTGAAATACTTTAGTAAAATAATGAACCAACATTTATCAATTTGTGTATATAGGCAGCACTAGGCGCGCGACGGTCAGCTTGACAAGTTATCAATTTCAAAGGGCCTCGTTATGTGAGTGAATATAACTTTTATTAGTAGGCAGCTTGTTTACACTTTAATCAAAGTGTTCGAGATTGGTTTGAGGGCTGAAATTGGCAATCAGGCGCGATTCTCCGGGCGGGACGCACAAAACGTTAATTTGGGTGAATCTTCCTCTAACCTCATGACGAGGTCAACATTTTCTCGACAATTTTCCGGTTGACAAATCAAACTTGCCTTCGAGACTTCAAGCGTAAATAACATTAGGCTAAAGGTTTGTTTTCCATACAGATAATAAACTAATGCGTCGTTTCAATTTGATGACTTGTTTTTGCGTTTATAAAATTACCTCCCTATGTTTATAAAAATGATCCATTTTTTGCAAAAATAAAAACCCACCTGTAATAAACAGAACAAAAGTGAAGCCTCGTCGTAAAAGGAGTCGGTGCGGAGTTGCAACTATGCATTTACAGCAGTAACAAAGCATTAAAACAACGCCGAGGATTTGCTAAAATGTACAGTGTCAGAGTAATCAAATTAGGACTACGTTACAACATCGCAAAATGGATATACAATCAACTTTTTAATAATATTATAAATGCGAGTTTGTTACACTTTTTTTTGCAAAAACTACTGATTGGAATCGGATGAAATTTGGCACACAGATAGTTAATGCCTGAATTAACACATAGGATACTTACTTATTAAATTATTACTATGGTACATGACCCAAGCGGACGGAGCCGCAGGAAAGAGCTAGTCAATTATAAATGAATCATGTTTAGAGACTATTAAGTAGTCGCAGGCAATAATTAACTCTGATTGCTGATGTTGGGATGACCGAACAATAATGTTAATTTGGATGAATCTTATCGCGAGATACGGAGATCAACGTTTTCTTGCTAGCAATTTTCCGCTTGACAAATCAAACTTGCGTTCAGATTCGAGGCACAAGCGCTCGAGTGAGAAATTATGCGAACTTCATAAAACTTCGCTCGTAGGAATCTTAGGTCTTTTGCTAAACTTGGTACTGGAATAATAGGAATGCCTTTGTCGCTAAACTCGAGAAATTTCAACTTACGCTCCTCATAACCGCTGGGCGTCGTATTTCAGTATTTCACTGGTTTTCCACCGCAATAATTCAGCGCGTACCTTCAAGTTTGGCTTTTGATTAAAAGACACGTCAGTTAAGATGTACCTTTTGTAAGAAAATTTTGAAAAAAAAAAAATATATACCATACCATATCATACTTTAGTAACCTGATTATGAGTTTTTGACGTAACAGTGCGTAATTACGTCTAGAATTCTGCCTTCATTGTGATCGGCTTAAAGAGTCTAATCGAAATATACTAATTAATGTGAATGTAATAAGTGGAGCGTGGTGATTAAATAAACAACGTTTACATTGTAAACTTGAAAGTACATGATGTAAATTAAAGTGCCTCGTCGAGATTAATTCACACTAGGATTACTTTACACCCAGACCCAGTAGGAAATCTTAATTGATCTTCTCGATATCTATTTAAGGATTCAGTAAAATAGTAATAGAAGTTTATCGCAACAGACCATCCGTTGGCCGCAAGTTGTACCCGCAAGCAGGGACCGATGGCCGGACGGATAACCCGTCGATCCCGGGATTTCGGCATTCCTTGTTATCCACCTGAGGCATTACGCCTAATTTCTTAGTTAGGAACTTTGGCGGATGGACCTCAAAGTTGTTATTTATAAAGTTCCTCGGGCTTATAGAGATTAATTGAAGACCGCCCGTGCGAAGTCCGATGCTATCATTTATACTAATACAAACTTCGAAATTACGATAGTTAGCTTGCAATTCATTGAGTATCCATTAATTCCAATGATACTGACAGTAAATGGTCTGTAGAATTACAACATATAGGAAATGAACACGAATCCGCCGACTTTAAATTAAATAAATATAAAATGCATAACATTTAGATTCATGTGTATATTCACTAGGCGTTTCATAATAAATAATTATTGTCTATGATATTAATATTTAAGTACCTATTATGTTTTGTATTCTTAGATGAAAATGAATAAAAATTTTAATAATAGGAATAGCTTTGTAATAATTAAGTCGTTTTTGCACTCCTACAATAAAATTAATTATTTGCATAAATTTAATGGCCACTAAAGTTACAGTAATAAGATAAAATGAAGATTTTTGCCGGAATGTCTTTGTTAGTAATATTAGTTTGTATAGAATTGCCAATTACTGGCAATGACAAGAATGAACAATAATGAACACTGCGAAGAATGAAAGGGACATTTACACACTTACTTTTACTTAATACGCTGTAAAATTTAGACGACCGTAATAAAATTTTACTTTAACGTTTTGCAACTTTTTGCAAGCGTGATCTTTATTCCTTTCCGGGCTTCTATGGAGTGGGTCAGGTACCCACTCCATAGAAGCCCGGAAAGGAATCTTCGGCTTTTAGTTAAATATGAAAATATTATGGCAAACTTAAAGGTACTCGGTTCGAAACGGCCCACTTTTGTCAAGAGAAATATTTTGAGCCAAATATTTCATGTTAAGCTGAAAACATTTTTGTATTCCGTAACATTCAGCAAGAAATATGACAAAAGACGACAGCGGGACAGCTCTTTGTATTGTACTTTAAAATAAAATGTCACTGTGTCAAACTCTGTTAAATGAATGGTGCCGAAGTCGAAAGAAAACATGTGTCTTCACTGTACAATGTAATCATATGAATTACTGTCAAAAGTCAATGATTTCGTCAGCCATCTTTTTTGAAATCAGAATGTTTTCTGTCACAAAGGAACGCATCCGGTTCATTTATTTTTTTAAATGTCAATTGTACAAGTGCCAATTGTATATGGCCGTTATGATAGATTTTAGTAGAGACATTTCATATATTTGTGATACTTAAATATTTTTCTTATTAACAAAAACATTTGTAAATAAAGAAACGGGCTGTTTAAAAATATTAACTTGAGTGATTATCACCTGGCCCTAATAGAAAACAAAGTTAAAACAAAGGCAGTTCAAATATCTCGAGGAACGCGAGCAACGTTAGAAATGTCACTCCCTTTTGTTTCGGAACGGGGACCTTTTTTCGTATCGATCCCTCGCAGGTAACCCGGAGCGGATGATTTATTACCAGGCTTGTTTGTTCAAATAATCGATCCCTGGCGAATTTCCACTACAATACATTATGAGCCCTGGTATTGCGTACTTTAGAGCGGTTTCATATTGCCGAGTGAAACGCATCTCGAACTAATGGTGGTTACAACGAAAATACTCCGGCCAGTGTCGGCCCGGAATATTTGGACAATACGCTTGCTAAATTTTGTTTGGAATTTATCACGCCACTAAATCGCCGCGTCGATGCAAACACATTTTAATTCGTTTTGAATTAAGAACTGTTTACAAAGGCCCACGTAAGATTTGAAAGCGGAATTAGACGGTTGGTAATCCGATTCGTTAATGCCTGACAACGGAATTCGATTTTATAAATGGATTTATTTTGAGAATCTTTGTGAACTCTTGTGATTATGTTAGGTCACAATGTCTTTCATTACTAAAACAGTATTTTTTCAATATTATATAGAAGGTATGATTGCGCGGGGGTGTTTTCAGTTAATCAGAATTCGGGGTAGCGTATCAGCTTATAAATATTTCATTTATGCATGAGTCATGGTTATCGTGATATTGCAAAAATCGCCGTGTATTTTATTAACGCCAATTTAACTCTGTTCTTGTTGGGAACTCCTCTCAAAATAAAAATGACGCTTTCAAGCAATATGCCCATTTGATGTGGGTAATACGACACATAAAAACAAACCTAAAAGATAATTAATCATTCTGTATGCTTCACCGGGGATCGAACTCGGAACCCTCCGAGTTGTAAGCTTATATAGTGACTATGAGGTTATGATAAAAATCGACTCAAAATGCAGGTTGAATGGTAGGCTTCATCTATATGCATCCTTAGACATATAGGGCTTTAACTTTAAAGTGTGTTACGAGATAATTAATAACTTATTACAGTTTAACTGGAATTACATTTTTCTAGTGAATCTGACTGACTGAGACACGCTCTTTTTTTATTAAGAAGCACAAAACTGAGGGAATTTTATTAATGATACAATCATAGGTAGCAAGGGGAATATTGAGATAGCGAACGGGGCTACTCCCCTGTTTCGAAAACGGGGCATTGGCATCGTGTTCCACAATGCTAGTCGGAATAGATCTCCGTCCGGAATAAGACCCCGTGCTCCGGCCCTGATTAACATTGACATCTGCTGAATTCGTAATACATCTAATGGAATCTCGCTTACGTATCGGAATTACTAATTTGTTACATTTTCTATATAGAATGTAACTATTACGATCAATAATAAACATATTAATATGTTACGAGATTTTTAAGTAGACAATCATTATATTTATTTATGTATAGAAAAGTCTATGAGCTAACAATTTTTATGAATATTGCTTTGAAAGTTTATGACTGCGTTCTTCATCATGATAAGCTTTTTATTCAGTGCCTATATTTTACTTATAATGGCAAAGGGAAAAAAGCCGCGAGCTAAAGCTAGTAGAATATAAATACGTAATTTTTTCTATACGAACCAATATCCAAAAATAATACCGTTTCTAAATTATACGATGCTGAAATAAATGGAAACGAAACAGGTTTGTTAAAAAGTTACCCTCAATTCTTCTATCTCTGCAGAGAATAAAAAATACAAGCAAATATCATTTCCAAGTGATTTTATTCGCCTCGCATTTACAGGAATATTGCGTATTCCAGTAAGCTGTTACCCTTTATTCCAAGTCGGTACAAAGAACAAATGGGCACGCAAACAGCGCAATTGTTGTGCATTGTTAGTGCGCAGTTATTATAAAGAAAAAGTTTCAGGGCTCTCGCCTTTTTGGCGCATTCCCACGAAACTTCCCACTTGTAACTACGAACAGTTTGTTTTACATTCGCTCAGTTCAACTTTAACCGTAATCCATCCATTTTCTACACACACTCGTTTTATTTGATACTAGCTTTGCCCTACGGTTTCATTCGTATTATCAAATGTATTAACATTTGGCGGAGTGGATGCGTTTGAATAGAAAAGACTAAATGGTTTTTAATAAAATAATTATAAATGTGGGTTAGCAAACTTCACAGATCATTGAATTTTCTTTTTACATATTTCTCTGTTTCTATACTTTTAGGGGGCTTAGTCAACACGGCAACATGAGTGTCAAAATAAAGGGCTTACCATCAGGACTTAAAAAAATATATATTTTCGACGTAATAAAAATAAAAACAAGATATAAACATCATAAAACTATAACAGTGGCTTACACCTTTAATATAATATAGTAGGTTTTTTTAGTACCGGTTATATATCATTTAATAAGTGAACAAATTCATTGGTCTATATAAAACTATGGTACCCGCAAGCTATTCAATAGAATTCCAAACTGGTTAGCAAGAATACCATTAAAAGGGCTGTCGTAAGCTTTTATATCTTTTCATTGCAATAACAACCCCATAAGACATCTCTCGACAAAAACCGATCGGCAGGCACATCTTAAAGTCTCAAGAGGCTCATGGTCTCAGATAAGATCACTACATTACTGCGGATATTATGCATTCGCTAAAAACTGATGAGATTCAATAATGGGAAACATATAATGTTGTTTCTGTTAAGACTCGAAATTATGGCGATGTGCCTGTGGTGTGGTGGAATGGAATAAAAATCAATGAAAACGACAGCATATTCATGAAAAAAATAATATAAAAAACAAGAAACCCGACAGCACAGCAATAACTGAAAAGAGAAATAAGTCGGTATCACAATCATGAAATACATCAAAACATAAATTACGAAATATTATAGGTGCTGCATGTCACCAACACACGTACAGAAGATCTGCTTATATACATGACCCTTCACAATTTTTTTTCGAGATATTTGCTCTAATTAGAACCACAGATCTCGTAAAGTATTGTAAAAAAATTACTTTTGGCTTTAAATTGTAATAACTTGTGATAAATTTCGGGGATTTCAATTAACGAAGGACACGAAAACATAATTTATAAGAAATTTGGGTTTTTTATCATTTATTTTATAATAACATTAAATAAATTTATATATTTTTGGACATAGACAATTTTAAAAGAATTGTGATTATCGGATTAACAAATATGACCTAACCATTATTTTTCATATTATCATATGCTACCTGTTGTTACGCACTTATCGTCCAAGTGCAAAACGGAGATTGTCTGATGTAGGGAACACGTCGTAAACTTGTAACGGAGCCTCGTTACACGGTATGGCGTGTACCAGATTGCAGATAGCCGATATGTTATCGCGTACGAAAACGTCCTTTATCGGAACTAGTCGATGAGTGGGTATCGTCGTTGTACACTTGTGATTGGCTTACATTTGCCGGCCCTTCCGTCAAGGAAGCATTTTTAGCTGTACAGTTCATAATTCAGTATGTGAAATGTAGGTATTTTTGTATAGGTCTAAATGTACTGTCAGTTACAAAGCTGACTGCAGTACTTTTCATGACTCATTGAGCATACGTATACAACCGTAGTAGGCCTTCTCCATATCTGGGGAGGCATAGAGCGTAATCCACAATGCCGCGTCAGCACGGATTCGGATTATTGTTTTCTGATACTAATACGGGATCGGATAAGTTAGGATATCCGATGAAAAAAAATAGGTATTTTTTTGGGACATGCGAGTACTTCTTTAAGGGTGAACATCATAAAATGAACCTATTGTTAAAATTTCATGGCTCCAGCTTAAGTCGTTTAAGTTCTGGAATGGTTAAAAGTTAAATGTGTAATGTCAAAAGTGATGTAGCTTATTTACCTGGTCAACTTATAGGCTACTTTTAATTTCGATATTTTGCACTATTTAAAGATGGCGACTATTTTTATGACCCCTAGCGAAGCACACTTACTTAATCTAGTATAAGACATATAAACGGACGATAATTGGTTTAGCTTCGATATTGAGTTACTTTTTCAAATGAGAATGAAGTATAGTTAGTTGCAGACGATTGTACGCGAAGTCCGTCCGGCTATCAGTAACACATGTAGAGTCGACGCTATCGGTGATCGATGACGGCCGTTTAATTACGGCGCCTTATCCACATGATTTATTGATATTGCCTACCAGATACCCTATCGCACCCGAATTTGTAACAATGTGAACAGCATGAGTGTGTAATGAGTGCTCACAGTACTTATTTTGTCGATTCGGTGTAGATTTTGTTTAACCTACGGTTTTAGTATCAGTACAAGCGATATTTTGGGCATTAAGGAACAATGCATATGTTATTGGTTACTTGGGATTGGGTGCACATACACGTTTTCTTTAACTTGCTAAGTTTGTCGTTAGTGACGGTTAAATTTTACAATTTAAATTTAAACCCGATAATTGTAATAAATTGAGCTGAAATATCGCATTAACATTAGTTTGAACGACGTTTTGCAAGATTAGTTTAGTGATGCCATTCTAACTACAATATGGCGGACGCACCAATTGTTGACCAAGGTATCAAATAAGAGGGCTTTTAGAGGAATAAGAAAAATAAAATAACTCTTAATTTTTAATATCAATATATTTAATATCAGGTGGATTGCATTTCTGTTTGTAGTAGTTCACTTCAAATCTATTACTGCACCATTACGTTAATTTTAATAGCCATGATACTGTATTCATTAGTATGATACATCGACGTTCCGATATCTTTGTTTATGAAGTAAGCGAGCCAACGTCATATCGAAATTCATAAGATAATCTGGAGGTAATATATCACTGATATTATTGGCAACAGAGGCTGGTGTATGCACACATTTCGACATGAATGGAAACCAGTCCATTTACTTTACAATATTTAAACATCATAAAGATGTTCGCAAGTGTGTTGGCGTAGCAAAGTGAGTGCAATCGAACGTGAAGTGTTTGTTTAATATATGGCCAGCCGTTACATTTATTATATTATCTATTAGCCATTAAGTTTATTATAGTGGAGTCGAATTTATAAACACGCATTGTTAGGCATTGAACACGTGTTGTGATGTTTTACAACCACTTCGCTAGCGTGGTTTATGTGTTACATATAGTGCCGTTTGTTCGTTGATTGCAGTGCTACCGTGATTTGCTGTTATCCTGGTACAAATTTATGGTGGGTTGTTGTGTAGTTCTGGCGTATAGCTATATATAATAATTATTTACAGTTTAAAAGTACTACCTTGGTCGAGTATTCGGCACATACGTATATGACCGATTATAGCCTTAAGTCTTTTTCAATAGATGACCTATCACATTTACAAGTTTCTACGTACTCAATTCTGACACGTATAATTAAAAGAGATAAATTTTCAAAAAAATTTAGAGAAACATAGAAATAATAGACAAACTCCGCTTTACAATATATTATTCCGCATTCCGCTTTACAAGATTGGTATAGATATGATCATTCCTTCGTATTCAGTATAGATTATAATCATTCAAAGACGCCAGTTGTTTTCGTTAATCCAATTTGATTCAAAACCATTCCTGTTACTCTTCAATCAAATCCCGAATAACTGCTACGTGTATTACGTTAAGTGGACTCAGCCAGATATGTATCGTATCTGAGAGGTTCGTTGATGACTAGAGGCTTCCTCTGTCCAGACCGAGAAATCGGATCGAAGTGTTCTATCTGAGGGGTTATGTGGACTAAATCTTGCTCGAGTGGTTACATTACTCGCGAGTAATCACTCAATACGATTACTGTGCACATGGTGCTGTATTCAATTAAATTGATTATGGCTTGATTAATTTCTTGCCTGTTACGACGTGACGTCAGACATACAATTGTATTATTCCTAGTCTGATCTCAATCTGAGATAAGACCCGTGCCCAGCAGTGGGACAATAATGAGTTGACGGAGATATACCTGAACACAGTCTAAACGTAACTGATCTTGTATGTAATGTAACTGTGATGTAACTATTAACTAATAAGTGAAATGAAATATGTAAATAAATAAATGGTTCATCTAAGACTTTACGTTATCTCTGTCGTACAGATTTTTACCTAATGACAGTAACTCTTATAGCTTAAATGAAATTTATTTTAAGCGGACGGTTACCGTAATTAAAGTTATGTTAATTTTATAGTCGTCATTTAAGAAACTGAAGTTTTCCATCAAACGTTTTTGTTACCTATAAGACTACATTCAACAAAAAATGCTTCTAAACTGGTAAAAGGGGCTCAAAACGTCTGAAACTCAAATCTAATCGAGATAATCTACGAGCGAAAGTGGACACTGAGTCCCGATTGCTTAATAAATAATTCCAATTCATTACGACTTTCGGAATGGTTTTGGGAGTGAGTTATAAATTAAGCAGGTGATCCGATCGCCGGACGATAAAAAAGTTAAAAATTCAATAACAGCGGACTGGTACCGCGGTCCCGTAAGCTATGGGTGGGCCGACGGTGCATGTATAAATAATTTGATGGACGATACCCGCGACAGTAGCCCAGCGGGCGAGCCTTCGTTAATATCGTTAATGGCGCCCGAAGACAGGGAACGCTAGACGTGCGCGATATGTGTACACGTTGTGGGTCATAAACTTTATAATGAGCAGAGATACAAGTTAAATTGTCTAAAAAACAAAATAGGTATAGTCGTGTAGTTTCCGGTTACAAACATTAATACAAAGATCAGTTTTAACTTTTCGTGAGTATAATTTACTTGGACTGGTTACTTATTGACACATGAAATAATTTCTTCTTAAAAGCATTTATTTTAGACGTGTTACTATTTTTTGTTCTATAAGAAACGAAATTCAACTTTTATTTGAATCGGTTGAAAGCATAATCACGTCGTGGAAAGCGTGGGTCGCAATGGCAAGCTTTCCATTCCATCAATTGAGTTTCAATTACCGCGTGATTGCTTATGTTCGGCGTCTAATCTCGAGACCTATTTCGGTGTTGGAAATATTGTTTATAAAACCTGGATTTATACCACTTATTTGTTGGTTTTAATTCAATTTTATAGCCGTTATATAGCCTATAAAAGAGCCGAATTAAAGTTGTACTGATTTGTTCATACCATTTTATTAAGGTATTTTTTAACGTTTGGTAAAAATGTTTGATAAAAAAGGTATTATTAAAAATAGTAATCATCACCATAATAATATTGACCAACTGTTGGGTGTCAGTCACAATTGAACACAATACTGACAAATTCTCATCAACTTTCCGACTATTTGGTATATTAATAAAATATGCTACCATAAAATTGCATTGAATAAAAAACAATTTGTTAATATAAAAGTTTACTTATTTATTACATAGACCAAAAGCCCCTTAGAGGATGTGGAACACTTTGAAACTCACATCAAAGTTAACTAGCTTTTTCATAGCTTTTGTGAACGAGTGGCTCGGGAACTGAAATTCAGGGCTCTATGGCGCGCATGGCCACTGAAACTTCGGTCAGTTTGCGAAGTAGGTAATTGAAAACGTAAAAAATGCGTGAAATTTTAAGCGCCGGTCCGTTCCGTACCACCCAGAAAGGAGACTTATAATTTTGGGTAGTTCAATAAATATGCAACAGCATTTTATTTCGGCTGAAAATACAATTAAAGCAACGAACATTTTTTCCAATGCAACTTGAAAGTTGCAAGTATATTAAATGACGATGCACTACACTAGATGTCAAGTGGTCACTGTTACTCATGGACATCTGTACTCAACCTTAGAGTTCCACTTGAAGCCGACCATAAACTAGATTGTAAACCTAACGTTTAATCCTACACACACGAATAAGATTTACTGCTGAAGTTAAAAGAACTGTTACGAATATTTAAGATTTAATGAAACAATCAAATAAACCTCCTGATGAACATAACCGACGCGGTACCGTATCAATGGGAAATGTACGCGCAAATAAATGGCTGCGAAACAAGATGCGCATTGTTGGTACTGTGTGGACAAATGCCCAGGGCTGTCATACCGAACCGTTTTATTAAATCTCTAAATTTATTAAATAATACATAAAGGTATTATTACAATGTTTTAAGACTGATAATTAAACTTTCATGATCTTAAACAACACTCAACCGGATTGCGTGCTCCTTAACAATTTCAGTAATAAAATAAATATCATTAAAAACATATATATTATACCTAAGTTTTATTTATAGTTTAAAGCTACAAAATTTTAGGTATTTGTTTTTTTCTGAACCTGCTAAATTAATTGTTCCGTACGCAAGCAACTATCGTGTGGTTCTGACAAAAAGTGAACGATGGCTAAAAAAAGTATAATACAATTGAAAGTTATCATTTTTGAAAAGTAAGAGAGTCGTCAACGTATTATTGTCCCACTGATGGGCACGGATCTTCTCTCAGAGTGAGAAGGTTTTAGGCCATAATCCAGTGCACTAGTCAAGTTCGCATTGGTAGACTGCGTAGTAACAGTAGTGGGAAAGATAAAAGATATTAATTTTCAACTGAACGAAATTAATAATAATCGAATAAAATGTAAGTTCGTCAACCCTGAACATCCACTGTTTGCGTACGCATCGTCCGTCGAACTCGCCTTTATATCCGTCCAAATGAGCACTAATTACATTAAATGCGTTTTACCTGTAATTAGGAGGTGTTGGATAATATGAAACAGTGTTTAACGGTTTCCACAGTCCATGGGATTGTTTACACACCGCACTAGACTGCTTTATGTGTTTCCATACAGCGCCCACGCAATGGAGTGATAAGGTAAACATTATTCGAATCATTAGGTGCTTAGCTATTCTGCCTTTCAATATACGGGTAACACTGTTTATTGACTACGTACTGGCATTTGGACAAGGTTTCCCTTAACCATATAGTGTTGATTTTGGTTGTCAAATGAGTATCGTTAATATTTTGACGAAAGAATTGTACAAGTGAAAATATTATTATACGGGCAATTATTTCATATGGTATGGTAACAACGAGCTATCCTATGTCCTGTACACTTTGAAATAAAATAAAATAATTTAATCTTACTTTGATACGATATGATAAGTTCGTAAAAACGGGCAGAAATACGAACAATATTTTCTATATCATGTCGAACTTCCTCTTCTCTAGAATAATCTTGGAAGAACAGTGAAATTTGGTCAAATATATAATTGATTTTATGTTGTGGAATCGAAAATGAAACACGAGGAGTATACCTAGTATGAAACTCATACTTCTGATGATTTGTCCCATTGAATATCCTCTAAATCCTGTCAATTTACTAGAAATATTAGATCACTCACAGTAATGTAAGCACATCTTACGTAATAGGATTGACTAATGCTGTTATTTTCCTATAAAAAAAAGTTTCTGCAAATAGTAATCGATAAATCGCCGTGTTTATCATAAAGCACTCTTAACGTTTATTTTAATTCGTGTAAATGTTGAAAGTTTGAGAACGGGTGAATTAGTACGTGATTATCAAAACAAACAGCCTACAATGTTTCGGGAAATTTCGTATAAATTTCTTTTAAAGCGATTTGTGACAATGAATTATTGTGTCGTGTGAGCGGGTGTGGCGAATGACCCCATTATTAACGCGTGTGACATTTTAAGATGCTTTAAAACATATTGTTTGCTTTTTATGGTAAGCTGGAATAAATTATTTACATGACAGCCGATGTAAAGCAAGTATACTATGACATCTTAGTTCTAAGGAGTATGATAGAAAGTGATGTATGAAACTGATACGGACATTTACTGTAGATAACTATGATCAAAACTTCTTGTTTATGTTTTGAGGTAGGTAAATCGAAGTTGCAAAAGTATCAATATGTTCATAAAAAAACAATTTTGGGAACAGGTCGAGTGAGGTATTTCTGACGTTAGAACGCTTTTTTGTCTCTACATTTCTAGGTTTAACTAGAATGTACCAAACACTACAATCGCTGCTATTGTAGCAAAATCGGTAGGTGGGTCGACACGAGCCGAGACCACCATTACACAGGCAAACGACCCCATAATTAACTTTCTTGACATTTTAAGACGTTACGCGCTGTAAAACACATTGTTAGTTTAGTTATGAAGATAAATTTAAAACAAACATGTGTTGTCGAGTGGTGTCTGCTCAATGGGTTTGCGAACACTCGAGAGGGCAGTTAATGCCTGACTAAAGGCACCACACGTTCCGTTTCTTAGAAACAGTCTCTTTTTTCTAACTTACCTAACCCGGAAATGATTATTTGTGGATCGCACTAACA
>MOOZ01000036.1:621970-638362 GCA_002930495.1 Cecropterus lyciades | reverse complement strand
ACAAGTGGATATATCGTTGTTATTCATATTGAAACTAAGTTTAAGCACATATTTGCGTTTCATTTGGCCATTAGTTGGTACCTGCGGCTTTTAAACGTTCGAAGATGGTCCGTCACATAAATCAACTAAAGTAGATATGGATTTGCATACTATGTGTTTATTAGAATACCCTTGAAATATTTTTTAAACAAACATAAAAAAGAAACAAATATTGTTGTGAATAAAAGCTGTTATGTGACCTAGAATCCGCAAATTAAAGTGCCAGTCTTTATAAATTCTGCATAATCGTTTTAGAAACATGCCAAGGAAAAACAAGTTTATCGATATATGTTATATTATGTTAGGTACAAATTACTCGGTAGAACTCTTTGTGGTTCGACTCCGCCATACCTATTTCTGCTTTATAACAGCAGTGTTATGCGTTGCTGCGTTCTTGTCTCAAGGGTGTGGTAAGGGAGACATACTTTTTCGAGGCATTCCATCTTAGTCCCCAGGGGTAGCAACTCATCTGTTGCTAATCTTAGGTGAGACTTTGATCTTGCCTAGGGATACGACCATGGGCGAAGTAGCCAGTTACCATCAGGTGGACTGCATGCTGGTTTGCTACTTCCGTACAATAAAAAAAATATATTTCATTCTATTTGCTAACATTCTATTTGCTAACTACTTTGCATGTAACATTGTTTGCAATATAAACGAATCGTTGCAACTTATTAATACACGTAATTTTTTAGGCATATTCAACAAAATCTGTAACTAAACAAACAATAAAATTACACAAATAGATTTGTGTTAATATCATTCCAATACGCGTATGAATTTAGAAATGGCGGACATTTCGATATCTTGGATTGACTCGTATTATTTATTTATTTATTTTTTAATATAGAAGTAACAAACGAGCATGCAGTCCAGTTGATGGTAAGTGGCCATTGCTGCCTATGGTATAGGTAATTAAAAATAATTCTGTATTGACCATCAAACACAGCAGAGTTTCACAAATTATTATGTTCTTTTATTTATTTATTTTTCATATGCGTAGTTTTAATTCATTACTAAATAAATTGTATATATATATATTATGTTTGTAGGCCTTATGACGATTAAAAGCTTTATTTCTTTCTTTCTTTCAGATAAGATTAGAATTCAGCTACAGATGCGTTGCTACTCCAGAGGATTTCACACTGCTGTTATGAAGCAGAAAAAGGTATTGCAGCACTGCCTCCGGAGTCAAACCATAAAGGGTTCAACTTACTATTTACTACTTAGCATAGTATACATCGTCAATAGACACCGAAGGTAATAATTATTACCTTCGGTGCTCTTGCAACGACGATCACAAATCAATGGGGGATGGGGCTAATTTAAAATTATTAGCCACCGGCGAAGGTTAATGCGCGGTAATCGCACCGTCGCTAATTAGGTTTAAATGAGTAATAAGCCCACCACACCTATATAATTTCCGATAGTGATGAATATATCTTTCGAAGTCTGAGTTATATGTATCGATTTACTCAGGAAAAAATGCACATCTGCCAATATTTCTTTCTTCTGTTTAAAGTTGCAATTTTTAAGTGTTAATAGTTAAACCTGTCTATTCATGAACGTACAAGGCATTTTTCCAATTCATTATGACGAAACGCCTTTTTCACTTTTAATTACATAAAAAATATACTTTTAGAAAAGGTGTGAACAGAAATGCCACGGAGTTGAACCACAAAATGTTCTATTTATTAGCTATAAAATATATGCATGCGAAATTATTTATATGTTTATTTATTTTTGAAAAACGACATAAAATAAAGTCGCGTGTAAGGTAAGTTAATACTTTTGTTTATACAATCTGATTAAATAACTGTTCTTACTATGAAACATAACCACAACGTGCTTTTAATATATTTTATAATATTAAGCTTGAATGTAAACTATAAATAATAACAGTTATACATTAAATGTTATAAAATAAACGTATAACGTAATAAGGAATTTTCATTAACCAAAAGATTGATGCTTGAGTTCGGCTGAACGTGTAAGTGGAGTAACCAAGATCTGGACATCAAGATCTGTGCTCTCAGTAAAGTTTCCTCAAAATAGTCTTTGTTTACGTTGTCGCCCATGATTGTCAAGTACACTGCCATATATAGCCGAAAACAAAAACGTGCATTGTAAATTGCAATGTACTTGAGGGAATGTACTTAATTCGTACTAAAGGGAAAATTTGCATCCTAAGTGTGTTATTCAGTCGGGAAACGCATAACTAACATAACAATGAAGAAACATAATTAATGGAAACATAATACTGTATGTTGAAATATCATAAATCATGACTAACATTATATAAACGTGTTAAACATCTTATTTGCATCAAAATGTTTTTATCCAATTATGCACTTTAATTTACATAGATTTATCTATGTTCGTTTTATTGTGTTTCTTTGAGAGAATTTACGTCATTGTATCTTTTATTTATGTTGTTTATTTTATACGCTGTATAAGGCAGACCACACAGAAAGGAAGTCAGGTCCGAACGGAATGTCAATTGAAATATAAATGGAATTATATATAAAATGTTCTGTGTTCGATTAAATTCAAGCGTCTTAATTGTTTAATAGTCGTAAGCAGGTCGAGTGGTAAGTGGTTACTGCCGTCTTTGGACATGTGTAATCAACGAAAGTCTCAAAACAAGGGGTCTACCTAAATCGTACCTAAGCCTTGTAAGCGTTGTCATGAGGGCTAAGGTGGTAGCCACATAAAAGTTAGGCAGCTTCCAAAAAAACTATACAGGGAATTAAGTAAATCAAGGAACATATTTCAGAAATTTAAATTCTCTTAAGTATATATATTAAATAAGTATTAAATATTATTTCTAAGTCCAGGTGGACTGATGTCCTGAAGAAGACGGCGGGCTACCGTTGGATTCAGATGGCGCAGGACCGGTCGGAGTGGCGCTGATTAGGGGAGGCCTATGTCCAGCTGTGAACTTTCAAGGGCTGATGGATGGATGGATGATATATATTAATGAAGAACAGTGCGCACGCCCATTGCCTGATCATAATTATGATAAAATAAGTAAGTCTTTTTAAAAACAAGTTTTGTCCTGATATTTATTATCTGTGTACAGGAATTATCATTGGCTTCAATATTTCACTCGTTTAACTTAACACACTGCATATATTATTCATTTTTATTAAGTGAGTATTTATGTCACCCGCTGCACTGACATTATTATTAACATTTTCACTACGGTGTGTAAAATTGTGACCCCTTTTTATTTTGAACATATGCTTGAAACAAAGTATGCATGATATGCAAGTAAATGAAAAATGAATTATAATAATATATTAAGACTAGTAGTAAGACATATAATTTAAAATGTTGCCTAACGTTTGTTCTATTTTACAAAACATCATTGTTCTTTCCAGGCAATTTGTAAAGATACCGATATCAATTCTGAAGAGTTCGCGCCACCTGAGCGTACAAACCTATGCGTTTGCTACCATTTGTAAGACATCCTTTATCTATTGTTCCTGCAGGCCAGTGCAAACAAACCGTCCAACGAGCAACAGTATCCAGCTTTTAATAAGTTACATATATTTGTTTAATCAGTTGATAAGTTCCACACATAGTACAAGTAACGTATAGAAATGATTGGTATTTGTTAGGACTATTTCAGACACTTATCGTATCAGCTTAAACGACTTGTATACTCACAATACAGTGTACATACAGTGTTATGCAATATAAAGTGTTGTAGAGTTAGTTTTATTTCTATTATTTAAAATTGCCGAGGAAAATTATGTAAAGTGAGGAAAATGTATATAGGTGTGAAAATTTCGTTGTAGTTGTCGGTTTCTAAGTAATTGATTTTGAGAGACACTATTTTATAATTTGGTATTCAGCAAATATTAATATAACCTTAAGTACATTAACCTTAGAAAGCAGTACTTATGTAAAACAAAGACAAATAAATTATAAGTGACAATTTCTTTTATACTATATTTTATATAATTTGTGACATCACTTCTTCCGACATTCTTCAACTCAAATCTAAGCACAAATGTCTTTCCTAATCACTAAATGGATTGTCCATTTATCGTTGCCTCTGTGGTCTCACCAGGCGACTGCTCAAATACGGTGGCTAGCACGCGGACGCACAAACACGTCTGTTTGGATAGCGCATATCTTCGACGCATTGGGGACTGAGCGCAAACGTCTGCCTACACTTTGTGTCTTTTGGTGCATCCAGGGATTTACAAGACATCGATAATATTGTATTAGGCATGTGCTTTTGGCTTAGAATACAAATTAGTATATGTATACGCTTTTATATTAAACTTCCTATTGAAATCAGAAATTTGGGCTCGTGTTCCGATCGGTGGTAGTGTAAAAAATGTTGTAACTGACAATTTTTAAGTGACTTCGTAAGCGTATACAAAATAAAGACATTTCATTTCAATTACTTCCTTTGTTCCTTTAGATGTCCTATGACTGTGGAATGTATTTGTTCGTAAAATTAAAGCACCAAACGATCATGCAGCCCATCTGATAGCAAATGGTTATTGCATACGTAACCAACTTCACATAAATATAGATGTTTGACCTGAAGTCAAATACTGATCCGTTGCTGCGTTGCACTTCTAAGGACTAAGATGCCTCATATTTAAGTCACCCGGCATCCACGACCCTCCAACGTTACACATTAGCCGTATTGGTTCTATTATTTTTAAGTCAATTAGGTGCCTAGTGGATAAAATACCGAAGATAAGCAACAGCATCTTTCTGTGATAGTATTCGTCTACTGCAGTTATCAGCACGCACGATCAAGAGTGATCTATTGCTTTCAGATGACATGGACTTCTTATAGCTGGGTGGATATTAACTATGGGTGTTAAAGACATGAGACGAGTTGTGATATTCTACTAGTTTGGCTTAAAATGTAGTTTACGTATAAAATATAAAAACCTGTGCTTGATGGGTTTTAAATTTTTATATTGAGCATTGTAATTTTCTATTTACAAGCAAAAAAATATTCCTAAAAGTCACATTTTTTGATATAAAGCGTTTATCTATTTATCATTATTTACTTGAAAAATCAGTCTTGTGTACAATATTAGGGTAATACGATATAGGATTTTGATGTTTATAATGTACAAGACACCTGTAAGCGTACAACATACATAGTTACAATATTTAAAGGCAAGAAGCTACTAAGAACTATAATAGCAAGAACACTTGAGGCTTGCGTTTTGCATTTATTTACTTTAGCTGGCCAGCCCGACACTGCTATGTCCATAATTACAACACGTCGTATATGGGAGGCACACGACAGGATGCGGTCTAGAGAAATCCCTCTTTCGCATGGATTCATGCAAATGTATGTAGTTATGCAAGATACCTGCGTAGTTATGCGCTTAGGAAGTGCAGCTAGAGCCATCTAGCGCTATCTGTATCAATAATGTCGTGGGAATGAAGTTAATGAAGGGATAATAATTTAACAAGGTAGAAGAAATCTTGTGTTTATTTAAAACAAGTAATTTAATTGTATTTACCATATTAATTAAATTTTATAATTTAGTTTACATTAAGGTAAGCTTATTATTAGGATAGCCCCAGAAGTATAGATGAATGAAAAAATGAATCCAACTTGATATGTATTATCGATCCAAATGTATTAATAATAATTTATAATAGTTGATAAGTGCACTAATCCACAACAAGTTAAAATTAATAATTACGCTAAGGAAAAACACTCCCGACAAGTTCAACGTTTCCCGCGCTTTTTTATAATTTTACTTCTCATCTATATCTATGGCAATCGGTACATTGTTTTCTTATTATACAGCCAATATATACTATAGGCTAACATTATGTTAGTTTTAATTACATGTTTAAAGAAAAACCTACAATTCAAACCTGTTCTATGTAAATGAACATAATTATCAGATATTATTTTCATGGAAATTTGGGATTCGCTACAAATGTATTTAAACGTGTGTTTACAGTCGAAAACTGTACTGGTATGCACGAAAATAATACATTAAGTTATATTTGTTCTGTGAAAGTAAGATGGTGTGGTGTGGATCTAAGTATAATTTTGTCAAAATAAGCTTGAAATATTATATTTAAGTATTTTATGTTAAGTTGTACATTCGACCGCTTGACCCGCGTTTCCAAAAATCAACATTGGCATATAAATTTAATATCAAACGCAAATTAGCATTTTATAGACGATTTTCGTTTTGGTGTTAGAGATGGACATAAAACTAATACGGTTTTACACGTATAAGGCGATGTCTATGCAGTTTATAAGCGATGTGGAAGGTATAAATATGGCATAATTTATAATGGACAAATAGATACAAATTTAAATGAAGTCATGAATTATTTACATGAGTATCGGATCACGCGCGGGAAGGCGACCGTCGGACGAGCGATAAATTTGTGATTATTGCGGTAAATATAAAATTAGTATAATTTCCCAGGGTTGCCTATCTACACAAATAAAGAAAAACTAAATGTTTATTAGTTTTATTACTATAGTTTAAAGATTTATCTCGACATTTCTTTTGTTTTTAGGCTAAGCTGCAAATCGATTAAACTGATATTGACAGGACATTAATATTAAAATTGAATGAGTTACAAGGAAAACATAAGCAGTGATAGTGTAGTCGTTGAAACTCAGTCGGCAGTTCCGTGTTTCAATTATCAGTAATGTAGCTCTGATTAAATTTATGCGCGTATTAGAAATTAATTGTCATATGCTATGATGGTGAAGAAAATCGTCGTCAGGAAATTTATACGCCTAAGAGTGCTTTAAAGAAGTTCTCAAAGATGTTTGAAGTATATTAACGCGCATTTAGCCAACGCAGTTTACTATAGCCTTAACTTCTTTTATTCTAAGAGACGACCCGTGCCCAGCA
Organism: Cecropterus lyciades; assembly: GCA_002930495.1. NCBI lineage: Eukaryota > Metazoa > Arthropoda > Insecta > Lepidoptera > Hesperiidae > Cecropterus > Cecropterus lyciades. The sequence continues at coordinate 631,442 of MOOZ01000036.1, read as the reverse complement.
GTGGGATAGTAATGGATTGACGACGAAATTTATGACGTGGGGCTTTTGTATAACTTCGTGCTCACGTTTTGTCTTAAGTATATGATTTAGAGTAGAGTATTATCGTGGAATTGATATCTAAAACTACATCTAAAAAGCAAAACGAACTAGATGTCGATTAATCTACCACCGTTTGTTAACGGATTCTTCTCGCCACCGCGATCATGATCCATGCAATTGGGTCGAAATATCGGCTGTAAAGAAATGAAAATGCTTTAAGTAAGCCAACCCTAGGAATCCTTCCATCAGTTATATTTTATGATTACTGCAGGACGAGGTATGAATTAGGTATTTCTATTTGTAAACGGCAGTTGGGAGTCAAAGAACTGATCTTTATACGACAATTATTCTTTATGTTATATTAATGTTAATTCAATTGACTCGAACTTTATTTTGCATTCGTTCTTCTAAAGGTTATGAGCTTTTTATGCTTTGTCTGTGAAACATTACGAGTATTTCTTTCTTAGCAGAATTTTTTACTTAGCTTATTGTGATAATCGGGTGGTTGAATGAATGGACCGATCTATCCGAATTTGTCTGATGCCTGCCATAGATCTGTTGTCAAGTGGGTATAACAGCTACTTCAGCATTGTTTTGAAGTACTTAAAGCATATTGCACTAAAACTTTTGTGATGTGAACACTTCATAAAATTGAAGAATAGGACGCTTTGCGTTAAACGTTGCTGTGTTCTGGTCCAAAGCGTGTGGTAAGAGAGACATACTAATCCGAGGCATCCCAACTTAATCCTTAGGGGTAGCAACGTATCTGTGGCCAACCGTAGGTGAGAATTTGATCTTAACTGAGGTTGATCACAGATGTCCATCGGCGGCAGTAACCACAACTTGGGAATACTTAGAATTGGTTACACCTCTTTGATCTTAGGTAGGACTCCTGTTTCTTGTTTGTCATCAGTGACCACCGATAATCATGACTAAAATAATCCAGACATAAATATTCGATTAAAAGCGAGCGTATATTCTAGCAGTGACGCAAAAGTCAGTTATTATCTCATCCGGCAAACCATTCACTTTCGCGTAACGAATGTCTGTGTACTGTACACGGCACTGCATGTGAATACGTTTATTGCTTTGCGATACGTGGATAGACACCACCAGAGTAACAGGACACTTTTTACATTTAATGAGTTATAAAAAATGTGTTAAATTTGCGTTGAAATTGGTAACAAGTACGTGAAGTTGTTGTTTAAAATTATTGACAGTATGAATTATTACTTATTGACTTATTAAGTATTACTTGATTAATAATCGGTATTATACATGCGATATGTTATTAAAAAAGTAAACAGCAAGTAACTTAAAATCTCATATTTTAAAACAAAATAATTATATCTCCATTTAATATTATGTTGGTGATGATTTACTTGATTAAGATATTCCACGTTTGATTAAAATGACGATGAGATTACTTTTATCTTAAAGATATCCAGTACCAGTGATACAGATAAACTGACAAATGGTTAAAAAATGTAACAGATTACCTACGGCTCTAACTTAAATGGTCAGGATCGTACTCGATTGAATAATTCAGGGGCCTGCCATCGATTAGTATGCAATCGACCGGTGCGTACGTGCAGTGGTAAATCGATTCGGCGTCTAATTTATTTGGACATGTCTAAGACGTCGATTTAACATGCAACTAGTGATGTTGTGCACAATTTACCTAAAGTCGATGTTGTGAAGACAGTTTTTGTTTAGTATTTTTTCATCATCATTGGTGGCCATAAATCTCCTTTTAGAATGAGAAGTGTTTAGGCTAGCGGTCGGCAATTTGCGGCCCGCGGTCCTTCCTATCAACTTTTGTGGACGACCATTTTTATTTCGTCAAATTTTATTGCCAAAAGCTTTTTTGTTCTATTTGCCGTAAAAAAAAGACAAAAAGACGCCCTTTTTTAGAACCGATTTATCAGGCGTGTTGTTTTTCTTACGATTTAGCAAGTAATAATTAATTTGTAATACGTACATAGCTTCGAAAAATAAGATGTGCGAACCTGGGATCCCACTTCGGATCCTGTTATATTTTTATGAGTTTTTATTGCTATTTTTATTACTAATTATGACTTAGGTTTAATTAATTACTTAAATACCGCGTGAGTTTTATTGATAAGTGTAAGAATTGACAAAACTTTTACCTCCCAACTTAACCATAATTACCGATTCGTATAACAAAGTAGTCTCGGTTTAAATATTATTATTGTAAGATAACAATAAATATATTTGTAAATCTTTTTAATTATTATATTACCTCACTCTTTCCTAACGTGTATAACTTTATAGTCTTAACTAAGTACCTATTACTTCACAACATTATTAATTTATTTCGATTCTGTAAATACATTGGAGTTAGCAATAAAAATTAACATATGTGTATAATTTAATTATTTATGCTTTGCTTATAAGCATAAATATTTAAAATGTTTGGATGTCGCCGTCTGAATTAAAAATATGCGGAGCGTGGGCGATAAAAATGAATTATTTAAACATTCAGATTATATTTATTGTGTTTATGTCATAATGAATAACTGTAAATAACCTTAATTTTTAATATTAATGTATTATATTACAAATATATCAATTAAATTGTAGTGTATGTTCGTAATTCCAAAATAAGTTTTACTTTATTTGCCTGTTTTTAACCGACTTCATTTTAAATGTTATGATATACTTAAAACCAATTTACGTAAATACAAGTATAGAATAAAAATTTAAACTTTTACTTATTTAGTTTTTTTCAACTCTCTAATCTGAACAAAATTCGTATGTTGGCATATCATATGTAAAATACATTATTAAGGTTTCATCCTGGAATGACAGAGATTGGTAGTACCTAAGGAGTGAAACAAAATTTTATAACGCTATAAAGAAGAGCGATAAAAAGGAAAATCCGAAACAATATGCGTAGGTCGGCCATTTTCGATTCCGAAATAAAACATATAAATTCAAATATGGCGCAAAGTGCTTTCATTATGCTAACAATATTTTTATTCGTCGATTGTGTAAACGGCATTCTGTCGGCGGCTGGTGACGACATATGAGATATTTTTTAATCGTCCGCCACACTCAAATATGATAATGTCATCGTAAAATGAAATTCCCTGGAAACGCCAGGCTAATCTTTGCAAAACAAAACTTTATTGACGCGTTTTACGATCTTTTTAATTCAAAAGCGAGCGATATGAATCCGTAGAGTTTTATTTAAGCTCCGGCGGCGGTACCGCGCCGGAGGTCCGACTCTATTCTGTTTCTTATACGGACAATAGTGTACTAACACAAAAGCACAGCGAGAAATGTTGACTTAGGAAGTGGGGACCGAGTGTCCGAGATAGGGGACCACCTACGCTCGCCTGCTTCGAGCACCTAGCTGTCAAAAGTAAAATAATGGCGCCGCTCGCTATCACTACCAGTCCTACACCGGAACATGATTGAGAGGTTTCGGCTTTTATGATCGAGTGTTTCGGTCGTAGCACAACTAGACGACTTAATTAACGCGATGGTTATTTATCGGTGAATTAAAACCGAACCGAATTCCTCGACAATTGCCTTATTTGCTTACGATTCCGTAGCGGGCGCTCTAATTAAGTTTATTTATTGTGTCGTATTGATTTCGTTTAGAGTAGACGCGTCGCAGTCGCAGTTCGTGACAGATACAATCGATTAGGGTTCATTCGTGCGCTCCGGATTCCGTAATTGGAATGAACGCGGAGTATCGCGGGGTATCTCGAGTGAGACGCGCGAGCGGTTTTATTTTTTTAAGGCGAGGGACACGGCTCGTTAGGCCGCCACGCCTCGCGTCAGGCGCCGCGGGTCGGCCGTCACTATCAACGGCACATCTCCTCATTACCGCCGAGATTGATGGGGAACACAGCTCCGCGAGCGAACTGACAAAACTGCACTTAGAAACGCCAAAAGCGACCTCGCATTTATCATCCTCCAGGCATCGCGCTCGCCTCGACAGGTGCGTTTCGTAACTGGATATCGTACGGATGAAAGATGAAAAATGGTGAAACGGTGTGACGGGGTGTTGGTGACGAGACGCGAAAAAAAAATAAAAAGCGACGTTCGTGGAATCGGTAGCGAGGACGTGAGATATTTGTCGTGATAATATTAGTTCTGTGGCAGCGTTTCCTTGAACCGTCTCTTTTCCAAGAGGGGCAGTTCGTCGGTGACATATTAATTACTAATACAGGGAGATACGTTTCACGTGTTCGTATTAAGGAGTGGGCCGAATATCATATTTAGCTCACGGATGCGGTGGATATCGGCGAACATGTAATGATCCGTGGGCGGAATGTGTAAGATGTTCGAACGGTGCGTTTAGTATTCCCCCGGGTGTATTTGCGTTTTTCCAATGGACCATAAATCGAGTTGTATTCTGATATATAGGAATCCGCATAAAAACTGATGACAGACTTTTGTTTATCTAAAAAGTGGGAGTAAAACTTCTGAACGTCATACACAGAGTTTGAAGTGAGCAATACTTTATATATGTATGTAGTGGGTAGATTAATTACCAACCCATCCGTATCCCTACGGGCCTTTTATTTGAGTGACAAGGGTTAAAGACATAGGCCCTTTACCATGCCTGGAAATGTATCTTAGTTTACCGATTTTATGGAAATTGTAATTGACCTTACTTGTTATTTTCTATTGATTAAGTCTTCAAGTTTTGATTCTCCTTTTGACAATTTATAACAACATACAAACAATAGAATGCCAAGTGGATCTTGACTCACAACAATGTCAAAACTTGCTAAACGGTAAATTTTGCAAAAAATCAGCGTCAGACGTGTAGCTGTCCGAACACAATTACAATCTACTCAGAATTGAATTGTTAGTTATCTTGGGCGGAAGCGATTTATCACAATTGGCAGGTAAATGTTTACGCGAGGACAATTTGAGTTAAAAGCCCATGGCAAATTCCATAAAGGCGCAGGCGTCGGCCGTGCCCTATCTCCCGTCGGCCCGTAAAATTGACTTTGTCACTGCTCATAAATCTTTACTAAGAAAGCCAGCTCCGTCAAATTCCGTGGGACATGTCCATTAGCGTTCAATTGCCTGATTAAATATTTAATTGTTTCAAATTGAATTTATTCATATACAAAGATATGAAGAAGATAAAAGCATGAAGACTTCTGCCACGTTAGGTTCACATTATTTTTTTATGCAGCCGAATGGAAATACAAATACAAATTCTTGTAATGTAAATCTTTTTTACACTCGAAGATTTTACACATTTTGAAGGCGGTAGACCCTTTGAGGTATGACTCGCGAGGCGCCACTGCCATACCTATTTTTTTTTTACTTTTTGAGTTTGATCACAGATGTCTATAGGGGGCAGCAACTTACCAACAGTTGAATTGCATGCTCGTTTGCTACTTCCATATTATAAAAAAAACATCTAAAAAATTTTGCATCGTTTTAAATTTGACACTAAAAATAGGGTATTCAACAAATAGAAATCCGTTTGATGAATTAGTTTATTTTATTCCAAAATGCGATACATTGTTTCTGGTTACATAAACAATCATCACGTATCGTTTATTTTTGCATGCGAATCCCTATTCAAAGTGCTGAATATCTCGCGTTGCGACTCAAAAGTTGGCGACACTAACTTTCCCTTTAAAATAGCCGAAAAAATGACAATATGGAATCCCACGAATGCGTTTTGATTCACGGGACGGATGTTTACACAACAGCCGATGCGTTAACAATAATCTAACTTTTTTGCAAGCTCCCCGTTCCGTTCCAACAACTCTTCGATTCGCGCGCTTTGTTTAATTCTCCATTGTTATTTAACGTTCGGATGAAGCTGTCAAAACTTTCTTTTTCACGTTTTAGTGGCTTTTGCGAAACAATAGAGCATCAAGTGCTTCTGTACTCTTTGTTCTATGGAATACAGATTAGATAATTACCGACCAGCTTCATAATTTATGTTTTATCTAGTAGAAATATAGACCTAACTCATTTTTTATTTCTGTGTACCGATAATAAACACCCATGCTGGCGCCAAAAACCAGTAAGCTGGATTATTTAAAGCGAATATACTGGGAAGCCATGAAATTCAGTAATATTTTCTATCAAATTGACTCATATGAGTCAGAGAGTTCAGGAGTTTTATTTAAATTTTATTCGCAACAATCGCGCAGGACATGTTTAAAACATATTTTGCATAAAACGATTTGGGAACGCCTCGTCAGGGACATATGCCATTAGGGCAAAAATTATGATGTTTTTTAGCTGAGGCGAATGAATTGATATTGGGTGCGTAGACGGCGCTTCGATTCTGGAGTGCTGCCAATAAAATGAGTTTGGAGCCGAAGTTTTGCAAGTAGTGGTGCTCGTAATTTTGTAGGGCTGGCAATAAATGTCACCGGGCACACTACGCAGCACTATCAATCCGGTTATGCATGCACTATCGAGTGTCTCCATCTAACGGCGGCCATTTTGCCGCTCGTGTGCTGGCGCGCCAAAAAGATAGTGTTGTCGTGAGAGAAAAAGAAAAAAATGTAAAGCGCGAGTCGGGCGCGTTATTTGTGTTCTGTTTCTATACAGATGTCAAACGTGAGACAATTTTTATTTATGTTTCCTCTGCAGTAACGTTAATATTATGTACCTACTTATGATTTTATTGCATAGTTTTTTTTTGAGATGAAACAAACTTTAATACGGCGTTTATGCATTCTTACTTCTTGGGTCGTAAATATAGTTGATAGCTGTGGAGTTGCCCTCATTTATTTTTACATCCGTTAGTCTATTTTGACAAGACAAGTTGCAATTACAACGGAACTCTAAAATCGAAAAAAGGCAAACCCGAGGTTTGCGTGTACAAAAAAATTGGTACCGTATGGCAAGCGATGTTCCGTGGTCTGTTATAAACTACTGGTAGGTACTTGTCGTGATTAATACGTGTTCATATGTAAACGCAACATTGTTCCGAACGCAAACTTATAAAATACAATAATATAAAAATTTAGCCCAGATTTAAACCCATTAAGTTTAAAAAACCATTTTTTAGTCTACATTTCAGTCCAGTTTCAGAAGGTGGAAGTAGAAGTAGTAAGAAGCGATAATTAGTCAGTGAATCATATCTTTTTGATTTAGATAACATGGTTAATCGATTAACCATTCTCAAGTTAATAAGGTAAATGCAGGATGAAAGGATCTAAGCTGTAGAGGGTTTTAGATTCTATCCCCGAATCCCCGAATTCGTTCAGTAAAACGAAATGTCTTTAAGTAGCTATTTTATAAGGAATATGGATGTACAAGATACATTTGTAGTAAATAAAGAGTTTTATTGTCCTTGTCATGAAATAGCAATAAATAAAGGAACTCTTTATCAATCGCTTACCATGCTTTAAGTTCGCTAAGTCAAAGCTGTTATAGTGAAAAATACCACGTCTAGATATTGTCCTCTTTAGATTTAGTGCTCGCGTGGTCGCAGATATCGTGCGGCATCCAGGGGACACTCCGAGACACTCCATTCTCCGTGAAATGTAAAATAAACTGTGTTTTTGACAGCTCGTCGCACTTGCCGTAATATATCGGATACTCGTAATATTTTTTATTTTAAGAACACCTACATTTTTACTGATTATCTAAAGTATTTTGAAGTCGGTCATAAATATCTTACTACTTTAAGAAGTAAGTTGAAATGCCTCAACTTATGGTCTCTGTCGTCAATCCATAATTATTCAACTACTGGGCAAGAGTCTTTTTTTAGACTTCTCACAAGAGAGTCTTAGACTTCTCTCACCTTTGAGAACTTTTTTTAGAGAACTCTCAGATGTGTAAGTTTTCTCATGATGTTTTCCTTCACCGTAGGGTTGGTTGAGTCTTACTTTATCTTTCAAGTTAGAACTTTCTGTAATAAAATTGTTTAGATGGGGTGGCGTAACCTCTGCCGTTAAAGTAATAGTTTTAACCTAAGGTAGACATTAGATACGTCATTAAATTATAACTGTCCCATAAACGGGCAGTCGGGAGAACTCCTCTCGTAATGAAAAGAGTTTAGAGGTGGACCTCACACAAATATAAGACTTTTTTAAATAGACTGCATCTTTTAAAAATATCAAGTGATCAATAAATAGGTTTTTAGGTATGACATGACTTTAAAAATTCAATACTATTAGTTTTCTTTTCTGGAACAGCTCGCTCGATCACGAACAACGTACACTCCCAGCGTCGAAACAAGAAGCCGAACAAAAAACAAATACAAAAATCGAAAGCTAAAAACGCAGTCACAAAACGTGTCTCCGATGATTTATTTAACGCAATGTTTATGTTCTCCACTCCGACAGGACGTGAATGGTGTCTGTTCGTCTTAGTTTACATTATCTACAAAACTACCCTTCATACAACCACGCCTTATTACGTAGAGTTAAGGATTGAATTGGGGACAACGAGCGGTATGTGTAAATTTGTCGTTTCTTAACTTAACCATTTTAACTTGACTCTTCACAAATCCTCATTTTCTTAACAATAAGGTAGACATTTCGTTGCTTAAAGGTCGGTTGGTTGGGTGAGTGGTATCGTGGGTGTGGTGCAATGGGCGAGCGTGGGCAAAGATCGCAGCCTTGTCTCACCTCGTGGTTTTTATGACACATTACGAATGCAGATTCCTACCAAGATTAATTATAGATTATAAATAGTTGTGGCCGTTAAAATGGCTCGTTTACTGTGGATTTTTATGGTCTTATGCAGTCCCTCGATTTTTATGGTGGGACCGCAACAACAAAGATACTAAGTAGTGTAGAGACCTTTGTTGATAAATATAGACAAAATGACATGTCCCATGTTCGCGGTCTTAAATCCTTTTTTTTATAATTGCAGATATAATTTGATTTTTTATTGAGATTGAGACTAATTTCTATTAACGCATTACTACATAATGTGATAATAGAGAAACATATGTGCTAGTAAAGTTCCTAAGTTAAAAAAGTTATATGCTGCAAAACTGGCTAGGTGATCATTTTTTTTCAAACAAAAATCTATACTAATATCATAAATGTGAATGTTTAGAGGATTTGTTTGTGTTTTTACTCTTTGACACGAAAAGGACTGGTTGGATTTCGCTGAAATTTGTCACACTAATAGTTTACTATCTGGATTAACACATGGGATGTTACTGTGGTAAACGTGACCGAAACGGGCGGAGCCGCGCGAGTGACCTAGTTTATAATAAAGAAGAAAGTGTTAACGTATACTATGAATACTATATAATAATATTGTATATTTTTTTTATCAAACGACGGTTTTACTCTGTTTGTCCTACTCCTCGAGTTAAAACAGCCCTTGCTAAACGACTTTTTCTTGTGCTCGGAAGCCACCTCTATAATAAAGCTAATAAATATTGCAAAATATATTCTCTGTGCAGACAACTTCGCAAAAAAGGGGTCTCTAAATAGATATCTAATGA
>MOOZ01000036.1:580501-595505 GCA_002930495.1 Cecropterus lyciades | reverse complement strand
AGGTGAAATTAAAGTACTATAAAAATAATAATAACATAATATAAATATAGTCATAAACTATAAGTATCACATATATTTAATTTAAATCCATTTAGTAGATAAACGTAAAACTTCACGTTTATAATATCACTTAGATAAGATAAGACTAACATCTTTGTGCCTACTGCCTGCTTTTAAAGATATAAAATTCAAGAACCTTCTTCTGACATTAGTATGTCTTATATAATATACATGTAGCAAATGAGCATGCAGTTCGCCTTATAGTAAGTGACCAGTGCTACCCATAGACATCTGTAATCAATCACAGATGTATGTGATCTTTCTACACCTTTCAAACCAGAACATAACAGTACTTAACACAAAAGTGTGGCGGTGGTGCTTCCCGAATCGAAAGACACAGGATTGCACCACCTTTGAAATGGTATACCGAATAAAGTAGCACGTGAGTATCAAACTGACGCCTTTTATTGTAGTATTAAATTCCAGTTCGTTCATATTATACTTTTTGTTGACAATTTATTCTCAATAATTCAATATTTGATCCCAAACGGTTTACATGTACGCACGGTATTCCTTTCCGCTGTCGCTTATACCTTGAGAGTCAAAGCCTACGCATTAGCGTGGTAGGCGCGGCGTCCAATAAATATGTAATTAATAACAATAACACTACGAACAGACAGACGGAATAACTCAATCTCGGCGAGGGGACCGCGGTTAAGCAACTCTTTCCATATTAGTTCAGCGTTAAAATGTTGTTAGGGACAGAATTATACTGGCCACTTTAAATGCACGCATGCATCGTAACACTACCACCGACGTTTGTTGAGCGCCGACTTCGGGATTATGTACTATGTGTAGTTTATGTACAAAAACAACACATATTTAAATTATTTTTTACTTTTTTGTGGCATAGAAATCAGTATTTTTTTTTTTTATCAAATGTCTATGAGCGTCAGATTGTACTACTGCATAATAATAATAAATAATAAAATATTCTGAGAATAAGTGTATCAAGACTTATACTTTTTTTAATCAATTAAGTAATCACTGCAGCCCGTATTTGGACATTTTATTTCGCATATACAAACTTGAGCTTTTACAAGTTACGAAGTAAAATCGTCAGCGTGGTTTAGAAAAAGATACAGAGCTATCTAATTGATACGCCGACAACTCCTTTCGTAACGCATTTACGTTTCATCGAGTTTCAAATCGCAACAAACGCCTAAAGAAATTTTACTTAAAAAATCACGTTTAGTTATATATATTCACGGGAATCAATATACGCGTAATTGATCGGTATATTAAATTTATTTCCGAGAAGTTTAAACAAGACGTGTCGCAAAACGTGTCTGTAAAAACATTTCTATTTCAGGACCCAGAACAAGGTGAGTATTCCCAAAATTTGTAAAAGATACGGTGTCGCTTACAGCCTCTGTTAATGGCTCGTAACATGATCGCTGAAACGTGTTGAAAGCGACTTACAGTCTGCGATGACGACGCGACTTTGTAAATAAGTGTGAGGAGAGCCCGTAACTTATTTGTATTTATTTTTATAAATTTTTCATAAAATTTATACTTTTATGCACAAGATAGGTTGTAGTGTTTTCTTTAAATATATGTACATACATATCTGCGTCAAAATTGTGAAGTAGTAGAACTCTTCGTAGTTCGACTCCGGAGGCACCAACGGCACCACCCCTGCCACCTCTGCAACCCCTGAAGATTAAATTGCTTAGTTTTTAAGGGTAGCAATACTAACAATGCATCCGTGGTGGACTTCAAGTCGTAGGATTATTTACCATCAGGCGGACAGCATTTTATTCCTATTCAATGTTTAATTTCATGTTTCTGATACTTTAAATACCTACAAGTTATTTGTAAACCAAAGCTTTTCTAGTATGTAAATCCATTAGCATACTAATGTAATAATCACGATCGTGAGTCGTTGTCGTATAGTGTAAATGTAACTTGTAATATATTTACGGCTACGTCCCCGGTGAAGTAATTAGCCGGATTTCGTATTTCTTACTGAATTACAGAAAACAGCGGCGTAATTAGGGAGCGGCTGTCAAGATGGCGTGATTAATCGCCACTCATCGTGTGTTGGGGTTTGTGATTAATTCCACACATTAAAGTAATTAATTAGTGATAAAACACGAAATTTTCATGTGTGTAAAATACCTTGATGGAAGTGTGATACGGGTTGTTGTAAGATCCACATTCTGATCGTTTTTACCAAAATATATAAATGAGAAAATAATTACTGTTGAGAAGGAAATTTATAGCTGACAGACAAACGACACTTTGTAAAACCACATATATTAAAGGATATTCCCATTGCAACGTAAACGTAATTATTTAAAAAATTATCCACTAAGGGCATTAAACAAGGGATGAAAACTTGGGGAAGGTATTTATCACATTTTGCATGTGCTGGAGAAGGTAATTTAAATTGAATCTAGATTGTGAAAGTAGTAATACTGTGAGGATAGAAACATCGAGAAATATGATTTAGGATAGTTAGGTTAACGGTTGTGTATATTTATTGCAAAATATTAATACAACACAGATATAATTAATCTACCCTTCAATAACTATAAAAAATGTGTCATCATTTTTAGTAGCAAAATAACCTCAATAAATTCTTATTAACCAACCAACTTTGACATAATAAGGCTGTTTTCCATTATCCATCATGTCTATAAGCAGGCATTTACGTCATAGCCGCTTCCGTATCCATTTCCCGCGCTAAACAACGCCGGAACAAAATGGCGTTGCTTTGTCCCCAAAATGGTCGACCTAAGACGAATGCCAACGAGAACGCTGGCTGCCATCCAAGATACAGGAATAAGGATCCAGATTTTGAAAAATAAGTCCGTCCGTTCCATCCGCTGTTGATTCAGCTTATTTTCATTGGATTGAAGTTATTGCTTCGTGTTTAGGATCTCAATTAAATATCTATTGCTGCTTCTTTTAAATTTTCAAAGAACGGCAACGTTTTGAAAAGACATTATTATTACAAAAGGTATTAATATTATATTTGAGATATCAGAAGGTATATAAGACTACTAGGCACTGAATTTTTAAGAGATGTTATATCTAAGATGCTCATATGCTAGTATGCTATATACATCACGTACAAAAAAATTACGTACATTTTAAACAGTCAAACATTTCGGAGGCTTTAAGTACAAGATTTTTCAAATTAACAATACTTCGATAAATTACGTCCTGACATAAAATTCTTATTACCTATATACCAAGTAAAATAAGCGCGCACACGACGAATAACGCAATGAAAATCTAGAAAAACATTGGTTTTAATAATTTGTCTCCAAGTATGAGACACAGCTTCTCAATAAGTGCTAACACTTTTTTAACATACAATGCGAATGATCCTTTGCACGTGTCTACGAAACTTAAAGTTATGAACGGTAACAGAGTAACAACGTCATATTTGTTAATGTTTAGTAGACATGCTAGAAGCCAATCAGGAATTTAGTTACTTTTTTAGTTATAAGTATATTTGGAATACATTGACTCGTAGGTGCGCTTGATATTTTGTTATAAAAAGTAATCAATATTTGTTGTCGACCTAAGTTTCCAAGGATTCCAATCTTTTTTTGGGTTAATTACATATGTACATTATGGAAATGGCCAGCTGTAGGCATTTACCATCAGTTACTTGTGAATTCTACCAAAAAAAAAATGCAAGAATTTCAATCCATCCATCATCTTCAATAGGATGGCAAAATTTTAGATATGGGAGAACCTAAGCTTATTGTTAGATATTGAAGAACCATTCCAAATCTAAAAGAAAACATTCCTTTTATACCTGGATCTGCCAGTGCCATTAGGAAATGAATATTACAAAAAAAAAAAAAAAAACATTGGCACTCCGTTAATGCCGAAAGAAGTGAAAAAAATGTCAACATGTATGTGTATCTGTGTATGTATATATACAATATATGTATATACTTACATTGCATTGTAACCTACGAATCATTGGTGACTCCCCTGGTGTTGCAAATGTTCATAGGCGACGGTAACTACTTTCCATCAGGGAGCTCTATCTTTATCGTGGGGTTTAAATATTAAACAAAAAAATATTTATTTACAGATGTGTCGGTTACGGTAACAGTGTCGCGACTTCAATGGTTTTTCCCATCTCAAAAAATGCCCTAAAAAGTTTCCACTCAAAAAACGTCCAAAACTATCGACATGTTTCGGAGTCTATTTGGCTATTTCATTCACGCGACGAGCTTTCTAAGCCAAGTTACGACACGCCATTATTGTTCACAATCAATATGCGATCACCATACTATTGTGGCTCCAGGAATTAGAATGTGCCGGCGACAACGCGTCCAAATCCGATTACGGAGATAGCATCGCGATGTACTTGTTATTGAATCGGATTGAATCTATTTCGTTATGAGTAACTTTAAGATATTTGAAAATTTACCAAAGGATTGTTTATTACTGTATTTAATGCGATTCTTAAACTCTTTTCAAGATTTGTGACATTGTAAAGACTTATATGAATTAAATAGCACTAGTCGTCATAATAAACATTTAATATGATTTTTATTACTATTTTTCCACAGGGAGATCTTCCACCAGGCGAGTTGATTATGCCTGGTAGCAGCCGGGTTACGATAGTCTCTGTTCAGAACTTGTATATATGCAGGATGTTGAGAAAACTTCTTCTTTGTGACTGTAACCAAGTTAGTTACGTGTTACTTTGAAACAGTTGGGTTTTCTGTTTTGTAATAAATTATTTAGTTTAAACTTTAAAGCTGTTTTGGAGTTAGCTTTAAAAAGTATAATACAAGTGTGATAATATCTTTTATTTGTAATGGTACATTTACTACCAGGCACTAACTGATATATGATAAAAATTTTAGCCTTTCCGTCTTTTTTCTATTTGACGAATTCAACGACATAATATATGTTGAAATCTGTCAAGTCGTTCGATTTGTAGTTCGACTGTACAGCTAGCCGAAGTAATGCATTTTTGCGTAAATACGCTCAAAAAACATTACCCTCCTTCTGACGTAATTAGGTAAAAATGGGTGTCACTGATATTCTTAACTTTAATTGTAGATTTCGCAACTGGTTGCAAGTATCTTGTTCCCTTTGCGAAAGTATGCTGTGCCGTATCTTTTCTGGCAATCTCTCTACAAAGATATTATCTTAAACCCGATTGCTTGACAAACAGTTTATTACCGTTTTCGAATGAATTATTATAGTTTAATCTGAAATGTTAAAGATACGGAAGTATTTAAGTAGTACATTTTATATCTGGAAGGCGTGGTGAGTGATTTGCTATATAATAATTTATACACACATATACATCTTTGCAGATCGTTGGTAGATCTGGCTCGAAGGATCAATTTGTGTGATGCATAAAACATATGAAATTGAACAAAAATGATACTCTGTAGTGCTTTTAGTAGTCTATAAAAACGTTCTTTTACAATATACAATACATAATATTCTATAAAATTATCGATGAATGCGTTTGTTTTCTACGTATTGACATTAATAGGGTCAATTGACGTTTTATCAAACATAATTTTGTAAGAATGTATGTTCTGTTTGAAAAGCATTATATTTATGAACATTTTTGTTAAAATTAAAGTAGTTTTCTTAGAGTATTTCGCACCTTTCACCATTCGGGGCCCAAAGGGACAATAACAGGAAACGTAAAGCGTAAGGTGATACGTGAAAATAAAACCGTTTGTCTGTAGGTCACCGGCTTATCTGATATCTTAACGTGCGGCGCGCGACCCGCGGATAGCGTGCCATAGATTACATAGCGCAGAGGTTAGAGATCATCTTAAGATTTTTATAGCATTATTTTTATCATTTTTCATCTCTTGTTGTTCGACGTCAGTGGCTCCATTGTCACTAATATGTCTGCTTTATAATAAGTGTGCGATATTGGCGATACATTCCAATTGATCCCCCTTGGGTAGCCCTCGTGGCCTACCTTAAGTGGGAATGCGATTCAATCTAGAATGGATGTAGCCTCTTTCCATTAAATGGGTTGCACGTTCGTTTGCTACTTCTATTTTTACATCCGGTGATGTTTTTAAGGGGGTAAATTGCACGATAATATCTGCATAATTACACACTGCAAAATAGAACTAATAAAAGTTATATTGTTAAAAAAAACTGAATAAAGTATGAACAAATAGTACTGCTTCAGTAGTTTAACGAGTAGTATTTTATGAAATGTTTAATCTGTGGCGGCCGTTCGCAGCCGGCGCGCTATCTGTCGGCATTATCTCGAAGTTATACTGCCTCCGAGTTACCTCGCAGCGCCAACTGGGCCGCTCTTATTCAAATCTAAAATATTATTATCGACAATGAACTGTCCCCACGCAGTGTCTCTCAAACTTCTTATTAATATTCGAAGTATCTTTAAATTCGAAGTAACTTTATTCAAATTAGAACGTTTTGTTGTTGTATTATATATAGTGTATCCTATCAAATACATAAAGGTGAAAAAGAGAGCTAACTTCAATGTTAATATAATGAGTGGTAACGACTTCGCCCATAAAAGTATTAGGATCTAAATTGGTGCAAGTTCTGTATATAATCTTAAAACGTTACATAATAAGAACTTATAATTACTTAATATCCTTACCTTAATTATTATCTTAATTACTTTATTTATTATCTCAGCCATTGGTTGAGAAGCACTGGCTTCAAGGTTACAAAAGGTGGGAAGACTTATGTTTATTTTCCGGACTATTGCGCTGAATAGTCAGGTTTAGGGATGGTAATCTCGAGTTCGATTAATCGAATTATTGTTTGAACCATAAAAATCGATTATTTTAATCGATAATTAATTATTAAAAAATCGATGCATTGAATCTGTGCTAACAGAAAATTGATTATTTCAGTTGTAGTATTTTTTTTAAATGACAAACATATAAAAGTACTAAACTATTTTTTGTATTTTTATAATATATTTACTTTTCCAGAGTATATAAAATAAATCATAGATCTACAGTATGTCTGTATGCATGTACTCTTGATAAATCATCTTTGATAAATTCGTCAAATTGATTCGTATCGATTTAAAGTCGATACTTTTTAGAGAGAATCAGCATCTCTAGTCTGTGCGGCGGATAAAGTTCGATCTTCATTATAGATCGGGCTCTTTGCAACTCACTTCGGCTTTGTCTAAGTATCGGAGTTTATCTTGCGAACTTTCTGTAGTTGTGTTTCGGGAAACTTTGTATTGCTTGTGAAAAAGAGTTCGAATGTTGCTTGAGTATCTGAATAGGTAGCTTGTATGGCTATGCCTGGAAAATAAAGTTATAACTTTTATCGAGCAATTCTTTTCTATTACAAAAACATAAATATAATAAAAGCGGATAAAAAAAGCGGAGGCACATAGAGGTTTTGTTGATTGATGTAGCAAACGATGATGCAGTCCGACTGATGTGTTCACTGCATGCTAAGCAATCTTATATAGGACAGGTATTTTAGTTGAACTGAATCAACAATTGCGTTGCTATTCTTGAGGACTGAGATGGTCCTTTCATATGAAAGTAAGTAATTTTTATACTTTACGGCTAAAAATCTAAGGGCTTACTCGTATTTTTTTAAAATGTCGTTGGTCATACTTATATCGCCTAAGTTCATAAGAAAAAAATAAACCTTTTTAAATACGAAAATGCTTATTAAAATGTTATTCCTACGTACTTGTCATAAGGATCATTAAAATGATAACACGCTGGCTAAGATGACCAAAGAATGTTGCTATAAAATTATTTCTAAAATGTCTTCATTGTTATTTCATACATACTAATCAATATCCTTTAACATTTTACGACTCAACGATTTATCACCAAAACGAACACGTGTTGGAGTTAGAAACAATTAAAGTTGAGCATTATAATCAATTTTACGATTGTAGATGGTTGGAGCCAATAAATGGGTTAATTATCTGTGGTTAACTCTAAGCGTTCATGTCTACAGCTTAGGTGTGGGCAGTTTTATAGGCTCAATAATAGGCAGTTATTTAATTTGCTGAATCTGTGGTTTGTGAGCATTATGATAGAGACGTGTATTATAAGATTAATTATAGCAACGTCGTCATTATTTTTTTAATTATTGAAGTAGCAAATAAACATGCAGACAATTAACGTGGTAGAACTCTTAGTGGTTCGATTTCGGACACATCACCGCCATACCTATTTCCCTTTCTAACAGCAGTATTATGTGTTGCTGTTTTCTGAAGGGAATGGTAAGGGAGATGTTTTTATCCGAGGCGAGCCAACTTAGGGCGGGTAGCAACGCATCTGTGGCTAACATCAGGTAAGACTGATCTTATCTGGGGTTGATTACAGATGTCCATGGGCGGCAATGGCCACTTAACATCAGACGGACTGCAGGCTCGTTTGCTACTTCCATATTATTCCATATTATATAAAGAGTCAACCTGGTAAATATATAAGGTATATAAAAAAAGTCAATATGGTAAATGGCAACTGCTGTTTATGAACATCTGTAATCTATTTCAAGTAAGACTAGAGTCCTACCTGAAGTCAGCCACAAATTCGTTGTTACCCACGGGACCAAAGTTATGACGCCTTGGATAGGTTCTTCTCACTTACTCACGTCCTTCCAACTGGAACATCTTAGTCTCCGGAGTCGAACCATAAACAGTCTTTAAAAACGACGAATGTTATGCTTTTTTTATAAAAACCGCGCAGGAAACTTGAAATGATATTCGTTTATACTTTCATATTTAATCACTAAGGAAACACGATTGACCAATAAATAATTTATACGGGGAATGTTTAGATGCATATCAAATTTCTAAGATCACATTTTAATACACTTAAACAATCTACCAAAAATGTCCCATGTCCCATGAGAGGGGCTTAACATAAAAATAAAGGAGACGGCAGATTATCATCTCTTAAAAGTGACAGCAAAAATAGAAACTCCGTGGCATTGTTAAAGCACAATCTGTTATGACAATGTGGGAATATTTAAGAAATGTCAAAATATTTGACATCTCGGTCCTTCCTACCTGGATACAAAAGAAAAAGATAAGAAAAGACGCGTTAAAGACTATTGATTGTTAAGCCCTTTCAACCGATTTCATGCGATTATGAGATTAAGTTTTGTTATATTTAAATGTGGCTTAACTTTACACTGATAAGGAACTTCTGACATGTCTATTTTTTTAACAGTTATTCTTAGAACTATTATTTTCTTGTCTCATTTTAGTACTGTGTTTGTAGTATCTTGTGTTTTATGATAATTACTAACGGATGGGTTCGAAAGGTCGTGCGATCTATAACTGTTCCACTCGGGGGTTCTTTTAGAAATTTCGAGAATGATTCTGGAGCAGCGTGGTGGAAGTACTCGTAGGTTATAGTTTCGTCGTCGTGATCCAGCGAAATATGATGAGCGCCGACTTCAGAACTATGTACTGTGTATGTACTAAACCAATATATCTAAATATTTTTTACTTTTTTTGTGGTATGGGAGTCGGTCTTATGTTTTGTATTTATGTGATTGAGGCAAACCGAATCAAATGAAAACAGTAATAATAATCGATGTACATAAAATAGATTTTTATATATATACTAAAAATTGTCATCAACCCATTATCGTCCCACTGCTGGGCACAGGACTTCTCTCTGAATGAAAGAGGTTTAGGCCATAGTCCCGCATGCTCTACGCTACTTCTGTATTATAAAAAATTAATATGTGTGTATTTCGTGTGAACAAGCTTCAATGCAACCCGTTGACCTCTTCTAACAAAAATAAAGCAAAACTTTTATCTATGGTTAGTCACGGACGGAGCGACCTCTTGAAAGTTACAGAGTTTTCAGTGTATGAGGCATCCTGAAACTGGTAGGTAGGGGTTAATTTGAATAGCTACAATGACAGATTTTTAAACCCCCTTATATTCTTAAAATAGTACTATTGCAGTGATAAATTAAGTTTGACCACAAATATAATGGTCTTGTAGTTTATATTATAACTTGGTCAACCATATTGTAAGATTTTAGGTATCTGGTATTATCCGAAAAAAATGAAAATCCTTTGTATTAGTAGTAATAGATATAAGTGAAATAAATATCGTTCTTGTTTTTCCGGGATTAGAGTAGGACTACGATAGCCCCGGCCTGTCGTAAGAGGCGATTAAAAGAAAGCTTCTGGAGGTGCGGGCGGCAAGAATGGGAGCTCGAACCGTCCATCCAAGCGTCCCCGGAAAGAGCGGCGGCATGTGTGGTAGCATGCCGTCGTAAAGAACAGACGGCTATATCAGAGATGTAAAGGAATGTATTTGCGAGAGATGTCCGTTTATTTCTTTTAGTATTTCGGCCAGTGAAAAAACACATACAATAATTTATTCTTTAATATTTTAATACTGTCATCATTTATACTATGCGCGGTGGCAGGTATCAATATTTTTCTAAGAAATAATCCTGGAACTTTCTTCATAAAATAGAAATAGGATTTCTGATTACTTCCTATTTGATATTTCTTCGCCTAAGTATTTTCAGCGGTTCTTAGAAATGTTTGCTTCATTTCTCGGTATACAAAAACAGCTATAAATATTTATAGCATCCACTTTTACTCCATATTTGTTCCCTTTTCAATAAAAAACACAGGTATTTGGCAAAGAGAAACATGATAATTGCTTAGTGACTCAATCTCATTTGAATATTATGTATATCTCGATTCAATTAGAATTCGATAACTTAGGTACTATCTTATATGTACCACTGATGTAACGAATGTTCGAATTCGTATTCGCGAATATTCGCATAATTTTGGATATTTGCACTCGATTTTATATTCGTAATAAAACGATGTGAAAGCTTGGCGAACGTAAAGGAAAAGGACTGAATATCTTGTCTTATACTGATTTTTTTTTATAAAAAAGCGATTTAGCCTAATTAATTATAAACAACACATGTAAATTCTTTAATGTCTTCCATATGTATATCGACTCATAATAGTAACGAGATAGGCTAAAGAAAAGGCCAGGTTTGAGTCCTGCCGGGTTGAAATCACCTTTTATAATTAGATATACTTATGAAACTTTTTTCAGATTACTTTTAATAAAGTTTAAGTGTATAAGTTAAGAATCAAACAACAAGTGTAGTACTACAGGATAAAACTTTTCCTTGTACAATGCCCCAAAACAGGTGATAAGCCTTTTTGAAATCGTTAATATTGTATGTAATTCAGTGCTGAGCACCGCATATCCGCGCCGTTTGTATGAAAATGCGTCTCCACCGGCGCTTTATTGAAACATTCGGGCGAGGAATACATTACGTACGGCGCTCTGTGCTTTATGCCGGATGCGTGATAGAAATATAAGACTGTTGTGGTTGCTAGGGCTGCCACAAATACTTAAGGAGGTAGAACCCTTAGTGCTTTGAGTCTGGAAGCAAAACCGACATTATTTATGATTTAGAAGTAGCAAACAAGCATGCAATCCATTTGTTTGTAAGTGGCCGCCCATGGACATGTGTAAGCAACCTCATTAAGAACAGAACATTCTATCTGAGATCAATAACAGATGCGTTGCTACTCGCGGTCGTATCAAAGTGAGCCGGCAAACACACTCTACCATCTATGTAAACGCAAGAACTGCTTCATGCTAGTTATAGGTGTGTCGGTGGTACCTTTACGGTCGAATCATGCTAGTTCTACCACCTTGCAAAATATTTGTTAAATATTTGTTAGATACTTGTTTGCGCCTAATATCATCAGTGCTGAGCCTGCATCATCTCTATCATCAGCCTAATAACAGCCAGATGCTCTGCTGGTCTGATGTGTTCTGGTCTGATGGGTGTGATAAGGAAAACATACTGAAGCGAGACATTCCAACTTACTCCTCACGGCTAGGAAAATGCATCTGTGACCAACTTTATCAAGACTAATTTTATCTGGAGATGAATACAGGTGTCCTTGGGCGGCAGTGGTCACTTGTCATCAGATGGACTACATGGTGGTTTGCTACTTTTATATTATAAGAAAATCGCCGAAACACGCCGCCTGTATGCCTAATAAAATACGTGAAAAACCTTAAGTAAAATGGGAGTCGTTAGGTTTAGTTGAGACGCGTTGGACTCAAGAATAGAAATTGATGAAGTTTGGACTACAAAATTTCACATTACAACATGTTATTTAAATCCATTTCGAGCGTCAGTTTTGACGGTATAAAAATATAACGATACCGTTCAAAATACCTTCGCACTTACATAACGTAAATCCAAACTACCCTCACAATTTCATTCGTGGAACAATTGCTCGGTTAAATCTTTCAAACAATTATCATCTCCAGTCAAGAAGGACTCGACTCAGGGATCTTGAGTGGCTCGTAAGGACTTGAGTCTAAGTATTCACACCATGTTAATTATAGCCATGATTTTTCTTCCTAGCTAAACCGTGTACCCCATTGTTAGGTTTTGGTGAGTGGCGTAATGGTCCTTGTGGAAGAATCCATTTGTTTCAAATGTGAGCTTAATTACAGCATATTTAAACAGTTAATCGTAAACCTTATCGCACTGTGATTTCTGTGGAGTGGAAACTATGATATAAAATAAAAAAGTGGGTAAAAAAATGTCAAATGTGGCTCATAAATATTCGAATTCTAAAGTATATAATATGATATTATATTTGATAAACTTCAAACAATATTTCTCAATAAATATACTTACGACAAAATGGTGAAACTATTAAGACCTGCATCTATCATTTTGTAGGAGTAATCGTTGTTCGTAGGAACTCGAAGTTCAATTTTTAATGCAGTTTTATTAATAATTATGATTTAAATATTGTTAAGAAAGTAATCAAAATGGGTGAAAATTAAGAGTTAAGCTTTATTAAGTTTAGGTTAGCTTAATTTTATTATTTAGTGATGAATTAAATGAGTTAAATGGTTTTGAGATTAACATCGATTATTTTATTGATTACAAGAAACACTCGCTTCATCTGTCAGTGAGAAAAAGAGGAGTGAGTGAGACATAGATTAAACAAAAAAGTATGAGCATCATATAGCCAAGAGTGAGGCCAAATTGCAAGGCGTCAAATTTAAAATACATTTAACATTATTATCATTATAATTATGACGATATTTAATTAAAAAAACATTTACAATACTTATAAGTATTTGTGTGCAATGTAGCCAAATAGATATAAGTGAGGTATTTTTACAGTATAAATAAGGAAGTCACATATAATATTGGCAGCCCTACCCGTGTGCTACTTTCTCGTGTTTTCCCAAACGGACTTCTTTGTGTTTTCCGCGATTTCCACTCGAATAAAGTATATTATTAAAATTATTTTGACTGAATCAGAAAGCATTACCTTTCTGATTCAGTCAAAATAATTTTTGTTTGTTGTTTACCTGAAAAAAGTAGGCCTATAACCTACTTTTAACAGTTGTTTTATTGATCAAGTCTTCTACTTCATACCCTGTTTGGAAAATCTCTATTGAATAATTGCCTAGAACCTATATATTTATCCGGTTAGAATAGATGGAACACCTGTATATTCATAAAATTTTAAATTAAAAGAAAACACTTTAGTTTCATTCATGTTGAATAATTCAACGTATTTAAGTAAAATAAATCAAAAATAACGCCTGCATACTCAATCTCTCGTATAAGAAAAATATTGCTGGTTTTTGGATTATTTGGAGCAAACGTGAGTTTAACTTGCGAAAATCAACGGTTCACCTTGTGAGCTGCTTGCATTCATATTTGATCTAAATTCTAAGGAATGTACCGTAGTTTTATGTAAATATTTAAGACACATGATTTAAAAATAGTAATATGCAAATCGTTTACTATTTTATCCTTTAATTGCGGCTCCTTCACACTTATTTGTGAATGTGTTTTTTTGCAAATGTGTGTATGTGTGTATGTACATGTAGTGTTTGCGTTACTGTTTCTGATTTAAGGCTTGATATTAACGCTAACTATGAGAAAAAATCTTCCGAAACATCATGGCTGTAATCGATTTCAGATAAGATTTCAGTATTCTTTCAAGGGGCAGATGTCCATAGCCAAAAATTAAGACGTGATTTTAAACTATGTATATTTCTTATGTACATAAAAATGTATAGATGTCAAATAGTGGTTTAGAATAAAGTCAATCCAGTGCCCTGAAAAAAGCATTGTTTTTGTTTATTAATAACTCGAATGACATACACACCTAACGTATAATTATAGCTTCAAAAATAATTGTCATTAATGCTCTTTTTCTTTGCTTTTTATGTCGTAAATCTGCCAATTAAAAGCATATTATATGCTCAGTAATAATACGTTTAGGTAAACCTGTTAGTAAGTGCAGTTTATGCTAAATTTGTAGTTAGTTAACAGAAGCACGTTATACATGGTGTGAGATTTTAACTTAAGTATTTTACTTTTAACTTAAGTATTTTACTCATAAGACTGAAGTGGCATGCAAGTATGCAGTTCCCCTGATGGTAAGTGGTAGCTGCAGCCCACGTACGCATGCATGCATGTATACGCAACTTAGTATAGAACAGGGGTTCACCCCTGTTCTATACTAAGTTGTATACTAAGTAAATCATAGATGCCTAAGTCGTTAGAACAAAGATGGTGGCCTCATATGAAAGTCTGCCAGCGACACATTCTATCACTGAAACGCACTGCTGTAAGCTAGAACTGAGTGGACTTCCCCGGTCGAACTATACTCATTGTAGCATCATGAAAGCATCATTTGATACAGTAATGTTTGCAATGCGATGATACGATTTGAATATACGATCACGTTGTTGTAACTTGTATTTTTATTGAATTAAGGTTATTCCACATTATTACAGCAAGGGTATGATATTCCAATGAAGTACTTAAATTCAATCAGTACTCTCCGTCCCACCCCTTTGTTGCTGGTCAAGAGTCTTTCCGCCTGGTTTGTTGGTGACTAAAATCATTGATTAAAATTAACTAGCTGTAACTAGCTCAATGCCGGATCTATTCCG
>MOOZ01000036.1:565543-580490 GCA_002930495.1 Cecropterus lyciades | reverse complement strand
GGGCGGAAAATTTTAACGGAAAATTTTGCAAACTGTATGGTAAAAATAAATTTAAGGGGGCGGGGGCGGCATTTGTCAGTTATTTTGTTTAAAAAAATTGAAGATCCGGGGTTAAACTAGCTATTTAATTTTAATCAATTACAGGACCTCTATTTACATTATCCTTATTATGCAGCATATGTGGAAGTTAACATTACTATAAACCTTAATTTTGGTGGTATAACAAGAACAACACAGATTATGAAGTAACTAAATCTATAAATATTTTATCTGTTTCAACAATCCAATCGCTTAACATTCCGAATGGCCGTATTTTAATTATAAATTTCAATTTATCCGATAACAATCGTTGGAGAATGTCAATTTATTTTATTAAATGTGACTATTAACGATAAAGATATTTATTCAGATATGACTTAAATTTTGATTGCGTTAATGAATTTAAAACACTCTGTATCGCGCAGTTTGTCATAGAGTAATTATAACAGAAATGACATCTATACGTATAGTGAAAAAAAAATTTTTGTATGTCTGTTCATTGAATATAAAAAATGGTTTGAAGGACCGAGAATAAGTAATAATAAACATGTCTATATTTCTTGAAATTTTGGTTTCATTATTAAACCAAAATTCTTAATATTTTATGTAAATATATTTAAAGTTCCTATCTCGAGATAACATTCAATCTTTTTTTTCACGAAAATGCTTTTTCTATCTATCCAAAGTATAAATACTTTGGATAGATAGAAAAAGCATTTCAAAATAATTTGATATTGTAAACAATATCAAATTATTTTACATTTTTTATAAAGGTGTAACCGTGTGGCATGGCTAGTATGCATAAATATGCAAACGACAAATTCCACCGATTACAGTTAGTAGTCAGTTAGTTAATCACCGCCTAGCCAACCGCCTAGGAACAGATCGTAGGAACTTAGTTCAAGATTCTAGATAGTGAGAAAGATAGGCTGTCATTAATATTCTAGTGCTTATGTTATTGGAGTCACCATGATGTATATCGTAAGAAGGTACAGGAAATTGTTGGCAAGAAAAAAAGTAAACACCATATCCTTGGGTTGATAACTCATTATTGGCCCACTGCTAGTCATGGGTCTCCTCTTAGAGTGAGTGGGCTAAGGCCTAAGCGGCCTTAGTCTATTGCGCTGACGCAATGTGATTTGGTAGACTTCTCACGCCATTGAGTAATTTTTAACGACTTCCTGATTTCCCCACGATGTTCCTTCACCTTTAAAGAAAACGATAAATACTTTAATAGACCACGCTTTGAATAATCGAAGGTGCATGACTGGGTTTCAAACCATGAAAACCCCATTGAGAGGCTTGGTTATTCATAACAAATGTATGTTTTTTATGATTCAATATACATGTATACAAATTAAATAATTTTTAAAGCATTTTTTTTTTAAGTATGTGGAAGTTATCTTTAACATGTAAGCTTCATAATTTTAGCACGCATCGGGGCGAGAGGTGTAATGATATTGTCGAGACAGGAGCTACTGTCTCTTCCCAAAACGGTTGTCAAATCTTAGCACTACATAGTTATTGTCAATTAGATAAATTCTAATCTTTTAATATAATAAAAGCAATAAATGAGCACAATGTATGGAATAATACGGATATAAATATAAGCGCACTCGCGCGCTGTACTCATAGCGCCACATTAGGATTCTTCCTGTGTCCTGCTATGGACACACACTATTGTGTGTCCATAGCAGTTATGGACATATACACCCTATAATTATTACGAATTTCGTGATAACGAATACACAAACTCACACCCAGAACAGAAATCTAAATTCCCCATTCAAAAATCTACCTGACCGAGTATCGAAGTCTGAACTCACTGTAATATATAAGTTAAATATTCGATTATAATCTTGAAAGATATCTTAGATGGGTATTGTGCCGCACTGAGCGTCGAAGGTGTCACCCTAGCCGTTTAGCAACCCTACACCGCTACAATTATTTATATCGCCACTGCTTCCTTGGAACCATAATTCCATATCTTTATTGCAGGCGATTAGTCATTCGTTCGGAATATATTAAGCTTGTGTAACATCAGTACATTAACGTTAGTAAAATCTTTAGGAAATTCGATTCGCTTCCTCTAAAGAGATTAGGAGAGTATAATAATTATTATACTCTCATAAATTATAATTTATTTTTGTACAAACATTTATTCATACTTACAAAGTATTTGTTACAATATTTTTTCTAAATGATTGCCGCGTCAGAATGACCTTACCTGGAAAGATTTTTTCAGAAACTCAAACGGTTTATCTTTATTTCGATATGATGTGATTTATTAATAAAACATATTTTTAAGTGCAATTTTATTTTAACTCACAGTAATGGATACATTTAATAATGAATAACCATAGACCTAAAAAAACTTATTAATTTATTTTACAACTGGTTTAGGTATAACAAAACAAGGTTACTTTTCATTTTAATGTTTTGACGAGAGTTCTACCACAAAATATACACTTCTTTATATCTGTTGTCTGTATTAAAAGTCAAGAATAAAAGATTCATTAAATAAAGTTAAAAGGGCGAGCGAATGTGTAAAATCAGCCTCCATGAGCAGTAAACACGTGATGAAAATAAACGAGTCGCGACGAACGCAACGGCCAGTTAATCGCCTCATTAATTCATTAACTGTCAACTGATACTGACTCAATCGCCCACCCAAATTATATGCGGGAGAAGCGTGTAATTGCTGTATTTAATCTTGAACCAAATATTTCCTGTATAAATAGATACTGCGTATTTTAATTAAGTGGCAAAAGATAATTTTCTCTTTATATATGCAAGTAGCAAACGAGCACGCAGTCCATCTGATGGTAAGTAGCCATTGCCACCCATGGATATCAGTTTAGATCAGAGGCTTACCTGACGTTACCCAGAGGTGCGTTGCTACCCTTGAGAACTGATTTGAAACTTGGATAAGTATATCTTCCTTACCACACCTTTCAGGCCGGAACACAGTAATGCATAACACTGCTATTATTAGGCAGAAATAGGTGTTGCGGTAGTGCTTCCGGAGTCGAACCACAAAGAGTTATTTCACCTTCAAACTTCAGTTTTATCATCAATTGAGCTGAATGCTCAATATTGTAAAGTAATTATTGCCGTTTGTGGACATAACAGGTCTTTATCAATCTTGATGGGTATCATGAATCCTTCTTGATGATACCCATCAAGAAGGATTGGAAGTCTTTTTGAGCTGGTCTACAATGCATTACTGTCACTGAGGGTCATCAATCCTGTACTGCCCCAAAGCTGGGCATGAGATTTTTCTCATAGCGAGACACGGGTTTCTTAATTCATAGAACACTCTTAAAAAAACTGATAATTTATTTTTAATACGCGCATGTTTTGAAAAATCATATGGCACGCCCATAGGATGTATCAAAGTCCTGGGGTCCTGAATGTCGGAACGTTTCTTCTTGATTTTCATCTATTAGGCTATTATTGCTTCCACCGAGGACTAAGTTAAAATGTCTCGACTTTCTATATTTTACAATAGTGGCTTTAACACTGTTATTTAGCTAAAATAATCTAGCATTTAGTATTCTCCTTGTTAAGTAAATGTATACTAGATGTAATTAAGTAAATAAAATGAAACCGTCCGGTTCACGCAAGTTTATCGATAAGTAGGAAGACCTTATATGTATTTGGCCGTTCGCAAATAGAGAACTAGAAGATAATACAAAAAGACGTGACTATAGAACGTGGATATAGGAGAAGGTTAGCGAAATTTTCGCAATTGCGAAAAAGTCTATGTTTTGTCCATCAAATGTGTCTGCCCTTTACAATTTAAAAATATTAAAAGGCATGATCAAAAAAGGAGCAAACTTATGACTGTTATTATTTTAGCCTCTATAAACGGTCAGACAGACTTTTGTAGTAGGAACGTCATGCACTCAGACTAATCAATTCATACGTTTCCGTACAAAGGCTTTGGAGAATCCGCCGGCGTGCCAAAACAACATCTCATAATCCGAGCAAAGCGATATTCCGGAGTAGATTATGCAAAAATAAAATAACAAAGTTGCATCTCTTTATAATGGGGTAGAATGGTTAGTGCGTGCTTGATAGCGAGCGAGTAACTAGAGAAATGCGAGTGAGCGAGTAGCGAGTGAACTCGCTCTGACATTGGGTTCAGAAGGTAACAATCCTAAAGTTAAGTACAGATGCTATTGGTAAGTTAATGAAGTTATTGACACGACCGAATAAATTTGTCCCTGCAACCAACCGTACATATATCAAATGCATATACGAGTAAAATTTTAAAGAAGTGAAAGGCGGCAACAGTAAATAAATAATTATTGTCATTTACGCTACTATATACACTTAATGTATCATACCAAGTCACGCGCAATTTGAAAGAAAATTCCTTAGGATTTAAGCATATTCATGATAGGATTTAAGTATAATGATAAAATATACATTATGTACCAGAGCATTGATCTGTTTCTGCCATCGTTAAAATAGAAAAGTAAAAAATAATAATAATAATAAACTTAAAATATTTTCTAAAGATTCTTTACGTTTTATTCCCAGATATTATAGCAGTTATATTAATTTAGAATATACTTCTAATAACCGCTTAAGATCTACGGATGAATTCTAATGGGGGGTTTTGCCAATAGTCACCGCGCTGGGCATGTGTTTTGGTTCCGCAGTGGGTCTCGCATGTTATGGCTGTCCATCTCCTGAAATAAATCTCTTCTCCTCCCTCGCCTCCTACGACATCCACGGGTCCAGAGTGAGTGTTGTAATTGAGGTTAACACCGCAAGACAGCAAATTAAATATAACTTTTCAGAAATCCTTAAATTGCTTTATCGTTTCCCCTTGCTAGTAAGACAGGTGGTCCCGGCACGCACAACGCCGCTATTCATACGAATTCATTAAAATACGAACCTCGTCATGAAAGCTTCCTGTTTTCACACTTAATTTCTGCCTCGACTTCATTTCTCGCGGTAAAAAGACTAACGTTTATGTCACTGCAATCGCTGTTTGAAATAATAAAATCCTTTTAAATACTACGCTATCGACACTGCGGTCAGTTTTTATAATTTTTTTGTAAGCTATCAAAGGCTTGAGAACGCCTTTGAACACACCTTTATTAATTTTTTGTGGCAAGATTAAAATTATTTTTAAATAGGTGTCATTATGTGTTTTTGTGAACTAACTTAGAATGTTTAGGATATTTTGTAATGAATGTAGACTGTAGTTCTGTTTGTATTGCGGGATGATTGAAAGAAATTGGTATATTTTTTATCTCTTTAGACAATTAAGTACATATAACGCTCTTTTAAATGCGTTATAAAGTCCTTTACAAAACCGGACAAAAGTCTTAAAAGTTTTTAACAGTATAAGCTATTCGCCAGGCTGATTATTTCTTTTAATATTGGCTACATATTTGACGGAAATTAATTATAGAAAGAATTAATGAGTTCAAGTTAATGATGATATTGTGATCGATAAGATGAAAAGGAAACTTATTTTTATGTGATAAAGAAATTTAAAAAAATTATTGGTAAATATTTAATTATTGTAAAAGCTTAAACCCAGGAAGATCCGGATTACTTTTTAGATAATTTCATTATATCTTCTAGGTCTGCCTTCGAAGAACTTGCAGTTGGTACATTTTCATACATACATTTTCGTAAATGATCAAATGGTTTTGATCATCTACGATCTACTTATATTTCACTAGCATAAATTTATGGTTCCATCTAGTATTGATTATCTATTTTAAACAAATGTAAGCATTATATTACCATTGAGAAAGGGAATTTCTATCGTGATACCATTAATCTATTATACATTTACGTGGGCGACGGCCTGACAAGCGAGCGGGTTGTACATTTTAGGTGTCAAATCCAAAATGGCGACGCTATTCCGTTGTCCCTGCATATATTTCACCGGTGACAAATCTCCAGTGCAGGCCATGGTTGGTACTTCGTTGCATACGGGTTGGCAACACTGGATTTATGGTCTCCAGGACAAATATGCGATGGCAACCCTACTTTGCAGTCAATATACAAAAGTTTCACCAATACAGACCTTATTAGAAAGCGATAAAAGGTTTGTTAGATTCTGTGGTCCGCAAAGTTATGTGTGTTGTATCGTGAATCAGCATTGCCATATTGAATTTTAACAGCAACAGGCGAATAAAACCGTCAGCCTGTCAAAATATTTAACGACACGTACATGTTCGGGAACTCGAATGTATAGAGGCGGCTGGGTTTTCTTCGTCTGTTGATTAATTTTACACGAATCGTGAAGTGAATTAGTTCTTGATAAGTGGGATAAAGGTCAAATAGAAATCAAATGAATAAATCGAATTGAATATTTAAAACTGCAAATTATTCAGAAAATTTAATATGTATTTGTAGGTAAATTTTGGGTCTTACTAGTAGGAATTTTAGCTTGACAACTTAAATTTTAACATTTTCAATACTTTGGTGCAAAAAAATGATATTTTACTGTGCTCTATCTATCTGCCTATGTTACTCTCACTATATTTGAAATTTTAGCATGCTAACGATTAATATAGAAATATCAACAGGGACCTGTGGTATTTCTCATTTAAAGAAACAAATTAGATATGTTAAAGATAAAACTCATCGGATACATTTATCACCCAAACAAATAAATTAAACGTTTAACAGAAGCGCACTCGATTCTGCGAAATAGTCATGACCTAACCTTAATCGTTTGCTCATCCGAATGACCTTTGCAAAAAGTGAATTTATGTGTTTGTTCGCCGCTAAAATAATAAATAAAAAACATCAAATCTGTTCATTCGGCAGTCTATAAAAGGATTTATTTGCGCATACTTCTTAGAATAACAATCAAGTTATACATAAACAGTCGGGGCAAAAAGTCGACAGCTTGTTAATATGGAACGATAAAAAACGGTACGGTTTATCTTGTTTATAAATACTAGTTTAAAATAAATGAGCTCGCCGTGTTTGCATATCCTTTGATCGATTGCTTAAATTAAAAACTGTCGGCTCTTAACTAGTAACTCCTTTTGTATTTGTTCTTAACTGTTAGGCATTGAACTTGAACATAACTTAAGTTAAACGTGCCTCCGTTTGATGACTATTTTATTTTGGAATACAAAATATATGTCTAGATTTAGGCTAGGTACTTAAATATGAAAATAGTAACATATGTTAGGAAAACATTAATAATACAGGATTTCTACGTATCACCTAATCTATCACTTTATATTGTCTTCCATACGACACCCACGCACCCAATATTCCTCTTAATATCTAGTTCTGTCCTCATTATAGTAGAACAAAAATACTGAGTAGTAGTTTTCCTAAAAATAATTCTCGTAAAAGTTATGTATAAATGTTTTATGGTATGTAAGGGCCAATTTTTCCACTGAATCTTGAATCAGATAACTACAACCAACCTTGTATGCAAAATTGCGCTGAAATTTTGCATACACGTTTGTTTTGGATGACATAGTCCAGTCAAATAAGGTCTGAAATCAAAATATGACACTCAACTTTGCATTTTTGATATTATGTAGTTCTAATGATACATATCGATGGGTAAAGGTTTTAGTGGCCGCAACCCCCGGCAAAGGGTGTAAAAAAATTACAAAAGTGTTTTTTCGCAATTACTCTAAACAGTAAAAATTAGACAATAAAGTTGTAATAAAAATTTGGAGAGCTTAATATTTTACATAAAAAAGATTCAATGATTTTTTTCCTTTGATCAAAATCAACTGAGTTAAGGAGGTTTTAAGTTCAAGAGATGTACGGAAATTAAAAAAAAAAACGTAGGTAGTAGAAAATGTAGTGAAATTAATATTTTTCTTTTTAAATTGTTAAAAAATCTATCTATCTTAAATTTTAGAAATACCGGTTTTTAATAACAATTTAAACCTTATAATTTATATTGAATACTTAAAAATTTACGAATATTCTTTGTTGTCATTTTAGATTATTCGTAAAATATGCAAAACTTTAAAATTATTGCCTGGCGTATTTCGGCAAGTGCACATTTTTTAATTGCGAAAACATACTTTTGTCATTTTTTTCACCCACCTTATTGTATAATTAACAACATAATATCAAAAATGTAAAGATGAGTGTCAAATTTTGATTTCAGACCTTATTTGACTGGACTAACAATTCAATTCATGATTAGGTTTGTAAAGTTATTCTAAATCCAGTATTGTAAATATCCTAAGAATAAAAGAATGCGGTCCAACTACTTTAATGAAAGAGTTATCTGAAAAAATACAAAAATTAAATGCCGTTTCTAAAAATTTATATTTATGATCAAAACTGAATGTTTTGAAATTAAAAGATAATTACAGCAACAGTTAGCATTAACTTTATTATTAAAGCAATTAGCGAAGATAACTTATTAAAACAACAGATCAAAACAATATCAAGGTTCCGAACACAATGTTACAGGTCACTCGATAACATGTAATTATCATTTAAACAAAAATAATGTAAGAACGTCACGAGAACCGATTGTACTAATGATTTCATTACCCTTGTGACATTTTGACCAGATACCCATGGTTTCAATAGCTTGATTTAAAATATTGCAACTTATTATTTATTTATAAGTGGTAAGAACGGTGTTTACACGAGGCAATTCAACTCAGTCGATGATCTGTGAATAATTTTTTGTGTTCTTTTTTGCATTCTAATTCTGATTTCATAAGTATGTGTAATCATGAGGAAGCGTGCTCGAATGATTAGTGACATTAAAATATTTATGATTCTTCAGAAAATAATAAAAATCTATTATTTTTTCACAAGTATAATAAAGTCGCGGCATGAAATACCAAAATATATCCAACGGTCAGTCACTCTGTCTACTTCTAAGTCCTCAAGCATTACGTGTATATACTGTCAAAAATGGTTTAACTGTTTCATAACTGATGTCACCAAACAGATGGACGGAAAAAATAAGTATTTTTTTCAGTTCAGATATCGTGTATCTGTATGACGATTATTTAACCTCTTGTACATATATACTTCGTGCTTGCATTAGGTGAATTTTTTAAATTTTATCTTTAATACTAGGATCCTAACTGACAAATTAAAATTATCCTCTGACTCTAACAACTTTCACTTGTGTTCCACTGCACTTATTGATATTTATACAGTTTGTTTCGTATTACGAAATCAATGATATATGTATCGTCAGGATGGAGGGAACATTATAAAAAACGCACGACGTGGCGACCCACTGCGTATTAATATATGTATAATATGTACACAAATTATAGTTAATTTAGTTATTTTGTGGTCAAGTAGCAAGTCATTAATTATATTTTAAGTACAAATTGTTAACCTACTATCCTTGTTTATCAGCAAGGAGTTCTTGTCGAAACAAATTGGCTCGTGTCAAAAGTTATCGTAGCGAAATCGAGTTCCGATAACCCGGTTTCTGGAAATCAGATCACATACTCGTGTTTATTAAGTTTTGGAATAACATAAGTGTTGGTGAATTTCGAAAACGGGTGCTTTCGAAGTTGTAATGTTTAAAATGGAATATTTAAATGTTATAAAAATATACATTATTTGATTACGCCCAAAACGTTACTTTGCCTTTTTCTATAATTGAAATGACGCATGTAATCGTTCCATTCGAACAAACAAAGCATATGTGAAGTCAATTCTACCATTAATTCGAGTACGCACACGTGAGCGCCAGACGTGGGGCAGCGCGTCCCACGCTAAATCCGTCGCCGGCGCTATCCAAAACATATTGTAATGCGTGCGCGTTAACCTGTCAACGACGCGCATGCGACGACGAAAGACACGACCGTCTTTTTGCCGAATAAGTCGTAGAATACGGAGAAATTGAAGTGTTGCTGGCTCTGCATACTATAATAGTGCCCTAAGTACGATTATTTTGTTCCCTTAAAACAATCATTGTTTATGTTTTCGCCCATCATTTCAATATTAAATAATGATTATAAATTATTGTTTTGAAGAATTATGATAAACTTGTACTAAGGGTACTATATATACCCTGCACTCTTTACTCGTAGTACGAGTTTATTATGTTTCCATAAAAAGATCATCAGATTTCTTTTTCGCCAATAGAGTGCGATGCAAGGTATGGTCAAAAATGAAATGTAATATTAAAACAGGTACAGCGGTTTCTATTACATTAAATTCTTCTGAAATCAGGTAATGCTGCTTTCCTTACTTACTTCTCCTTAGTTCACCCAATAATATAATAATAGGTACAATAAACAAACAATTTCGAGGCATATCGTTTTTTTTTAATTAAATTGAAGTAGCAAATGCAAGCAAGTAGCAAGCATGCAGTCCACGAGATAAGTGGACGCTGCTGCTTAGGACATCTGCAATCAACCCCAGATACGTCCTGTCTTACCTGAAGTTAGCCACAGATGCGTCGTTAGTTGTTACTCCTGAGGACTAAGTTGGAACGTCTCGGATAAGTATATCCCCTTACCCTTGCACCACCATACTTATACCACAGCAATGCATAACACTGCTGTTACTAGGCAGATAGACACAAATATAATGTTATAATAATTAAAAGATTGAACTAAGATTTCTATATGCCGGATCCGACGATGTTCGTTAAGTTTACTGCTGTACCAAGCAATCGGCTATTTTAGCACTAAGATAGACCATTCATATATATAAAACACACAAACAGACTTAGTCCTCATTTTAGTCACCAGATGGGTTATTTCCATTCACATCCTTCGTCTGAAGTCACTGCGCACCGTTGTCAACAATGCGCCCGCACTGATGAGAGATAAGACGTATATAAAACGAATCTTATCTTTTTGTTCATCTGTGACCTTTTTTTGTCGATCTTGGTGGTGCCTGGCATCTGGTTTTGTGTTTCATTATATGGATATTCGTAATAATTTTATTCTATTGAGTTATCTATTTCCAATTCTTCATTGTGTTTGGCAATATACGTAGTGTGTGCAATTTCTAATTGTTTATAGGATTAATTATAACATAAGCCATAATGAACATTTCATGGTTACAATTGTTACTATAAAATGTTCATTATGGCTAAGAAACCATTTCGAAGTATGTTTGAGGCTATGTAATAAGTTGACATAGCAAATTTTAGCAAACGTTTACAAGACCTTAATTTCTAATACTTTACGTAAGTTTATGTTCTTTATTTATCACCAGTTCTTCAGCAGGAACATCAGAATTTTGCTTTTGCTCTTGTATGTCTCGTGGTAGATCGCAAGTGAAATGTCACAGATTCGTCGGAGATTCTTTAGGTTAGGAGCGTGAAATTCATAAGACTGTCGCTGAATAATGGAAAACAAAATATACTATTATAGCTTGGTTTTTAAAACGTAACATTACATCTAGTTTTTGTCACTTTTTTAAGGCCTTAGCTTATTGCCTTTTTGATAATGAAACACAACCGAATACTAAAATCTTTTAACAATCAAATTACACAATGTTATTAACATTTACTTGTACACAACCTGTAGATTTCTTTCGATAGATGAATCGATGTTTTATTTCCAAAAATTGCTGGGGTACCTACATCCTAAAATTGTGTGAGAGAGCGGAAAGGCCAAAAAATACATACCAAGGCACCAGCTCAGCATGAGCTCACCACCAGAAAATACAATTTATATTTAATTTGCTCTCAAAATATTTTCGGCTCGACAGCGTTTTATTTCATTTAACAAACTTGAAATGAGTGACCTCTATACACCAGCAGACATTGAGTGATGAATTGAGAAATTAAATTTAAACTTCGAATAAATGTTTGCAAAAATAACATTGGTAATGGCTGTATTAATATACTGTTACCTGCGACTTCGCATGCGCTGTTTTTTTAAAATTAAGAAGCAAACGAACATGCAGTCCACTTGATAGGACGTGGTCACTGCCGGCCATGACATTTGTTACCAACTTTATATAGAACAGGGTTTTTTGAAGTCAATCACAGATGCGTTGCTATTTCTCAGGATGCTGATGGTCACCTCATTGTAAATTAGCCGGCAAACACATCTTTCCAATGGTAGAATAGAAATAGGCGTGGAGTTGGCGGTGGTACCAAATCGCAGACTATAATATAAAACAACGTTTCCACATTTATTAAATCCTCTTAGGAATGGAAATTCAAAAATTATCCCTTACGGGTGTCTACAACACAAATCGAGGCCGTTCAATTAGTACGGGCTTGTTACGTTTTCTCAAAACCATCATTTATCATTAACTTTTCGCCCGTACAAAGTATGTTTACGTTTTTGTTTTCGGTCACAACTTGCAATGAACTTTGGTATGGGCGAAAACGTAAACAATTATTGTTTCGAGGAAACGTTACAAACTCGTAGTAAGGTCACATAACACAGTAGCGCTTAACACAGGTTGTTAGAGATAATTATTATCAACTTATAGCAATATATGTATTAAGTTAACACAAAGAGTTATTAATAAGACACAAACGTAAGTAAGACAGATAATGGTTGGCGTAATTGACCCCACGACCGCTTCTGAGTACAGATAGCTGCAGTTTTCATTGACGGCAATTTATTATTTAACAATAAACAGCGACTGGCTTGTTATGACCAATCAGAGAGTTATTGCGTGCAATTTTGTTTTTATTATAATTTCTCGCACACATCGGTGTGTGTGTATTGGTGTATATGTGTATGTAGGTATGTATGTAATACGTACTAATTTTCTGTGTATTATTTAATTATATTTATGACTAAAGTAGTGTAGTCGTCGTTGGAAAAAAAATATAGAGCAAGCAATTCACCTTATGGTAAGTAGCTATTGCCGTCAATGACCAGTCCTATTTAAGCTCGCTAAGAGATGGGTTGCTACCCTTAAGGACTACGATCAGATAGGATATGCGTCCTACCTTAGGACGAATGTCGTTACATAGTTATTTCTGATGACTAAATTAAATGACTCTCGTTGATATATGTCTTTATGAGAACGTCTTCTTAGAGGAAGTCAGTCGTTTTCATATACAAACAGCGCTTTACACTATTATCTATACTTTAAGTTGAAGACTTTGTTTTTTTGAAAGCGCTAACCTCAGGATCTACTGGTTTGAAATTAAAAGTATATTTGTGCTGAATAGTCCATTTATTGAGAAAGGCTAGGTTATATTATATTACGCTATGTTTCTTTGTTTTTTTTCTTATTTACGTGGGGTACAACTAGTAGGCATAAAGTGTAGCGATAAGTTTTATAAACTTGGAAAATGCTGTATGGATATTGAATTAACGACTAACGAATAGACACGGTGCATAAAACAAAGATGCTCTCATACAGTAAAGTTCCAAGCGAAACACCACAGCGATCTCTTACGGCAAGTTTGTTCGTCACTAAGTATCGCTAACAGCTCAACAACGCGCTACCAGTTGCAGCTACTGTTTAATGACTTCATCTTGCTTAAGAGAAATTTACGATCGCTATGGATCTTATGTGTAAGGTACAAGTAACAAGTAAAAATGTAAGTTTTGAAAATAAAGTTATTCATTTCACCCTCGCATCTAAATTATAAGCGACTTTGCCGCATAGGTATTATGAATCATTAATGAATAAATAAATTTAAAAAAAAAAAACTATTAATAACAAACATGGTAGAACCAGTCGGAGTTCGGTCGGAGAGGTACTACTATTTTATTTTCACGATGAAGTAGTTCTCTCGATTCACGTAGAAGGGTCTGGATGCCAGGCGACCATGTTAGACGTCAGGAGTGGCAGTGTGTGTGTGGTCTACCTCAGACGCGCTCTTACCTATACATACATTACAGATGTACAAGAGAGGCAGTGTCTATTAACAGGTTGAATGATTTTTCGTTTGCTGCTTCAATGTTATAAAAATATTACTTAATAGCTAAAGTACCAGTGCTTCGCTACGTGACAAAAAAAATTGGTTTTACTCGCTTGTCGTTGGAGGTACATGAAAAACCCGTTAACCTCATACATGCCGTCAAAAGTTTGCTATGGAAATATAAAAATATAAAATGGAAATATAAAAGTCTGAAACCAAAGGGTGTAGTGACGTCACTAAAATATTAAACAGCTAAAAATATCAAAGTGAAAAGGAACTTATAGACTGTCCACTTAAATAAGCTACATCCATGAAAAATTTCATGTTAAACGCACCAGTGGTTCTTGCAACATACAGACACACACCAACTTATTTTTATATCAGTACAGATATAGATAATAAAAGTACTTTATACTAGAACATTTAACAAATACATTTAGCGTGTACGCCTCTTATAGGTGCAATTCACACTTTTACGAGGTGTGCAGGTGTCGGAGGCGGAAGCGCGTGCAGAATGTGCGGCGCTGATCCCACGATAAACCTTTACAGTTACCGGGTTATTAGTAAGCGCGGTTTATTGTATTGTTTAACATGTTTGTTTACCTATGAAACGATATGTTGATCTCAAGTTGTTGTTGCACTTAATTGCTTGAAAACTTG
This sequence comes from Cecropterus lyciades, assembly GCA_002930495.1. Taxonomy (NCBI): domain Eukaryota; kingdom Metazoa; phylum Arthropoda; class Insecta; order Lepidoptera; family Hesperiidae; genus Cecropterus; species Cecropterus lyciades. The sequence continues at coordinate 565,990 of MOOZ01000036.1, read as the reverse complement.
CGTGATTTACAACAGATGTCTTCATCTTCCTCTTACGTAATCTATAATGGATCTCATTGTTAAAAGTTTTATAATAAAAAGAACGATTTAAAAGTTTCCATCTACAGGGAAATCTGTAGATGGAAACTTTTAAATCGCAATTAATTATAAATAATGTAAAGAAAACTGTTTGCAGTACTACGATTTTAGCATTATTATTGTATTATTTCTTACCCCTGTAGTTCCGGGGTTAGAATAGGGCTACGGTATTCCCTGCCTGTCGTAAGAGGCGACTAAAAGGGGGCTTCCGGGGTTGCGGGCGGCAAGAGTGGGAGATCGCACCGCCCAGTCAAGCAACCCCGGAAAGGACGGCGGTAAGTGTGGTCGCATACCGTCGTAAGAACCAGACGGTGCGGTGGGCCCAGCCGCTCACCTGGGTGGAGCCCGATGGGGCAATGCGCTTAGAGG
>MOOZ01000036.1:516597-526746 GCA_002930495.1 Cecropterus lyciades | reverse complement strand
CTAACCGATCCATTTAGTATTTAGCATTTTACAGCCGTCTGCAATTTACCGCTAGTGATACGAAACAAATAAAACAAGTACATACATTGGTATGACCGAGTGGGCTCGATTCTCGCGATCGATCCTCATCCATCACGCCGCTGACAGCCACCTCCGCTCGCTGTGGGACCGGGTGCTGCCAGCGGCCCCGACACCAATACACGTCAAATACGTTAATTTTTGGGCAACTTAACCCTAGCGATAATTCCTTGTGAGTGATAAACTTGTTTTCCTCATTGTTCACAAGTTGATCGCACAGGAATATCAAAAAAAAATCTTTTAGTTTATTATGTCATGTGAAATGTAAGATTACAAGCGAAATTACAGAGACTGTAATTTCGCTTAAAGTAGTACTGTATTTACCTCTAGTCAACCTGATGTGGAGTTTATACTCACTATACTTGTAAAGAAACAAGAAAAAATGTACGTAATACGAATCAGTTGGGCTTACAACAAAAAACAAGTAATAATAAAAAGGCGTTAGGGATACGGGAGATAGATATCGCAGTGATAGCCTTGTGGTTGACACTCAATTCGGGATACGGATTTGAATCCCGACATCTGATTTATCAAAGTTATCTGGGTATTACAAATAATTTATCATTAACTATAACTGTGACTTCTTAAAAAAAAGGTTCTCAAATGTGCGCAATGTTTACAAATTTGCGCTTAGCTAATACGGCAGACTATGGCCTAACACTGTCATTCTGGGAGGAGACTCGCGCCCAGCTGTGAAACAGTAATGTGAAGTGAAATAAAGGTTATAAAAAATCCCTGTTTATTCGTATTAGAAAATAAATAATATATTAAAATACTTAACAGAAAATCACATCTTAAATCCTACGTACACGCGTACACTCTGAGCAAGTCAAAGCAATACTGTGAGCATTGATTAAAATATTTATCGTGACATTTTAAATATTTCAGCCGCGACACGTAATTTTTCAGTTCAGTTTTGTGTGAAGTGGCGAATTACATTTTTTTAAAAACGACTGCAACTCATGAGGCGTCACTTCGCGAAAATTAACGATTTCACAAAAATGCAGACAATTTTTTAAATGCTCTTAATTTAACTGGCACCGTGATCCCTAGGGAACCATAATATAACATGACTTACATCATGTTATGCGTGAAACGTTAAATTAAAAGAGAGCAGCGCGTTATTAAGTCTGCCAGGAAGCTTACATATGAAATTGTGATAAACATGTGTACTCTATTACTTTATAGAATAAAAAAAAATAAGTATGTAGTCCAACCTATAAACAAAAAAAGACAAATCCGTTGAGTTTCTTGATGGATCTTCTCAGTTGAGGTTGTATTCCAATCGGGAGATAGTGTAAAAAAATGTTGTAACTGACAATTTGTAAGTGCCCACGTAGGCCAATACAAAATAAAGACATTTCATTTCATATGGTAACGAGCCATTGCTATTCACAGACGTCTGTAATAAACCCCATGCTTTTCCACACTAGTAGAATAAACGGACATGTCTCCCTATAAGTCTCTCTCCGTTATAACACCTTTTAAATCATCGTTTATCCCCACTGTGTTGCCTTCTGTGTTGAAATGCCTCTGTTACCGAACCTCAATATACCTTCAACAAATTGACAAGTACTTTCGTTATTTTATAACAATCGATAGCCATTACAAAATTTACCTTCATTTTACTTATAAAATGTTATGTTTCTTAAAACAACTTTTGAACGAACTCTTGAACTGGAACCTTGTTGTAGTGAAATAACAATTGAACGTGCCTCGCTCGTGTTGACTTAAATGACAGACGAAAGGCGTTGGGCTGTAAGATCCAATTTTCAAGTATCTCTCCTGCACTTGACCTAAAGTTTGTCTTTTATCTTAAGGCACAGGGAACGTAATAAGATAAGCGATATGCGTTATCGCTATAGAAGTAATAAAAATATCAGATATCCTTTTCACAAAATTATGATGTGATAACGAAGGACGTGTACGTCTTATTGTGGAAAATCATTTTGTAGATCAACTCCAGTAGCACCACGGTCACGCCTATTTCTTCCTTATGATAGCGGTGTGAAGCACTGCTGTGTCCTAGTTTCAAGGGTGGGGTAATTAAGACATACTTTCCGATGCATTCCAACTTAGTCCTCAAGGGTATTGCATCTGTGGCTAACATCTGAAAAGATTGACCTTACTCTTAAATATGACAAATATTATCTGGGGCTGATTACAGATGTATGTATGAGTGGTAATAGTTATTATAAAATTTAGTTTGGGAAAAGTTGATGAGGAGAAAGGAATAAGGAAACGAGTCTGAAATTAGGTCTCATCTCATTAGTTTCCTAGCATCAGGCATACAAAGTTAAAGTACAAGAGCAGTAACAACTGGACGATATTTTCGTATCCGTAAACACTTTAAATTTTAACAAGATTTAAATAGCAAACAAGAATGCCATTCGTCATGGTATGTAGTCTCAGCCGCCCATGGATATGTGCAGCAAACTCCATGTAAAACAGACGTTCTATTTGAAACTGTACACAATACACATGCGTTTCCATTCTTGAGGACTAACTGCTGCACGAAATTGAGTATGAAAAATTTTGCCAAAATGTAGCATCTACTATATTGACCGCTTAAATAACGACTTCTATAAATAAATTACCTATTTGTTGGTTGTAAATAAACAAAGTTGCCAGTGAATCAAATGGCAACTAATCGTTAAGTGGAGGCCGTATTCTTTGCCATCCGCTATTCGCTGCATGTGAGACAATACTATTAGTCTGACTAAGCAAATTCTGCTGTTACATTTTGTTGCTACATTAAATATGTATTTTAGTACTTGAAGTGTCTACCTTTTACTGATGTTAAGTCTTTCTTGTTTGCTCAGTTAAACAGGCAGGTTTTGAAATAAAGTGGTTTGCCGTATTTTTATATTACTGAACGAATAAATATTAAATAACTTTAAAATATAATAACGATGATTTCGGAGACTCCAATACATAATTGCTTGAACGTAAGAGTTTATTTAATATGAGCCGATTTATTTTTGCGTATATATGGGAATATAGGTATGTTTTACAAAATCTAATTTCCATAAATATCATTTTTTATAAATTTGAAATTGCAATGGAGCACGCAGGCCACCTGATGGTAAGTGGTCGCTGCTGCCCATGGACATGTGTAGCCAACTTCATATGGAGCAGGCGCTCCACCTGAGGACAATCTCAAATGCGTTACAACTCCTTCCTGCCTTCAGACTTCAATAAAGTTCAATAAAGTACTTCAATAAAGGTTGAAATTAACGAACAATAAAGAACTTTCAAGTGACTTTTTAGTTTACTCTTAATTTATATTTTTAAGTCTTTTAGAGAATTCTACACGGCATCACAATATTTTTCGAATGAGGAGAACAACTTTTATAGGCTATTTTAGAACTATTTTAAGGCTCAAATCATTATCCAGAGACATGTTAGTTCTATCGTTATGGTACTTGTATTGTAAATCGTAATTGTATTTGTTATTCAAATTGGTCATCATCCGATTGCACGATCAATGGAGGGCTAATAATACAGAGCACTGTACCTTGAGCCTATGTATTGAGTATGTATGTAGCGTGATATGTACCTGTACTGTCGACGATGGCAATCAGTCGTAGGATCATATCAAGTCTAGATACATGGTAGCGACCACTGAAACTAAGAACCGGAGACAATTGCCGGCTTACTACTATGAGGCAACCATCTTCGACATCAGAAGTGGCAACGCATTTTGATTGACTTCAGATAGAACTCCTGTACAGGCGTAGAATAAAAATTGAAGAATTTTTGTAGTATAACAGCGAATCCTAGTTTCTTTGAGAGGCAATTTATGTCCGATGGACGTTAAGCAGGACTAGAGTTCTATATATTTCTTACTGGTTAGAAGTTGACACTAGTATATCAGGCGAACTTGTTCCCCTTTTCTATTTGTATTCTCTTAAGAATAATTAAGTGAGAAGAGCATCAGACATTTTTTGCGTGTAAATGAAACAAATAGTTTGCAAATGATTACAATAGTATCATATCAAGGAGTGATAATATATTTCTCTTTATATTTTTAATATTTTTTATAGTAACCCGACTAACTTATTGATAGGGTGAACTATACTAAAACAGTATTTGTTTCTTAAGTCCTTTCCTACCACCCAGTTCTGAAGTATCTTCGGTGCGTTATGACATGGGATTCACAATTTATAGGCGGCGGTGACTACTTTCCATAACGTAGCTCGTCCATTTAAAAAATCTTCGTTCCCTATTTACAGTTACTTCAATACAACCTTTCTAGTTTTCTGCTTTAACAGTATATACACTTGTATTTAAAGTAAACATGTTACAATTGGTGCGTGTCTGCAGTCGCAGTGTCCGAGCGCCCTGATTGCTGATTGCATTAGCGCTCGGCCGCGCTCGTTAGCGACGCCCGGTATAGATACACTATGATACACCTCCCACACCCACAGTTTATGGCGTGTGTGTATCAAGATGTAAGATGCAATGTTTAGTGTGATTAGAGACGAGATAGATGCGAGATAACTTAAGCCCCATTCATATCTGAACTGAATGATGCGTTGAAACTGGCAGGCACAAGCCGTGTCGGGCAAATATTCTTCTAGAGCATGTTTATTAGCTTATTTTAATTTTAAGTCTAACAATACCACATAGACACGGGTGGTATTTGCCGCAATATTGTAAAAAAATATGATTAGTCTACAAAGGCACTTAGTGCTTAGAGATAGCCATACATCTATGGCCGACCTTAGGTTCGAATTTAATCTTATTCGGAGTTGATTACAGATGTCCATGGGCGTTTGTGGCAATTTACGATTTGATTTGTTGAACGTTTGCTACTTTATATAAATAAAATAAAGAGTCATATTTTTTTATTCTTACAATCAATAAATCATTCAGATGTGAGATTTGTTGGAATTGTTAAGCAAACAAAGATACAAAATAATGACTTAAATAATCCTTTTATCGTCAAATCCATTTACTCGAAACAAAAATGACATTCAATATCAGCAGTTCCATTACCGGGATGGGAGCGTAATGAGCAAAAATCATATTTGTTCGCACGATCATCGGTGAGTGCTTTCAAGCCACATGTCAGGACATCGGAGAAAAAAATTGAATTTTCTAAATGTTGATATTTTTTGGCGTTTTGATAAAGCGTACTTTTGATCCGACCATTATAAGCATTTCATATCATCTATGGTTATTATGGTCATAATATGGTCATAATAACCATAAATTGAACTTTTGATACGACGATAATAAGCATTCAACCCCGTGGTAATTGCTACTGAAGGCCGCGGTCACATGCCACAAAATTAAATGTAAATTCTCATGTATGTGCCTATCCTACTAATACTCAAACCGTTCATATAAGTAATACAAAAACGATAGTAGTATACTATATATTAACCTAAATATTATTTTTTGTTAGTATCTAAATTTTGTTACCAAAATATTTTATCATTATTCTAACCGCTAAGAAAATGGTAAATTAAATATCTAATAAGATTGTCTTAATATGGAAAATAAGTAATGTCAAAATGTAATTATAAATGACATGCACATAGCATCGTAAATAGATTAGAAAAGTTTATTATACTATCAGTCAATAACGCTGATATTTCAAATAACACATAAGTATTAACTTTTTTTTATTCTAAGCAGCAATATTTGCAACTTGACTGTCATGATATATCTATCAAATAACCGTTACCTGTGATACATATATTTCATACACAAACATGTCACACTTCAGAAAAAATAGATTAAAGCGTGCAATATTCCATTATTGAAACTACAAAGCCTAATGACCAAAATCTTATTTGTCCGTATCATCTCGGCAAAGTGCTTTCCGAACATAATATGACATGACGCGGGTCGCGTCACATGTCGCGACATCGGAGGCCAAATTGAATTTTTCACGTACCGATGTATTACCGACAGGCGGCGCGCCGTCCTATCAATTTATACGCCAAATTTCATATTTTCTGAGCGACTACGTTTTACCTAACCAACGGGGTTACTTTTGAAACCCGTTTATATAAATATATCTCAGTCAGCAGTCATGATATGCAGGTAGATACGGCGGAATGATACACATAATTTGATAACGTGGAACAACTCGTCTCTGAGTGAATGCAATCGGATTCTTTTTATCGAACACGAAAAGTGATTTTTATGATAGGAAGATAGAAAGAAATAATCATTTTACTTATATACGAGTACACACTGCTAATACTAAGCTATTTTATATTTATTATTGTGGAACTCTTGATACAACTGAAGCGCCACTGTCAAAGAATTTTCTGCTTTATATAAACACTGTTTTAAAGGGTGTGGGATTTTCGTCTTGAAAATTCCTACATATACACAAAATATTTCAATTAGTGATTAGGACTGTTGTCGATTTAGGTCCATTGATGGTAGTAACCTAACACTTAATAGTTGGACTGCAAGAACAATTGACACTTTCAGATGCATTGAATTTAAAAGAGTGAATTGGTTCTATGTGGTCGCAGACATTAGCATTAGGTAGCATCATAGTTCGCACAACAACATCGCAGACGACACTTAATCCTTAATGAGTGAGGAGTCTTACAGAGGAGTCCCAAGTCCAAACTGCGTTGAGTGGTCAGCCCGCAAGGCCACGGCGACACTAACGCGATCCGAATCATTGTTTATGCGATGGGAACCACTGACCCTTCTCAACTAGTACTCGTAAACACTCCACAGATTACGACCATATCTCGGACACTGAAGGGTTCAATTCCCTTGATAGGGCTGTACCAGTTGATGTTGCTATAACATGTAGGTCACGTGCTAGCCGCGCGAAGGTTTCGGCAATTGTTTGTCCAAATATCAATCGGAATCTAAAAGATAAATGATTGTATGTGAGAGATATTTGACAATCAGTATTATAATATACCTAACCTTATAGCTATTGCTGTTGTGGCCAACCGCGTGGCAGGTAGGTCACTATGTCGGTCTGACACGTATTGGATGTTTCGATCCGCGGCTAGGGAGATACCTGAATGCGTCATTTAGATTTCTGTTCTGGGTCTGGGTGTTTGTGTGTACATGGTACCAATGACACATTAAAATCCTAGTGTTGGGCTATGAGTATAGAAAGCGTTTATTTTATTATATTCTTAATATTTAGAGCATGCAGTCTACCTAATAGCAACAGCCGCCCGTGGACTTCTGTAATAAACTCCATGATTATAGAACAATGATTATGATTATATTAGATTTCTGGAATGATTATCGCCTCATATTACGGTGTGAGGGTGGTAGTTCCCCGGGTATCCCATGCTCCCCTTCACTTCCAATTGATTGATATCTAATATGTAACTATATACTATATTGTAGCTTTTGCTCTACGTGTAAACAAATATACAATTATGTGAAATAATCGCGAAAGGGGTCAAACTCAGCGAAAGCCATGCGTAGGTAAACGACGTCATGGCACTGATATTCTGTTTGCCCCATGGTACGGGGTCGAACCTACGGCTGTCAGCACAACCGCCATTAGTGTCGTAAAACATGTTAAATTGACAAGGCAAACTTCATTGTTAAATTTATTACTAAACTGAGTTTTTGATTTATGTTAAAGTATTACATACATATGTATAAACACCGCTTGTTTAAGTTTTCAGGATATATAAACGTATGTAAGACAAGCAGTTGCACTATACCGACGAAATCCACATGAGCCGCTACGAGGTAACTATCAGTGTACCGCGCCGCTCTGTGGAAACCTGTTTCTCTGCCTACGATGTTAATAAGTTTCCTGAAATATGGTCTTATTAAGTATGTATATTACACGTTATCAGGTACTTGTGTATAAATGTTATATGGTCACCAATAATATTTTTTAAAATACATCTTACGTAGTGGAAAGTTGGTAATAACACTGAGGAGATTTTAATTAAGTGTGTGTATATGTGTGACTAATAACCAAATTAAAATAGTTGTAGAGTGTAATTATGTCAAATCAGATGTTATTTTTTCTTTGTTCTTGCAGTAATAGGAATTTAAGCTTGAACTTAAAAACCCCAATTGATTTTACGTTTTGAAGAGGAGGAGGCAGATTGTTCCAACACTTCGTGGCGCTATACCTGAAGCTACCCCAGAACGCAACCGAACAGTAGGACGGGAACCAACGGGACGGGACGAGACCGTTTGAAGAGAAGGTTTCCTTAAAGCAATCTTGAATAATTTGGAAATCAAACAGTTACAATAATTCCATGTTTCGAAGGCTGTTAACAAGTTTTAACAACTTATCTAATAGTAGAAACCAGATTTTACAAAGATGTCAGACGAGGTAACATTCATAGAAGTGATCATGGTAATTAATCTCGATTAAAATGACATATCGTTTGTGATACAGCGGCGCCACAGAGATATGATTCTACCTTATCAATACTGGTATAGTTGACCAATCCAGTCTTGTGATGGATAAAATTGGACTTTCACTAATGACAGAATATGACGTTATGATAACAGATACGATATATCGTTCTAAAACAACTGGATCAACTAGTTTCGGCTCTGGAAGCATCATGGATACAACTATTTCTGCTTAATAATAGCAGTGTCAAGCGCTGATTTGTTCTGGTTTAAAGGGTGGTATGGTCAGACAGAGATACTTATACGAGGTTTTCGAGCTTAGTCCTCAGTGGTAGTCACACATGATTAATCTACGAGTACCTATCTTAGGTATAATCAATCAAATTTAGTGTAAGTTGATTTTGACTTTGATATTCGTCCTATGCAGTGGCGTGGCGTCTCCGCATGGCGTAAGGTCTGCGGGTCTCGAGGAACCCCTCCTTGCCCGGGCAATACCCTCAGTGGATGCACTGTCCACAGGTGCTGTTGGCTGCTGTTAGGTAGCGGTGCAGTCTTTGGTCTTCATGACCGCTCTAAGCTGCAAAGCAGAATTAGGCTCCTGGTGGTCGGGGGACACCAGTTGCTCGAGCTCTCAAGGGAGCGGGCGCCCTTCGGGAGGTCGAGTGTGAAGAGGCGTGAACCCTCTAAGATGCGCGTGTGGTCCGCCATCAGCGCGCTCGGACATACGGCGCGCCAACCGGGCCACAAACGCATCCAAGGCTTGCATCTTCAGGTCACGTCTCAACACGTCGTTCCGAACGTAGCGTCCCGCCCCGGCGATGGCCCTGAGGGACATGTTCTGCTGCGCGCGGAGACGCTGTTGGACTCTGACACTAGCGCGTACCATGCAGGTGCCACGTAGGTCAACTGGGATCGGATGTACAACTTATACACCTTTAGTTTAGTTCGGAACGGCAGATGAGATGTAAGCACTGGACGGAGCATCGCTCGTGCAACACGGGCTTGGCGGATAGCATGATCCACCTGAGGCACCATGTGCAGCGAGCGATCGATGTGACATTCCAAGTACCTAATTGATGGCTGCTGAGCTACTTCCCGATCACGGGAACGTAGCGGCGATACGACGTCTGTGACCGAAAAGTATTGCGACCGTCTTACCGACATTGACGACCCCGTCGACGCCAATCCAGCATACGACGTCGAATCCAGCCCGACGTCCGCGGCCGCGGCCCTTGGCGACGGCAAAGGAGAACGCGGCGGGGACCTAAGGGATATTTGGCGACTTACCACAGCGGATCTTCCTCGGTCTCCATTCGCATCGCCTTCAGCGGCAGCTGTGCACCTTCCGGCGAGAAGACGATGGTTGGCGTGGGATCTTGGGTGGCCGCGCAATTTTATTTTCGAGCCTCATTAGTGTGGTCTCCGAAAAACTTCCTGGGCCATCCTTTTCCACGTCTGGCTTCAGTCTTGGCGAATTGCGATTTTTTTTTAATAGTATGGAAGTAGCAAACGAGCATGCAGCCCACCTGATGGTAAGTGGCCACTGCCGCCCATGGACATCTATAATTAACCCTAGATAAGATCAAAGTCTCGTATAAGGTTAGCCACAGATGCGTTGCTACCCTTGAGGACTAAGATGGAATTCCTCGGAAAAGTATGTCTCCCTTACCACACCCTTTAAATCAGAACACAACAGCGCATAACACTTCTATTATTAGACAGAAATAGGTGTGGCGGTGG
>MOOZ01000036.1:491651-507386 GCA_002930495.1 Cecropterus lyciades | reverse complement strand
AAAAAGGCCGCCTGTAAGCGGTAGTCATACTCACGACAGTAATTTGAAAAAGGCTGTTATAAGTTATATGTATCTGTCTGGTGAATCATACGTAACTACACGGATAATCTTATTTTAATGCTTTTTTATTCAAAACCTGAACCAATCAGGATGGTTTTTAGTTCTGTATCTATTCAGCTGTTTATAGTTAGATCAGAGTCTTACCTGCTGTTATCCATAGATTCGTTGCTACTTGTAAGGGCTAAGTTCGTACACCTCGGATAAGTATGTCTTCCTTACCACAACCTTCAGACCAGAACACAACAGCGCATAACACTGCTGTTATTAGGCAAAAATAGGTGTGGCGGTGGTGCTTCCGGAGTCAAACCACAAGAAGTTCTACCGTAGTACCGAAGTAGTAAGCGAAGTATTGGATATAAATTTAACATTTATAATAAAACAACTGTTACTGTATAATTTTATGGTACATATTCATCAAAACTTACTAAGATTACCTCTAAACTCATCACACAAGAAATGTAATTTTAAGGCGCCAGTGACGTGCGATGATTCATAAAACATGTATGAAACATTTTTGTACTGTGTTGCGGCATGGACCGAATTAAAGGTGCTCTTGGATTTCATGCAATTTTTATAAATCATTAACAACACGATATTCGAAATATAGTATTCGAAGAAACAAACAGATTTAACGGAGGAGAGATAACTACTCACCTTATATAAAAAGAAAAGGTTATTTATTCTTTTTATATAAGATTGAAGTAAAAACGAGCATGCAGTTCATTTGATGGTAGCTACCGCCCACATCTCTAAGCAACTTCAAACAATATAGGGGTTTTATTTGAAGTCAATCACAGATGCGTTGCTACATATGAAAGTGAGCCGGCTACCACACCCGTCCACCGAAACTATGCACTGCTTCACGCTAGAATTATATTTGTTTTACCACTGACCAAATTCGGCGAAACTATAGATACCTATTGCGATTACCAATACGCATTGTCAACTATGGCGCACATAGAAATACCTTCTTTTCCAATAGTTGACTATGTTCAGCAGTCGATATTTAATGGTTTTTCATAGGTATAGTATAATGATAATAGTCGTAATACTAAATAAACTTGAGAAAACAGTTTATTCAATATTTAGACAATATTTTTAATATTTATTTCCCTGATCTTTAACCGTAACTTGACGTAAAAATGTTCCTTAAATTTTCGCGAAAACAACTTTTTAGATTAAATTCTCTAAGCAAAAGATGCCGGCACCTGAACAGGGTCATGTCCTTGAATTTATAAAAATCATCATTATATTGAAGAGCGAAGCGGCGTGTTCTGTTTAAAAAATGCACAAACACTTCTCTTGAGCCGTTCTTACGCCGAGGGCATGAAAATTTAAGAGGCAGGCCGTTACAGGTGGCCGGTAAATTCCGCCTCAAACCGGATAATGCTAGAGCGGTCTTTACATTGTTATCAAATGATATCCGAATCCGAAACGGCGAATGATCCGAACAAATCCCTCTATATGAGCTAAATACGAATAAGTAACATATAAGCAATCGATTACACGCCACAAGCTTAACCGTAGAGATATTTGATATTCTAATTGTGTGTAGGTGTGTGAGATTTATGGCGCTACAAATGATACTTTAGACAGATAAGCAACATTCCAATTTTAGAATTTAATTATGCAGGCCACGAGCATGTCCATCAATTTAATGAAGAAATACAATTGGTATGTTCTTAAAGGTGAAAAATAAAAAAACAATATTAATACTTGATGTAAAAACACAACTTGACATACGTATAAGTAATTTAGATGTCAAAATCCAAAAAATCGATTAACAACCAGTCGAATAACCGACATCGATATTACCGGATGGGATTACTAAGTACATCACTAGCCAACACCAACATCGTGGGGAAAGCGGGACGCGAAGATACTTTGATGCTCCTTTATTTATTCTAAGCACTTTTGTAGACGACTGTAGTTTTCGAGTTGAGTAGACACGTCGTACAATATTTAACTGGATGTATCGTATGGAGGCTTATGTAAGAAGTATGTGCGCGAACTTTGGTAACTGGTGTCATGCAAGTTTTATCGCTAGTAGTGGAATTTGCAATATGACATGTACTCCTAATTGTACGTGTAAACGTAAACATAAACATAAACGCTCTCTACACTCATAGCTCCACCCCACATTAGGATTTTCTCTTGTGTCGTGGGTGTCATGGACACACAAAGACGAATACATAAACACCCAGACTCACAACAAAAATCAAAACTCATCATTCAGATGTCTGTCTGACCGGGGATCTAAACCCGGGACCCACTGCGTGTCTGACCGGTATGATGATCGCTCCACCACGTGGGTCGTCATCATGTACTTCTAATTGTACGTTTGTTTGTTACATACTTATCTCTTACAACTTAGCAAGTAGAACTAGTGTATTTCGAACAGTACGTATCACTGTCGCATCTTTTTCTTGTGTAAAGCAGTTCTTATATTTCGGTGGAAGCGTATGAATGTCGGCTAACTTGCATATGAGATTATCATCGTATTTTTCTTATTTCACTGTTCCTTACACGTGATAATCATTATGATATTTCAAAATGATAATACGTTCTAATGGAAATAAATAAATAAAATAAATATAACATAAACGCTTTCTACACTCATAGCCCCACAGTAGGATTTTCTCCTGTGTCGTAGGTGCCATGGACACACAAAGACGAATACACAAACACCCAGACCCAGAACAGAAATCTAAACTCATCATTTGGATGTCTGTCTAGCCGGGGATCGAACCCGGGACCCTCTGCGTGTCAGACCGGTATGTTGACCTCTCCGCCACGCGGGTCGTCAAATGTGTAATAATGTATCGTGTATCTTTGTAGTATATAAAATATAAATTATTCCTATTATTATAACCCTATTTTATAAACGCGAATTAATATTATTTGAATATAATAGATTAAATATATAAAAACATGTTAACTGTTTTTACATTATGACGTATAAGATGCAGCTTTCCAATGCACTCAGAAGAGCTCCAATAGTATTTAAAATCATTAGTGAGTAGCAGTACATAGTTTTTCTTTCTACTATGAACATTTAATTCGCTGTCAAACGACTGACACTTATGTCAAACGCCATTTGTAACGTAACCTACATTACAAAATTTCTTATTTTTATCTTTCATAAGAACCTTCTTTTGACGATAACAAAAACAATAAATGATTAGCGAAATCGGTCCAACCGTTCACGCCTCATGCCGTGATAGGTAAATAGGAAATATTTTGTATAAAAAAGATCAACACTTACGTTCACAACTGTATTTAACTAGTTGTGTAAGTGGCACGATATTTGTCAAAGTTGTAGCATATACAAGATATTCTTGTGTAAACTTTGTACCCAAGTTTTGCATAGAAAGTTTTGAAGTGCACAAAACAATTGGAACTCAAAGTTTTGCGCAGATTTGACAAGAAGCGAAATAAGTCTACAAAAATAAATAAAATGTTCCTGTTTGCTTGTCGAGGTAGGTAAAATGCATTGAATTTTTCTACTTTATAATAACACATTTATGTCATAGAGGTTCTTTTTGTTTATTTTTGAAGTGAATTTTCTTTAGAATCGTGATTTGAAACCCGATTAAATGCAAATGCGTTAGTAAGTGAGATGTCGGCGCTACTAATAGATGGCGCTGTACCCCTTTTTAAATCACGCTTATGGTTTTACTTCGTAGCTTGTATAAACGCTCAAGTTTGGTATTTGCGAAATAAGATGTCCGAATATGGGTTATAGTAAATACTTAATCGATTTTTGAAAATTTTGCTTTTTGAAAATTGCACAATCACCATTTTTTTGTAAAAGTGTTACTATATAAGTTTCAACAAAATATAAAAACAGACAGACAGGCTGATGTGTACGAAATATGATTCAATAGATTACACATTACACACCAACAGATGAAATTTCGTTCATACGGCGTAACACAGCGGTCATCATACTCGTGTCACAATCAGTAGGTTCCGGGTTCGTCCCTGGTCAGACGTTATGACATGACAATTGAATTTATAATTCTGGGTCTGAAAATTTGTATTACCTTGCTACCCACAACAAAGTTTTAGTATGTGGCTATGAATGTAGAAGGCGTTTTTAGGGTTCCGTTATCCAAAACAGAACCCTGTTAATAAGACTACATTGTCGGTCTATCTTACGCCAGACTATATCTCATCAATCGTAATAGCTACAGTTGAAATTTTCACAGATGATGTATTTCTGTTGCCGCTGTATAGCAAATACGATAAAAAATAAATATTTTAGGGGGGCGCCCATACAAAAAACGTGTTGTTTTTGCCGTTTACTGAAATGATAATGGTACGGAACTCATCATGCGCGAGCCTTCACTTGGCCAGTTTGTAAATACTTTTTAATTGAAAACATGCTACATCGAAGAATCGCCGAAAGGAAATCCATAACACATATCTTTTAGAAAAGTTTGGTATCCAATATCAATCATTTTAAAATTAAAGATAAAGGACAAGCCTACAACGTATACCTATATTAATTTTCTTGCCTCATATTGCTTGAATAAAACGTAACATCCACAATGTGTTGCCAGGCGAGTAATAAGGTGCAGGCGTGATTTACCGGTGTCAGGGAAATTCTCAATGAGCTGGAAAGGGCGGAGGGCCGGAAGGAGGTCCGCCTCTGTACTGTGCACAGGTTACACTTATGGCTTTTATTTTCGTTTCCTTCTAAATATAACTATGGAAAAGTCATTCTAATGTTCACATTCTTGTGCCGAAATATCTGACACGAAATCCTAATACTTTGCAATAACAAAAGACGTGTAAATATTTACCTAATTATATATTGTTACTGTGGGAAATTTTCTACTATTTTATTCAAAAAATATCTTATCAGATATTTTTGAACGGCAACATACAACTAATCATCACTCTGAAAGATTCTCAATTGAGAAGAATCGGCAAAAGAAAGTCGCTACACACATCTTTAACAAAAGTTTGGTATTCAATATCAATCATAAGGAAATGGGGCATATTAAGTTAAAGCTATTTCAGACCATAAATCTGTTAGATGATTACTTCTTTTGTACTAAATTGACGATTCGCGTGGCATATCACGGGTTCGATCACCGGCAAGACAGTTATCTGATTAATACATTTAGATTTCTGTTCTCGCTTTGGGTATTTGTGCATTCGTCTTTATGTATTCCCATAGCAACAACAACACAGTATAAATAATGCGTTAAATATGCTACAATACTTCAATACTGCAAACATAACACAAAAGCTTTGAATAAAACAGCATTTGTTTTATAATCTCTTTCAACTTCCTTTCTGTTAGATTTCTGATACACGATTCTGGATAGGAAGTGTAAGAACACAACAATTTGCTTGGAAGAAGTCCATCTCCATATCACGCATCCGGCGCCTTGCTATATATCACGAGATCCGGCTAGTCCGGCATCTCCGAACACTTCATCGAGTCTCCGGTACGGTAAATTACCAACACCTGCGTTCCGACACAAGCTTATAACGGTAGGGAACTGATTTATAAGTTTTCATAAATATTACAAGACTAATAGACTCATTAAAAAATTATAGCTACTTGTCATCGGTAGTTATAAATAATGAAAGAAAAGTGTTTCATAGATTTTTTAATTACCTTCAAGGTTTACAAAAATACTTTAAGGTAAAGGAAAATATCGTGAGAAGGAAATCTCCATGTATGAGAGTTCTCAAAGATAGAATTCGATCACATACGTTGAAAAATCGAGACGATTTCAAGATGCCTAAGCACAACACCGACATTTTGTCAAGTTGAGGCATAACTAATGGTAACAACGGATGATGAAATGGAAAATTTAAGGTGGTAGAACTCTTTGTGGTCGGTCTCCGAGTCAAAGTTAATGAGCCGGTCCATCACCAGCTGAACAAAATCATATTATTTTACGTCATCGAAGTGTTGTACTTAAGCATTTTAATTTTCAGTTCAAACTGTTATGTAAAAGGTAATAAAGTTTTTGTTAGATCATTTGACCTATACGTCAAATATATCAACATGGCAAAACAATAAATCTCCTAAAAATAAACGAATCTGCTTATGTTTGTTGCTATAAATTCTTTTGATGAAATGTTATTTTGTTGGAATTGTTGAATGTATAAAATTCGATATGTTGAATGTATCAAAAGTGTTACGTATGTCATGTAAGATATTTCTTAAATGCCAATGAAACTAGACACAGTTAGTGTTTATATAAATTACATTAGTTACATATATTCACACCACTTTAGTCCTAAAACTGTGAGACAAATTATTCTATCCTTTATTCAGCTTACGTCCACTATCGCAAACTTTCCGAGGGCCACTAAACTCAGTTTTTAAGCCCACCGGACCCTCAGGTGGGCCGCGCCGATCCTGATTTATTCTAGGTAAGGTAACTATTACACCCACTAAAGTATTAGTTACATAAACTTCTATATACAGGGTGTCCCGAAACTCGAAGTCGAGCGAGAACTAGGCTATACCAGCTCCAATAAAAATAAGAAAAAAAAATCTACGAAGACAAACAAACCTATGCCAAATCATTCGGTACTATCATCGCAATTTTCAGTAATTTGACGGGTTTTTTTTTACGCAATTCTTAATAGCCATGCTATTATAGCAATTACAAGTCACAACAAATGTCTTAGTTTCGTTTAAAAAAATCAGTTTAATAGAGGCAAAGCATAAAAAAAGGTTTACTAACTTTGAGTCTTCATTTTTAAAAAAATGTACCGCACTACCCAAGGCAAGTAGTTAAGAAAAATGGCGTATTTAGTCCAGATTTCGAAATAGTGAAAGACTTACCACTTTCATGTCAATTTTTTTTGTTTTTGTTTCACGAATGGTCACCGAACGTCCTGTATCGTGTGTGCATACCAATGCTCGTTCTTTCACCTTAAAAATCTTCTAGATGGTAGAACGAGCTTGGTTCGCCCGGGCAGGTACCACCGCCAAAGCGTTGAGCAGGTCTTGCGTGAGGTGGAATGGTGTGGTTGCCGACTCACTTTCATATGAAGCGACCATCTTAATTCACGGGGGTACCAACGCATCTGTGATTAACCTCAGATAGAACCCCTGTTTTATATGAGGTTGCTTGAATTAGATATCCATCGGCTTGTATGCTCACTTGGAACTTCAATCTTACAAAAAAGCTTAAGACTTACCCAAATTAGACTTTATACAAAAACGTTTCGCGTCTTCCATCCAAAGTATTTATTGAAAGCATTGGAACGTAAACAAGAGTTTTCAATCTATATCCTCTAAGCTCGGTAAGTCCAAAGCTCTGCCGTAATTCGTCCCTACCTGTCACCTGCGAGCTTTAATGGACCCCTGTCGAACGGCTTTTCTTTTCACCCCTATTTTACGCTCGCGAACTTAACGCTTATTTTATTACTGGTCTTAATGATTTGATCATTTTTCGGATTTGCAGGTTTGCGAATTGTATGTTACTTCTTAAGTAGTGATTTGCTTTAATTGCTATAATGTAATAGTATAATAAACCATTTTTATATAATAAAAGTTACAAATATATTTTTTTTATTTTACAGGAGATAAACAGTAAGCATGCAGTCCACTTTATGGTCACTGCTGCCTATGAACCTCTGAAACCAGTTCATATAGAGTAGGGGTTCCATTTGAAGTCATTCAAGGTTCGATTTATTCCGCGTATCCACTAAATAGAAGAATTGTTTCGCGCGTGAAATATGATATACCTATAATTATATATCCCTTGAAATATTATAATTGGTCTTTTAGCCTCATTCACAAGCTCAAGGTCGCTCAGAGAGCTATGGAAAGAGCTATGCTTGGTATTTCCCTACGCGACAGTATTCGCAATGATGAAATCCATAGGAGAACACAAGTTACAGACGTATCTCCCAGAATTAATAAGCTGAAGTGGCATTGGGCAGGCCACATCGTTCGTAGGACAGACAAACAATGGGATAGAAGAGTCCTCGAATTGAGATCACGTCTGGGCAAAAGGAGTACAGACCCCGACTAGGTGGACTGATGAGCTGAAGAAGACAGCGGGCTACCGCTGGATTCAGATGGCGCAGGACCGGTCGGAGTGGCGCAGATTAGGGGAAACCTATATCTAGCAGTTGACTTTCTAGGGCTGATGGATTGATGGATTATATAAATTCATACACATATTGGATAGTGAACTACTGTGAAAGACCATTTAGTACGGCAGAATAAGATACATTTTGTTTGATGATGATGATAATACGAGAGTAATTCTTAACTATTACTTAATACCAATGGTTTATAGTCCAATCTTGATTCTATATTCAATTGTAATGTTTCTGTTATGAATTTAAATATTTAAGTAGGTACTGGTTTATAAGTGTTTAAAATTTAATCTTTTATGCTCTAGTGCAATAAATAAGAAATAGGTAAATTACTTAAAGATAATTATGTAGCGCCGTGAGTATCGGTCTACTCCCTCTCTTCTCGTAAAGGAGGAGGCAATTAAGGGAAAAAATCCAGGAGATGCACAGTAGAGTCTTACTGCATAACATCAACAATGACTGCAGTCACTACCTCGCTTGCCAAACGCGAGGACTCGATAAAAACCTCCCTTAGGAGAGTGCAATGTCCAGCAGTAGACCTTAAAAAGGTAATCAATGTATAAAATAAACTCGAAGGGTTTAATTTATTTTGCCAAAACAGAAAGCAGAGGGAAATTGCAATTGGAACCGCTAAGGGAAATGGCTGGCATTTTAAATAAAATACAATTAGTATTATTTTTCATTATAAAACCCTAATGTACGTATTGCCGCAGTAACGCGGTACCAGGGGCCCATAAGTCAGGGAGAGGCCGTTATTTTTCACATTACCCCAATGCAGCGGCTGACAAATCGCCGGGATCGGTACGATCGCACAAATCGCCGTTCGTCCATATTGCCCTCCATCCAGCATACGTCATTGAAACGGACCACTTTCCTCCAAATTGCTCCATATGGACGAAGGAGACGTATGAGTTGAATTCTGAATGTATGAAAATGTTGTATTCATTTATGATACCTACGTGAGAACATTAAGAAATAATTCGGTAGGAAAAATAAAAAAAATAGATGAAAATGAGAAATGATTGTTATTTTTTTATTAGATGGGGCTTTGCAAGTTACGTCGTTTACAAGTTAAATAATGTTAAATACATTAAGTTCTACTTAGGAAGTTTCTAAGATATCTATGCATATCATTTTCAATGAATTAATTAAAGCTGACCTACTTATATTAATTATTATTGAAATAAGCTTTATGTAAATTGGAGCCATAAAAACTGCATTGTTATGTGTTCAAATTAAAACATAAATGTAATTTGAATATAGTGAGTACAGTGTCTATAGAAATCGCGACAATGTTGCTTACAGCACTGTCCACCCCCTACCGTGATACCGCTTCAAGATATAGTCTGTTCCCCGCGGACAAATATCAAACCGGATCTCAACACACAATGAGCGAATATCGAATGACTTGTAAAATATCGTGGAAGCCAAGAAAATAAAGACAAGAATTCAATATTCATTTCACACTGCCTCACAAATTTATATTTACTACAAATTATCGTAAATTAACCCGTATCGTTTAATAAAAAGGCATGATTTTTGCATGATTTGATTTTACTTACTGCAAAGATATGGTGGTTATTTTGTGTCGTGTAGTATTTTGTATGACATTTTATGGCTATCGGCGGCACATAAAAATAAGTAAAGTTGGGGACAATATTTAAATATGTAGAACAAGCTGTAAAAGCGAAGCGAGTTAATAAAACTGAGTAACTAAATACATTTATTATTTGTCGTCAACGCTGATGCCATAGCATATTCAACGCGGCGCTGAAAAATTCGCGTCGCTTGCCGCGTCGCTTGTAACTAAGCTAAGTCGTAATCGATCGGTTTCTGTTCAAAGAAGAGGCGTTAAAAAAGAGGAATAAAAAAAAAAAGTTTTGATCATTCTATTTTCACGACCGATGTGGCACAGCGATTGCCACACTGGTCTGAGACGCAATAGGTTCCAGATAGAATCCCCGAATATCTGAATGACGAATTTTTATTAGAGTACTGGGATTGTGTGTTAGTGTAATCACTTGAAGTTTGCCACAGATGCATTGCTACCTCTGAGGACTAAGTTGGAACGTCCTTTAGACCAGTACACAGCAGAGCATAAGATTGCTGTTATTATATGCTTCCAGAGTTGAACCACAAAGAGTTCTACCTTTATTTATTTATGATTATTATAAATCTTTCCCGGTGTAGTGATTTTTTCAATGTAGGGTGTAATTTATTTTTCCACTCTGCAACTGCCACGCCCAGCCGTCACAGTTGCAGACTGGAAAATCGCTTATAACTTATACTAGCGCACGTCCCGCGGCGCGCCGGCCGGACGGCACATAAAATTGAAAATAAAAAGCGCGAAACGTTACACGGCGGCTAATATAGGGCTCACGTTACGGTGTTCAAGTTATTGTTTATTGTATCTGTATTTCACTTTATTTTACTTATCTGTCTAATTTTATGCTGCTCTTATTTCTTGTTAACTGCTTGCTTGAGCTAATTTATTATTCGCAACAGATTTATAGATTAGATATATTTGTTAGAGATATGATGAAATGTTCTAATACTTGTCCTAACTGAAAGAATAATCCAAATACATGTAGATTTTAACGAAACAAAAGTCCCAGCATTTCTAAATTTACGTTTACGTTCACAGGCTAGATCAGCCGAATTGTCGTTTTGGAAAGGAGGAGGGCGGGTGGAGTGATTCCAGCCGAATGTGAAAAAATATAGCAATAGCAATAAGACGTCTTACGATAAGACAGCTACCTATCTTTTAGATTTGTGTAGAGAGGGGGACCCTCATATTTTTATATTTACTCTTACTTTTTTTCTATAAATCCGTCAGAGCTTACGTCAATAACAGGGATAGGTATTTAAGTGTTTGCAAGCAAACAAGTAGGTAATTCTGTACACAATTTAAAGTATCAAATCAATTGCAAAACTGAATAGCTTGTAACCGAATGCTACCTGCAGTTTCCAGGTGTCACCGCGCAATGGAACATAAACCCTGATGTTTATTTTATTGTTGAATTTACGACACCAGAACTAGTCGTGAACTTAAATGGATTTTATGTCTCTATTTTCACAATGGTCCCGTCTTAGTAATGTTTGTGGGGAAATGGGGCGTTTACTGATGGTGTTTTGTGTATACATTTTTATAGCTTGAGTTGGTTTTCTGAATAAATTTATCTTATTGTTTTTTTCTAGTTTAGACATTTACTTACCTTGATGACACGGTAAAATTTTGAATTCAATATAGTAATTTTAGTGATAGAAAAAAGTGTCAATGAGTGCCAATTGCCATCCATGGAATTTGTTCACGTAAGTTTTAAGTAGAAAATTAATGTATTGCTTTTCCTGAGGACTGGAATGAAATACCTCAACCCTTACAATCAAAACATAACAGTGATGTACCATTGTTCCAGTAGGAAAAATGTAAACAAGGAATGGACATGGAACCTAAAATACTACCACTAGTGCTGTCAACGTTTTCTACCCACCACCGCAGTTTCGCCGTGATTAAGATTCAATCAACTGGGTCGAAACATAAACAGTAAAGAAATTAAAATCGCGTATCATGAGTAACTGTTACATATCAAAATTTACCACCTCCGATAACGTCTCAAATGACTTATTAAAAAAAGCTAAATTTTGTTTTGATATTTTGATATTGAACTGGTACTGTATAACCATTAATGTTTTGGTTTGGACACTTTAAAGTGGCTTTTAGTAATTCTAATGTTCTTGAGTGAAATTGTCGTAAATTGAGTTGTGTTGAGGAGCACTCGTAGATTTGGGCAAATTGGGACCGGGAGGCGACGAGCCAGTTGCAGTTGAAGCGCTACCTGCTATGACATGACGCGTTTCCATTGTTTTACCAGATATAAATATATTTGTGACGAAAACCATATCACTAAAACATCACGCTTTACGCATTACAACGGCGTGTACAAATTTGAAAAGTAGTCGTGTGAACGGTACTCATCGCAACCACAACATCTTAACTGTATAATACTGACATATTGTAATATATCGCAACTAATATCAATGGCCTTTTGATTCTTTATCTCTTAGAAGTAGCACAAAAACATGTAGCCCGCCAATCGACAGCTGTAAGCAATTTTGTATTGTCTCGGATTTTGAAATTGATCACAGATGAATTATTACTTCGATATATAAAAATATACTTTAAATTTCATACGAGTACTGTTATTGATTGATGTACATAGCTTGCTTTATGATACAACATTACCAATACATTTAAATTTTAAATTTAAAACAGTGCTCTTAACGGTTTTAACTTCAGTTTTTTTGTAAACCTTGACTTGAACCCTCTTATATTTCAGACCACGTGTGTCGTATGACAGTGAAAACTAACTCAAATCAAGGCGCGCAGCACTTAAGGCGACTGGGCTTGATTGATTGTTAATTTTCCCGACGGGCATCGTTAAGGCGGCGGAAAAAAACGCCGCAGTTCTCTGGAATACTCTGGTGTTAAGGTTTTCCCACACCGTGCGTATCTCTGTTTAGATAATGGAATAAAAATAACCGACAAAGTCCATAAAAAGTTTAGCATATCCTGCATTTCTTTAAATAAAAATTTTTGAATTATTTTTTTTTTATTATTGTTTCTTTTTTATTATATTGAAGTAGCAGTTCATCAGATGATTAGTAGATATTGTCGCCCATGGACTTATCTATAAGCAACAACATACATATATGATTATAGTTATATCTGAAGTTACATATATACAGCAGCATTTCAAACGTGTTATAAATGGGAATTTGTTGAAATTGTGGATTTGCGGCGGGTCAATTAACTGTCACGTGATTTGTCGGTTATTTACTTTGGTATCAAAATAATTTATGGTATCATGTACGTAAAATTTACGATATATTTAGGGATATAATTTGTATGAATACTTTTATGTGAAAATTTAATTAATTTTCGAATGTAAGTTTTCAAATGTAAGTCAACATACGTTTTGCTAACAAGGAATTTATCAAGGTGTCCTCATTTGTAAAATTAACTTTAAATTTATGTCTCGGATAAAGCGGAAAAATCGTAAACAAAGTGATATATTCGCATAAAAAAGTAGGAACCAACTGTTCACTTTTGTCGTTAGTAATAAATTAATAATCTGTCGTTTATAGTAAAATCTGTTGTTTGTAATCTGTGGACTTGTCTATGGTCCACAGGAAGTAGTACTAGAACATTCGGAACATTCGAAGTGTTCGTTCGAAGTGTGTTCGAATCTCTCTCGTCGTGTCGTTTTCGTTGGCGCTAGCCAAATCGTGGTTTATTCGGATTCATCGGTCGCGCACGCGCAATTTTGTCGTTATAGTTGAATAATCCGAAATAGTCGCCACTATTCGTAACGTTCTTTAATTTCGTGTATTAATTGAGTTCGTCGTGTAACGTGCTGTAAGATCTACGCAACGTGTCTACATTGGATGGATGGTAGAGGGTAACTGTAGACCACTTCGAGGTAAGACTAGCTAGCTCAAACTAAGGGTGAGTCGAAGGAGCCTTTTACTTAAAACAAAATACTGCGCCCATCAGCGGTAGGTGAGTGCGAGACCATATAGCACGTCATATTCAAAATTTGTTAATCGTCGCAATACAGTCCACTTAACCTCCTTCGGGACACGACCACCCAGTCCGTCGAAGGAGTGTTTCGGCCTAAAAACCGGAATCCTACACTAACATTTCTTTATATTCAAAATCTATGAATATTGCTGACTTTTGACATGTTAATTTAACAAATTTAGTGGAATAGCAAATAATAATAAAACTATTATATTAATGAGATTTCATTATTAGAAATAACAAATTAAAAATATTTTTCATGATCAACATTGAATATTTATGGCATTGTTATACAATTCAGTGGTTTCTTTGAGCGCAAGACAAAACGCAAGAGTTCTGAGGCACTTCATTGCGCCCTACTATTGTTAAGGGAGGCAGGGGCAGTTTATATTAAAAGGACGTTGGCAGACTCTTCGTAATTTATTGCCGTATCAAGAGCTCTTTTCTGCGTTGATTTGTTGACCCGCTTCTTTGAAATATTCTCGGGTCAATTGGACCATGCTTTCTTCGAGGAAATATGTGAGGGAACATCTTATTTCTGTTTGGTCTATCAAATTTATTGCTGTAGATACTCGTTACTACTATATACTAGTTATACTAGCAAACTTTTCGCATTTAGTTTCTCTAAGGCATTATAAGAAGGTCCTACCATTGATATTTTATTTCATGATCCAAATTAACTTGTACATTAATATTCGTAGCTTAAAAGTTAAAATATCTTGCATAATATTTAGATTCATATGCTGCTTTCGAGAGTCGATTTTTTTAAAGTCTATGTGTTTTGTCAGGGCTTAAATCAATAACATATTTTTGTATACCTATATAGTATTTATATAATTACACTAAAATTTAAAGTATTTTGTTATTGTTTGTAATGAAAAAAATAAATCTCATATAATTTATTAAAATAATGATATTCATATACACATGCACACACGCACGCATGTGCATAGCAATAACTGATGTGAGTTTTTCTTAAAATTGACCAATATAGGTATAAAATTTCTAGTTTAAATAGTTTAGAAATGAATAGCCATTTTTTTCGACTTGAGACTATGACACACTACAACATTCAGAAAGATTATGGATTAGAAATATGATACATACCTGTTTCAAGAAAATAATCTATTTTACATCAAAATTTGGCCTTACTAAAATTTATTTACATTCATAACATATTTTATCGATACTTCGAATGCAAATATCATGTTACCCGTCACATAATAAATGACCGTGTCATTTTCTTAACCACAATCTCATTCTTAAATCGGTGTCGACTCATCGGGAGGTAAAACAGATACAAAAATGAAAAATCAATGACTAAGCGGATTCGGAAAGTAAATATTTATTCCTGTGTATGTTATGTTGTGTGTTTAACGAAAATTTTAACATGTCACGTTTTTAGACTTGATGACGGAATCTTTTGTTTTTAGAATTTGGATATATAACTGGTAACAATAAATATTTTTTGTTTTCAGATTTTATATAGGGGCTATAATTTTTACATTTCAATTTTTAATGGAATTTTCCAAAATACTGAAATGTACTCATCTACGTTAATCTTAGTTATAAAAAAAATCTTTTCAGCAACATATCATATTTCTACTATTAAGTTTTAAGGATTTAAGCTGTAAGTCATCTATATTTAACTTAGTTATTTCACACAGTTTTGTATAGGATTGATGGTACTTACCATACTTACCACTTGGTCACTGCCACCCATTAACTTAGGCAACTCCTTAGGCAAGGAGGGGTTCCTCGAGGCCTGTAGACCTTGCACCACGCAACGACACCAACGTCACCGCCGCGACATAGGAAAATAATCATTCTCTA
Source organism: Cecropterus lyciades (assembly GCA_002930495.1). NCBI lineage: Eukaryota > Metazoa > Arthropoda > Insecta > Lepidoptera > Hesperiidae > Cecropterus > Cecropterus lyciades. The sequence goes on along the minus strand of MOOZ01000036.1, from coordinate 491,824 downwards.
TAGAAAATCAGTTCTATTATTTTTTTTTTTCTTTTATAGTATGGAAATAGCAAACGAGCATGCAGCCCACCTGATGGTTAGTGGCCACTACCGCCCATGAACACCCGTAATCAACCCTAGGTAAGATCAAAGTCTCACTTAAGGTTAGCCACAGATGCGTTGCTACCCCTGAG
>MOOZ01000036.1:473873-491589 GCA_002930495.1 Cecropterus lyciades | reverse complement strand
TCAGACCAGAACACAACAGCGCATAACACTGCTGTTATTAGGCAGAAATAGGTGTGGCGGTGGTGCTTCCGGAATTGAACCAAAAAGAGTTCTACCTTCAAATCTATTAAAAGCTATTCTATTATTCTATTCTATTAAAAGCCGATCACTAATTTATACATGTAACTTATATTTTTACATCAGTACTTTGTATTTTTGAAATTATAAAATGGAAGAATTGTTTCTGTTTGGTTGAACGCGCTGACCTCTGGAAATACTGGTAAAATTTTTATTCACCTTATTTATTATTATATATAGGCACTTTATAAGAGAAGGTCGTAGGTAATAATTTATTAAAATCAAATTACTAGACAGCAAGCTCCAGGTAATTTAAAATAAAATGATTTGAATATAGTCACGAAGCACTAATTTCTTAGACGTCTGCGAGTTTGAAATTAAAATAAAACGTCTCGGTACCTTCAGTCTCATCTTCTAATAGCGTCATCAGATTACACTGCGGTGACCATAGTCGCATTGCGTATCTCGGAGGTACTCGTAAGTACTCTAAGATAACAAAGTTCCGCGAAGGCCGGATGTCTCCGAGATTGGTCGGAGATAACAGTCGAAATGGCGACGGGCGACCACCAAGGATGATTCAGAAAGTTAAAGCATTGCCTTAAAATTTAAAGTAAAGGAATATTTAAATTACGAAGCGAAGTAATAGGACCGTGTGTTAAGATGTATTCAAATAGTGAATGTGAAAGTAATAAAATTATATGCATATATTTATATATTATAATTATAAAGGTATATATTTTTTTGTAAACCTTTATAATTATATATTAATTATTATAATGAAACAAATACAAATACTGAATGAACCGAGAGTCTATAAAATAAATGTTTGAATATGCTAAAATTATACTTGAACATATAATAACTTGTGTTTTTGCTTGTCTGTAAAAATGTCTTGCTGTAAGAAATAAACACTTTGAAATACGGCTAACCTAAATAATTGAGTTACGCCTAAAATCCAAAATCAACAAATACCGAAAAAGTCCAATTAGTCCCTCATCGCCAAACACATGTTGATCGAAACACTTGAGGTTAAAGTAACTTAAACAGGAGTCAAGTGGGTTGCGACGCGACGGGCGACGGGCCGGCGACGTCGGGACGCAGGTAGCGAAACTTATCTGTGAAGGATTTCAGGTGGTATCGGTTAAAGGGACGTACTATAGGGACGTTATAGATGGGACAAATGTCGGTATTAGAGATCGAAAAGTCGATATTTTTAGTTAAAAATACAACGGACTTCTATGCCACATTTTTTTTAACAATTAAATATGCTGGTTTAACAAACACACACTACTTAGTACTATATACTATAGACATATGGGTTAGCTTAGAAGTCTTTGTAGTTTGACTCTGAATGAATTTGAACTGAACTGACCGAATTTTGTGCTAACCTATTTTAAACTAATAAGCAGTGTTATGTAATACTGTTTTCTGGATTTAAGGGTGTATTCGAGGAGTTTCAACTTAGTTCTTTGGGACAACGCATCTGTGCTAAATTTTAGGTAGGATTCTAATCCTATCTAGGGTTTATCACAGGTGTCCATGGGCATCAGTGGACACTTACCTTAGGGTTGGTTGCATAGTAGTTTGCTACTTCTATACTTAAAAAGCGTATTTTAAGGTAACTTTGTCACATATTTCTTTATCATTATTTAAAGTGTGTATTTGAAATGAGCTTTCATATTATTATATTTACGATTAAACAACAGTTTATTCCAGATAAATTTATCGTGATGACATAACATCACTAAAACTTTATCGATCCTTTATCAAAGTCACAAATTACGGACAAGAGGAACATCTTATTTCGAAATGTCCTGATGTATCTTTTCAAAAAACACCTCTTATCGATAGACAGTAAATACGAACTTTGTGACAGGATAGCTTCAAAAACTTGAGCTTAGAGAGTCTTAAGTGGTTTTTGGTTAGGTAAAGTATTAGATAGTTATTTCAAGGGTTTAAAAAATTATGCGTATATATAAACAATTTTTTGTGTATAATTTTATTTGTGTTTTCTAAAAGTAACTTTTGAGCTTACCTCGTCGTGTTGCATTGTGTGGGGTACATGTGCGAACTGTAAAATTGTAGGTATTTAAAATATTTCAAGGAACAGAGTAGATTTTACTTATAATATAGGAGTAGCAAACGAACATGCAGTCAACCTGATCGAAAATGGTCGCTGCCGTCAAAAGATTTTTGTAAACAACATTAAATAGAAAACAGATTTAGGTAATTTACAGACAATCAAAGATGCGTTGCTTCTTTTGAAGGCTGAAGTGGTTGATACTTACCGATTGCTACTTGGACTACCTTTCACTGAAAGGTAACTGCTTCACGTTAGGAATAGGTGTGGTGGTCGTACCTCCCCGACGGAATTACATTGGTTCTATGCCCTTAAAAATTGACATTAACTGATTTTTATTCGTACGAATTTGTTTTTAACATTGTTACCTGCAACCATGTTTACGGTCTACAGCAGGCCTTTCTACCCCACAAATGAAGAGCCAGAAGATATACCACAGTGACGTATGTGGATTGATTTATGTTGGATGTTTTAAAACGATAGTAACAGTATTAATAACAGAGTTCGATGGTTTAACAGCCCCACCAGAGCAAAGAAGTTCTAACGAAATTTAGCTACTAGTGATCACCATCATCAACTCCCAACCGCGTCCAACGTTGCTTAATTTTGTACATCGGTTAAGATTTATACAAGCAATGGAGCTTGCGTTCACAGATTTTTAATGAGCGCTATTAAAATGCAACAAGTGTAATTGATCTCGAGGCCAGGAGCACCACACTGCTCGTATTACTCTATCTGTTCTGTGAATCGGAATACCGTGAGCACTGAGCTCTATTCATAGTCGACATCAGATATTCAACCTCGGTATTTAATTTTTTGCATATATTTAAATTTTATTGTGTAAGAGATCGTTTGTAAATCGATTTATATTCGATACAATTAATATGTAGGACAACAACGCCATTTTTTGTAGTGGATAAGAAAATGACAGTTCAATGTTGCTTGCTCTTATTTCAATGTGTATTCAAAGTATGTTTATTTTAAGTAAAGTAAAGTGTGTTTCAAATATTTTACTCAGCAGTTTTTTCTAATATATTTCATTAAAACTAGAGTAGTACACATGCATAATAATGTCGGATACACGTATGATTTTTCTACATATTTGTGTTTTAAAACAATAATAAGATCACATTACCTAGACATTAAGAGTACGATTTCTCTATAGATGAATGTCATTCATCATTTATTCCGTAATCTAACTCATCTGCCGCACGAAGAGGAAGCATACAATAATTAATTAACTGTGAATACAAAATGCTTGAAACTTTTGATTTGCTAAAGCTGTTTCTGTTTTTGATCATATTTAAATTATAAAAAGCATTCCGTCTAACTAACAAACGTCACTAAGAGTCAAGCTTAGAGCCTCATCTGAGGTTAGCCACGAATACATTGTAATCCCTGAGGACTAAGTTGGAATAGCCGTAAGTGTTACTGATACAAGGTCGAAACAGGTGGCAGTGATTCGAAATCCGTGGGGTCGAACCACAAAGAGATCAACCACCTTTAAAACTTGTACAACCAAAAATTAAATTGTAGACGCACCGAATAAGGAATAAACACTGTAACAATCGTCAAAGAACATAACAAGCCATATCAGGAAGTAACAAATACCATGTGGTTTTTACCGTCAACCCATTATTGTCCCACTGCTGGGTAAGGGTCTTCTCTCAGATTGAGAGAGTTTCAGGCCATAGAACACCGCGCTGGCTATGTGAATTGGTAGACTTCACATTCCTTTGAGAACTTTTAAAGAACTCTTAGGTGTGTAGGTTTCCTCACGATGTTTTCCTTCACCGTAGAACAGTGATAATTAACTTCTAATACGCACATAACTCTAGAAAATCAGTGGTGCGTGCTTCGAATTTCGAAATTCGAACCTCGGATCCCTCGATTGAGAGGCCGAGTTTCAAGTGGTTTTTAATAAATAACAATTTTGTAAGTGTAACTACGGACGACAGTGCACGAAGTTGTCTTCGCGTGCGAAAGTAGTGGCCACCCACCGAGTTGAGATAATAAATTCAAGATGTCAGTTGCTTGCGCGCGCGCAGACTGCGGCGCGATTGGCTGAGCCCTGTGTGAGTGTAGGGTGACAATATTTAAATATAAAATATAATAGACATTTTAGCGGATAAAAAGTGTAAGAAATAAGGAAAAAAAATAGAAGCAATGGGAATTCTTTTTTTTCATCTCAAACAAGCTAATGAAGTTAGAATAAAATTACTGAGCCACAATACGCTGCACGTTTGAAATATGTCATATATATTAAACCGTGCACTATGCACTTCATGTATCACTAACACGTATTTAAAACTGTTTGTTATTTTATATGAGAAAACAAAATTTCAAATAAAAAGATTATAAATTTATTCAAATAGTACAGTGAATTGTTCGATGTTATCTTTTAATTTTAAGCAAAACATCTTAAACAAGTCTTCAAGAGGCAAAGCTCAGTAAGTTCAGAACTTAACAAACTTATTCCGAGTCAGTGAATAAATTCTTTAATGCGATTAAAAATATGCAAATAGACAAGACTTAAGAAATTAAGTAAGAACTACGTTTTATTTTGTGTTCAGATTATATTCTAGACGGTTCTAGCTTAGATATCTTTGAAAATAAAAGGTATTTATCGTAACTTAATTACTTATTTTTTACTTTTCTAGTAAAAAAAATGTGCATCTAGCAAAAATAAATTGTAGTGTTATTTTAAATATTACGTTACGAAGCAATTTTGTCTTGCACGCGTATTTCATTTTCTTTTACGGTTGTAGAACCCATAGCGTTTTGAACTTGGATTCCCACATCTACTTCTGCTATAAAACTGCTGTGTTACGTACTATTGTTTCTACTGTGAAGGCCGGGGAGAGGGAAAGATACTTATAAAATACCAGTAGCAACGCATTTGCGGCGGTTCTCAGGTAGTACTCTAATCCCATCTGGAGTATATAACAGATGTTCATGGGCTGCAGTGGCCATTTACCATTACAAGGTCTGCCTGTGATTATTTTATTAGCAGGGGACTTCATTTTAATATGAAGTGGGTACTCATGATATGTGGTTTATATTCCGTTACATACTAAAATGTATAAATTACGCGATAATATCAGTCTAAAATCAAGAGACTACATTTTTCATTGTTTTTAATGATGTCCTATGTTGATTGTATTTCATAGTCACCTTTCAGAACTGCGCAAGCGCATGCGACGCCGGGCGACGACAGCGAAATGTATTCGTCGATCGATTAATAGCATCTCTGCTAAGTATCTGTGACTAGAATATATTTAATTTGAACCGTATCAACGTTGCCATAGTGTTTAAATTACATCGATTTCGGTGCAGGCGATTGTGCATACACATGCTTCTTTTAAAATGACTTCCGTTTCCTCCTTCCTTTTCTGGAACTACCTGTGCTTTGTTATTTATGGTTCTTAAAATAAACGAACCCAATTACTTGATTTTAGTGAAAAAAAAAGAAGGTTTATTGCACTTGTCACGTTCAAATGTCTTTAAGAATTCACGTGTTTATATAGCTAATTTGTTAACCTACGTGGCGGAGCGATCACCAAAGTGGTCTGACATGTAGTACGTTCCATGTTTGATCCCCGGATAGACAGACATCTGAATGATAAATTGAGATTTCTATTCTAGGTCCAGATGTTGTGCGATCCCGTAAAGAAGTAAGGCGGTATGTATGGGTGGACGTCGTACCATACCGTCGTCGTACAGACGACGAATAGATTTATTACAAAATTGATGTGTAATTGTTACATTTCAATAAAATTCTGTTCCATCATTATTATTCACCCACAATCGTCCCACTGGGCTCAGGTTTTCTTTTAGAGTAAGAAGGGGACTTATGTCATAATCCACCACGCTAGACAAATTCAAATCGCCAGATTTTTTGGTGAGAACTTATAGGCATGTGGGTTACATTGATATTTTTTCTTCGCCACGTTAAAGCAAGTGGTAATTTATTTGTAATATAAATATTTAAAATTTCATAGGTCTGAATCACCAAGCTTGAACCGCTGACTTACAGCCTAAATATCAACAATTAAGCCATCACTCCTTCTGTATACCATCAGTAAATGTATTCGTATATCCGTTCTCGTTATACATGAGTGGAGCTATACAAACAAATTTAAATTTAAATTCGTAACGACCGAAAACCAACCGCTGATTCGACGATTCATTATATTGATTGCCTTTTATTATTGTCCCATGAAAGTAAAAAGAAAAACCATTAAGGATATATATAATCCCTGAACAATTGTTTCCGAAATCTGGACAATGGGACAATGGAGTTATAGATTTAATTCTACCAACAAGAGCGGAATCGCTGTACAGGATTTCACGATACGTGCTAAGGTCATTGTCTTATCTTCAACGAGAAACGAGAGGACAGATAATTTTAAGATTTCCCAGCCAGCATTTATGGCAATTGACACTAAGAAAATAAATAGTAATAATAGTGTAAAATGTTGTAACGAGTTTGTTTTTGGATTTCGTATTTCTATACTTCGGCATGGTTAATTCAGTAGAATGGGTCCGTATTAGAACAATCATAATACCTACCATCTTAAAGTAAACTTAAAACTCAATATAAATGCTGCTATGTCCAAAAATATAGGTATTTATGATTTTATACCAAAAGATTTTAATATGCCTGTCATAAAATAAGTAAAAGCAAATAAATTGAACTTACCAAAAACTCCTTCGCGATATTTTAATCTCTTCTTAAATCTGAAAAAAAAGGAAAATAGTTATAAGATATTTTTTTAATGATTGAAGAAACAAACGATAAAGCAGTCCATCTAATGCTAAGCGATCACTGCCAATGGACATGTGTAACTAACCCTATATAGAACAGGGGTTCGACCTGAAGCCGATCACAGATGCATATGCATTTTTGATGGTCGCCTCATATATAAATCAGCTGGCATACACGGCAACGCCAAAGATGTAGCGGCGGTACCTTCCCGGTTCTAATCCTAATTATATACATATGTAATACATAAGTAAGGAAATTACATGTACTTAATTTATAAGCGGCGTATTTATTATTGCGTTACTAGATTTTGCTATAATATCTAGTTTATCATAATTATAGTTCCACTCACGGCTTCGCTTACGTCAATACCCACTTTCGATATGAAATATTAATAAATTTTACCAAGAAGTTTACATATGTTAACATTGATTTTTGAAAAAAAAACACGTTTTGTAAAATAAATCAAAGCTAATACCAAATTAACAAAGCTGTTTGGACCTCGACGTACAATAAGAAATATACATGTTACTGACCATTTTAACCACGCTATTTATTATTACGGACTCCACATTATTTTATTTACGACACTTCCGTTTCCCAGTCAATTTTGTGACCGAACATAATGGATGTAATGTGTAGTAATTAATCCGTGGTCACGTATTAATGACGGCAACAAAAACCGGCTTGTTTTCGGCCAGCCATACACGAGTATATTATGTATAATGGAGAATATGCTATGTACTCATGTGTGAATGTATCGTGTGTGGGCCGCCTAACGTGTAATTACCAAAATGCGACCTGATGCTTTGCGAAAATGTAACTTAAATTTGATAAATATGTTACGTTATATCAGAACGTGTGTTGATGTATATGTTGGTTATTTAGTAATATCATAAATCAATGTGACTACTTGACTTGGTGGAAATACTATTTTATTAAACACTAGCTGACTCGGCAAACGTCGTTTTGCCATATAAAGCAAAAACGCAGCGCATGCAGCGGAAGCTCTCATTAGAAAAAAACTTCCGCTTTTGTAACATTCTTCATTGGTGCTCCGCTCCTGTTGATCTTAGCGTAATGATATATAGCCTATAGCCTTCCTCGATAAATGGGCTATCTTACACCGAAAGCATTTTTAAAATCGGACTAGTAGTTCCTGAGATTAGCGCGTTCAAACAAACAAACTCTTCAGCTTTATAATATTAGTATAGATTTTGAATATTATTCCTCTATATATTAGGGTTATAGTACTTAGTTTAATACAACTGTCCGGGAAGAATCCAGTTGGATCCCTAACACAAGTTTCTTTCGAAATTTTAATAAGTATACGTAACAACGACCCGCGTGGCTGAGTGGTCACTGTACCGGTCTGACACACCGTGGGTTCCGGATTTGATCCCCGGCCAGACAGACATGACAGACAGAATGGTGAATTTAGATTTCTGTTCTGGGTCTGGGTGTTTGTGTGTCCATGGCACCCACGATTATATTTTTTATTATATTTTTTAGTAATGTTTGCCTAAAATAGCATTGCCGTATGGATGTAGCGTTGTTATTCCAGGTGGTCCCGCAGTTTTTTAATGTGATATTCACGGGAATAGTCCCGTGAATATCACAGAAAAAGACTACGGGATTCCTGTGCAATGATAACACTATAATAACTGGAAAAGTCCTATGTCCAGCTGTGGACCCCTTAGTACCTAATTGTGTGTGTGAGGATGGATGGATGTTTGTTACTCATTCACACCAGAACAGCTGAATGGATCTAAATGAAGTTTGGCACAGAGACAGATTGTAGTCTGGAACAAATACGCCGTAAAATACGGTTCTTGTAGAATAAATGGTTTTTCCTTTTAATATGACTATACCATTATCATTGGGACAATTATTTTCTGATATATAAAATACTTAACATTTCTCTTAAAGTAACCCACACGATCATATATTCCTCAAGATAAGTCTCAGTTTAGATAACAAGAGCGTTTCATCCAGACATAGAACAATGAAATTTGCATAATAACAATGTGTTAACCACACACGTCTTATAGCGTCCCACGTCCGTAGACCACTCTTCTTGTAATTACACGTTCGTATTTTGCTCGACTGAATACTCCTTCCTTAAGTAGTAATAACGTCAATTGTAGTAACTGTAGTAATTAGTAAACAAACTACAGTATAGATAACAAAGGCTATTTGATATAAAAGGGACAACGAATAGAAATTCAGTCCATTTGATGTTAGGTAATTGTTGCTTTAGGTGACCGCAGTTGGTGTTGATTTTGTCCCTTAGTCGCCGCTATGACAATTGAAGGATGAGAGGAAGTGGTGATATTAGACACTATACGCCACAGTTACTACCCTTCAGGGGTAGTAACGCAACTGTGGCGTATAGTGGTGTAAGAAGGGAAACACCACGTGTAAGTCTCTCTACTTTACGACGAAATTTAAGACACCAGTGAATACGGTAGACATAGAAATGGCAACTTCGCCGATATAATGAATCTTACCTTTAAACTGAATACTATTTTGTAATCTACTAGCCTGTACCCGCGGCTTCGCTCACGTTTTCAATTTTTTTTACGAAGTATTATGTGATTTTCTTGTAGCTTTAAGATTATGTGTACAAAGTTTTATGATAATCGGTTGAGAAGTTTTGGCGTGAAAGCGTAACAATCAAACTTACATTCACATTTACAATATTAGTAGAGATATCCTTTTTAAACGTGATGCAGTTTCGGTGTATGGATGTGGTATGTTAACTTAAATGACCATCTTAAGTGAGCAACGCAACTACGACCAGCTTCAAGTAGAATCTCCATTTTGAATTAAATTAGTTATAGACATCCGTGGGTGGTAAACCATTTATAATGAGGTGGGACTACGAGTTAGTTTGCTACTTCACTATTATAAAAATAACCACATTCAATACGTGTCACCTCTTTTCCTATATCCATTTGTTCAGCAATACCATCACAGATGCATACATATATGCGTAGCTCAAATAAAGTTGATACCGCAAAGTCCCAAGACACCACACCTCATATGAGAGCAATCTAGGAAAGTAGTGGAGACAAAAGCACAATGCGGAATAGATTTCCGATGCGACAAATATAAATAATTGTTCGGAGTGTATTTGTTAGACACATTTGTAACGCTTTACATTTTAATACAAATGGCGTCCATGAGACACTGGGGAGATGGCTTAGAATTAGATTTATTTTGAAAGCAGTAGAACCGTTCGTGCTTTGACTCCTAAGGCACTACGTCTGCAATTATTTTAGAGTTTTATATACAAGATTACAACTACACGCTGTTGTGTTTTGATTCGAAGTCTTGGTTGTGGTTATCGAGAGAACATATCGGTAGGAACGCATGTGTAGTTAACCTCAGGTAAGACTAATTTTATCTGGGGTTAGTTACAGATGTCCATGGATGGCAGTGATCACTTACCATAAGGTGGATTGCATGCTCGTTTGCTACTTCCATATTATAGAAAAGGTGTATATGAATAGATAATAAAATTTTCTTTCTTTTCCCAAATACAATTAATCTCAAGTGCAAGATTCGTGCAAGTCAAAAACAGATACAGAAGGGGAATAGGAAGTCAGGTCCCAAGACACCGCGACCTCATGCGAAGCATCAATCAGGGACTACACAACTGTTGTTTCATTTTACTACAGTAAGTCCTTATGTATAACAATCTAAGGCCGTAAATCCATTAAATCGGTTCTAGCATGAAGCAACAAAAAATACATTAAATAGATTTCATTCAGTCGATACGAAGCAATTGCTTCAGTAATTGTTCGAACTGAAGCCGCAGTTTCGTGACTGGGAACATTAATCATCCTGATACGAAGTGTAGGTTCATTTGCCCCGCGATGTTTGGTTCATATTTAATTCTATTGTACTGATGTGATTCAATCAAAATTTACTTACTGTTATGTATTTGATGTACGGTAATGTTTTTGAGAAGTTGTAAACTATCAAATATGTTACAAGGAAGTTGGTTTTACATATATCCGTCTTGTTATAAGGTTTTGACAAAAATATAATATTAAGCATGAGAATATAGGATATAATAAATCAAATGCTTCTGTACTTATAGGCGATATTAAAATATAATACAAGCTGATAAATTAGGATTAAAATATTATAAGACGCGTTTGTTGTTATAATTTACAATAATTAACAATATTATAACACTGACTGATAAACAACGAAAATCTAGAAGTAAGTCATTATGCATAGGAATTATTTACATAACATATACAGGAAACCACGTAATAAACTATTTTTAGAAATTTATACTGTAATGATTAAATGGCAGATGAAACCCTGCAAAAAAGATGTATTTCTGTTCACCTATATGCACTACTTCTACTAAGGTTTATGTAGATAAGTTGAATTAATTTAAAGTACAACAAGTAAACTGACCATTATCCTTTTATCGGAATAAATTCGGGAAAGTATATGCTTGCTCGCTAAAAAGGATAATATAGCTACAAATTTTCCCAAAAAAACTAATGTTTAATGTTAAAATTTCATAATTTTCAACGGTCTATTATAAGTTAAGTAATACTTACGAAAATATAAAAAGATGGTGAGGAGGTAGAACGCTTATTCCGTGGGGTTTAAAAGGACGTTGAAAGCGGAGCGGCATTGCTAATGTCTAATACAATTGTAGCGAGTGCTGCTCATGTACGGGGCGTGTGCTGCGGCAGGGAGGTGGCTACTATCGCCGATATCGATAAAAATGCTCACAAGATTTGACCATTCTTGAGAAATACAGCGATAATTGGACATAAAATGTAATATAGTAAATAATGTTAATAAGTGATATCATTCATTGCAGAGTTATGTTTAAGAAGTATCTCTTATTACCACTATTACTGAGTCATATAGTATGCCGAATGACGTTTAACATGTTTTGAAATAAATAGTATGCTATTTTCAACATAAAAACAAATTATTGAACATTTGTTAATATTACTTGTTATATATTTTTTTTTATTTTTAGTCTATTATTAATTTTATAACACCTTAACTAATTATGCTACATGTTTATGTGCACATATTGTATGTATTAAATTAAATAGTATTAATAATAAAAAACGCATTCTGCGCTAAGTTTAATAACAGTTAAGAACATTTTTCTTTTTTATTTTTCAACAGATTTTCTTTTTTTGTTTGATAGCTATTGATGAAAAAAATACATAAAAATTGTAAATAAATTTATGGTCGAATTTCTTGTACGTTTTACGTCTTCTACATTTCTTCTTCATAGTTTATATTCATATAAATAGTCAAGGACAAAAAAGTTATGGACCATTTTTATTTTTTTACAATCATAAATTAAATTCCAAATCTCAAATTTACAATAATGATTATAGGCGGATTAAAACCACTTAATGAAAATTATTACTATATTAGGTAAATACAATTAGGGTCAAGTTATCAAATGTCACAGGCCGCGTATATAATATTATACGCTTAATTATTTCCAAATTGCGGTTGGAATAAATCATTAATTAACAACATTAAAAGTACGGTGCATGATACAATTAGTATTATTACAAATACATTACATGCCATATCAATTAGAGCTACCCTACAACCGATTAGATTTTATCGAGCCAATTTCCTCATCGACACTGCAGTCTACCGATAACGCGTGCTGATAACGGCCATCCCTACGTCCCCTTCAGTGCTTGTCATTAAGGGTGATCCATCAAAACGTCCGCCAGGATTTAGGGTGTTCGACGCCTGCGCCGTAGCCTTGGGGTTTCGAGGGGGATGCAAGGGGGCTAAGGGAGAACGGGGGGTAACAAACAAAATTAGATATTCGTGTGGTGTCCCCGCGGTGGTTAAAGCGGTGAGAGTGCAGGCTGATTGATTGCTTTTGCAAAGATTTACATTTTTAGCAAACTAAGGATTGCAGTCTGCGCTGACCGACATGTCTGGGGGTCTTTGACCCGTCTCGTTCTAGAGTTCAATGTCCTCTCTGTTTCTTATAACTGAATAACGAAACATATCACGTATTATATATTTACGCAATAAATCTAAATTTACTTATTCCATGTTTTACAGACGTGACAAATTGTTATTTGATTATATTTTGAAAGCAAAATTTCTCGTAAAACGTCTCGAATGTTTAAGAGAATTCCAAACATTGTTCGTCTTTAAGATATTAATAGCTCGCTCATCGGCAGCGCCGGTATAAGTAGCCGTGTTAAGATTTTCCAACGAAGCAACCACTCCAACTAAAAACAAACACGATCCCAAAGAAAGAAAAGCAACACTCGAAAGAGAAGAGCAATCGAAAGCAAGTCTTGAAACATTACAAAACTTGGCGCAGCTTCATTTGAAAACGAAACAAAGGCTTCGCTGCTCGCAAACAAACTACTTAAGCATTGAAATATTGAACGGGGAACTGGCATTTTCAATTTCCAATAACAATACCTCGGCACGACTTTAATGCCCGTCTCGGCATTACAAAAAGGCTATCATTAGTGACTTATTAAATACAAACGGAAATTATAACGACGGTGTCATATATACCGTATAGGTATGTTCTGAGGTACCCCTGACACTGTGAGCGTCAATTTCGCTTTACAGTTGCTTAATGAAGGCTGTGTCTGTAAGTAAGGAAGAAGTGTTCGTATTTTCGCTAGATTGTAATACATACCCTATCTTTTAGAGTCTAGATCTGGAATTGGCGTACAGAACTGCATCGAATGCATACATGAAGCCGGTAAGATGATAAGAGCACTTCGCTATTAGCGAGAATGTCTTATTGTCGTTAAGTTATTTGGAATAGTAATGAACTTTCGATTTAGTTAAATTGTCACTATTAGAACAAATGTTGCTGAAATCATTTTCAGAGTTTCGTATCCAAAGGGTAAAAATAGTATCTTATTACTAGGCGTCCAGTGTCTGTCTGTTATTTCGTTCGTCTCGCACTAAAATTGAGAAAAAAAATGGTATTCCCATACAAGAAATGTATATTTGTTGGTTTTTAGTTTTATCTATTATCAGAAACAAGTAGTAGATACTTAATTTATATAATTTCATTTCTCTAACTGCTATGCTAACAAATACTGAAAATATTAATGTTGCAAATTTGGTTGTATGAAACCCTCCATGTGCCAGTCCGCTTCACACTTGGCGATTTATGTACCACAATTGGCCTTGAAATTAATTCACTTGCAGTGAAGCCCACCATCCATGTCACCCATCCAATTCCTGACGCGTGCTACGTTAACTTTGATCGATTCCAATATACATAAACGAAAATGCAGACGAAATTATATGATCTAATACAAACATTAATGGTTACTAGTCGTTGTCACTGATTGTATAAAATTGAGCTTTTGAGAATAAAAAGCGAATAACGTAACTACACATGAGAACAAAGTGGCTCCACCGTACGAGCGGAGACACGCGGCACCGCTGCCGGCAAATAAATTCCGACGTGAATAATAAATGAGGATCGACCACTACTGCGAGCAATAAGACACTTGTGTTATACTTACCGGGGAACGAGTTAGAAAAGTTAGGCAATAGGCTGGTAATGGAAAGTGTTACCCATTTGCACTGTAGTTACAGACTATAAGAATGCCTATCTCTCCTTTAGTAAATGTTGTAGACGAATTGTAACTGAAGGATTAAAGTTGATGACCAAAGCATTCATCAGCAAAGCTATTCATCTATTTAGTTAGCCAATATGCGCAGTCAAACGCTGCGACTATGTTAAATCCGCTGTGATGTGATTGTCAGTTTATCTTTAGCATTGTACATCGATATTACTTGGTACCTATTGCACCACTTGCCGACGGATGGTGAAATCCATATTATATGGACATATGTGATGTGGAATGAACTTCAAAAGCCTTATTCAAAAATTATGCAAAAGGAGCTATTCTTCAAGGCCGGCGATGCCACGGTGAGTCTTCTGGTATTACAAATGTTGAAAGACGACCGTGACTGCTTTCATCAGGTAGTTCGTAAGCCTTTTTGTTATGTTAATTTTAAGAAAAGCATAGGTTTTCGCTCACTCGTCAACGATGAAACGAGAGCGATAAATGAGAATCGACCACTACGAGCAATAAAATGCTTAGAAACGAGTATATGCGTCGCTAGTATTTATGAAGGCTCTAACCTACTTCGACACGACTCGAAATTCTTTACGGCTTCAAAGCACAAAGATTTCTGTTCGCAAACACGAATGTTTCGTGCGACTGATTCCGTCTTTGACTTCGTAATGGAAATTGAATGTTGTGTACAATCTTTCTGTACACGTCTGGGTATAAATAAAATGTAGCATGACTGTGTTTCAGACGGATTTATTTGGTTCAATACCGTTTTTCGATTGCAATTCAGGCGTTAAATAGTTTCGGAGTCAAAAGCTATTCTAAAGTAAAAATCCATTCAAATCAGTTGATAGATGATAACTATGCATAACTGTGTGCAGACGGATACTTTTAAATCAAAGTATGTATTAGCTTAGTAATGTACTAAGCTAATACATACTTTGATTTACGTAGCTACTAATTTCAAATTAAATATAAACCTTCACTTTATTTGTAGTCGTATATGTATATAACGACTTAAATATAATTGTTGATTTTTTTCCGTTTAAATAATATATAAAATTATTTTTCTGTTCTTATTATTCTTGTACATGTGTGTATTTTTTAAGTAAGTAAGTTAAAATAAAACTTAAGAAAGAGACTATACTTAAATTTTATTCCACATTTCGCCTGAATATTAATATACTAACGATGTGTTCGATCAAAGTTGCGATAAATGCATAACTTTTATATTTGTGTTTGCTTTAACTAACTTCCGCTAAAGCATCGTGCACAATTGAATCGCAAGAAAAAGCTTTACCCAAAATACTTAAAGGCATACTGTTTTCCTCAATAATGAGAAACAATTGGAAAGGAATTGGCTTCACTGATGAAATATGGAAAAATTACGTCAAGGAAACTCCAAGCCGTTTCCTTTCAAAACCGCGGCGTCCTTCGCCATTTCTAGGATCGATCAAGTCCGGTCTTGTTCGATGTTCTGGCGATGGTCCAATGAAAGCAGGCCTTTGGAGGCATTCACGTATTGTGACCACGCCGCTACGTGCTACAGAGCTATTGTGCTACGTCGTAGAATGCACTACGAATGCTCCGACGCAAACTGACGAATATTTGTCGGGATTGTCAATACTGACTGTTGTGTATTTGAGTGTTACAGTGATTTCGCTTCGGTTTTGTGCTGTTACCAGATTTATTCGAGCTTTGTCTTGAAACAGTCCAAAAGCGTATTAATTTAGTGGCACTTGTATTGGAACAACAACAGGTAGCTCAATAATATGGACTCGTGATATGTTAGATTTTAATAAACATAATATATTTCAAACGTGTATCCACTTACAAAGTACGTATATTAATTATTCTAATTACTGTACTAACAGTTCAATGTGCTACGTTTTTAAAGATATAAAAATATTTTTTAAATTATTTTTCATTCTTTTTTAAGATGATTGTATGTATACAATGTCATTAATTTACCTACAGGAACAAAATACTTACGAATTATAAAAGTTCATACATAAAACTACCCGTAAGTCTTAAAATTCCTACTGTTTAAAATATTCATAACGAGTCGGAAAGACATTAAAATTCACCGCTCGCAAGTATGTTATCGTACCGAGAAGCAATAAAATAAGGCTGTTTATGTACCGTTCTTATGAATTTCAATAATAACATAATATTTAGAAACTAACTCAGACGAAGTACGAGTATACGAGTACGAATAAGTAATTATAATTTTATGTAAAAATACACTTTCTATTGTTTGGTATTTGTCTTACAGTTTTACTTCTCTTTTCATGGATGTCGTAAAACTCACTAAGGGAAATCTAGAAGAAAATTTCTTCCTCGTACATTAATCATCTATTACGTTCAAACTAGGGTTACTTCGTCTAAAGGTTCTATAGATAAAGACAAAAATGACTCAATAACAGAGAGGCCAGCAAAATTTGTTCTTTGTTTGAGTGGAATGTTCAAAAGAGAAAACAATCAAACCACCGTTTTATAATAGTACAAAATGGTGGTCGTAACGGTGGTGGTAACCACCACCATTTTATAATAGTATATACAAAAAAGGTAACCAATCAATAAATACGAAAAGTTCGAACTAAAACAACACCACTACTACTGTTATAAATCAGAAATAACAGAAATAGCTGAGACGAAAAATGCAGTGTATTTTATAAATCTAATAGTTTTCACCATCAGCCATTCCCTGTGGGAGCCGGGATCGATCGCGGGACCAGACACCTCGCTGGCCGTTTGTCTAACCGTCAGAGACTTAACGACGCGCGCTTCGTATGAGCTACATTCCTTTTACAGTGCCTAGTTCAAACATCTGAGATAAGATCTCTCTGTAGATTTACAGTTTAATTACTTACACGTTTAATTACTTTTCCGAGGCATTCTAACTTTTTCTCAGTAGTCCGTAACGTATTAGCTTATTCCTCAGGTAAGACTGATGATATCTAGCGTTGATTACAGATGTTATTGGGTAGCAGTGGCCACTTATCATCGTGGACTACATAATCTTTGACTTTGTCTTCAATGGCGACAACTAGATGTTATTATATAACGTAACGATTATACAATAATATGAAATCTACAACAAAAATTATTCTTATTTTTCGTTTATTTCATCTGTTACTATTTATATACCTTACTTGTTGTGCCTGCAGTTTCACCCTCATTTTTTCACCTTTCTTCAAAGAAAGGACTACATAGTCCCTA